>JACBWW010000093.1:654631-761487 GCA_020086605.1 Lanius collurio | reverse complement strand
GGGAAGGAGGGCGGGATGCTGCACATCCCTTGCCCAAACAGTGAGCAGGAGCACAGTGTCACCCACCAGCAGAGCATCCCTCAGTTCAACCCACTGCCCTTGAGGGTGAATGAGTGTGTGAGGGGAGGAGGGAAGCCCTCTGCATGGTGAGGTGTTGAAGATGGGGTTTTCCCAAGGAAGGAAACATTTACCTCTCAGTAAAAATTCCCACCACCTGCAGCTGCTGGCTTCTCTGGGGCTTTGTCTGCCATGGTGGGGCTGGGGGGCATGCAGGGTTTACATTCCTGGCAAACCCCTGGAGATAGAAAAGTGGCAGTGGGGAGATGCTTTGGCCTTGGGAGGGACTGGAGGGAAGCCAAGCTGCATGAAGGGGTTTTGGGCTTTCCTGCATCTGGCCTGGGGAGAAGCTTCCTCTGGCCAGGAGCCTGAGCTGAAGCCCCTTGCTGCTCAGAGGATCCCTGCCATGCTTGACAAAAACAAGGCAGCAGTTCCTCCCAAGCCATTCCTGCTTGGAGCTGCCAACCAGAAGCACATTTCCAGTTTGTCAGTAGCAGCAGGCAAATGAAGGAATGTCAGGTTGATCCACAGAGCAGAAGTGTGTGACAGAGGGCATCCTTGCTCACCCCATGCCCTGGTTTGGGGGGGTGCACAAGGGGACCTGGCTCTGCATGGCCCCAGCAGTGCCAGAGGAGCAGCAGCACCCACAGGCTCTGGTGTTTGGGTGCCCAGCCTAATGTGGCACAAGCCCAGAGCTGTTTGATGCTCGTTGTTTGCTGGGGGGCCCTAATCCTGCATCCCTGGTGCAGCTGTAGCCTGGTGCCTGTAGCACTGCCTGTCCTTGCCTGTCCCTGCCTGTCCCAGCACTGCCATCACCTCCCCAGCACCGTCCTGAGCTCTGACCTGCACTTCTTGCAGGGGGTGGCTGCAGTCAGGGATACTCTGAGCAGCTGGAGGGGCTGCAGGCAGGGGCTGGCTCTGGCTGGGGGGACAGCAGTGCTGGCAGCAGCTTTGGGCATCCCTCTGCTCGGAGCAGTGCCCTCTGCTGCTCTGCAGAGACAGGGGAGGTTGCCCAGGTGATTCTCAGAGGCTTGGCTGCACCAGGGACTCTTCCTATCCCGCTCTTTAATTCCCCCTGGTCCTGCCTCCTCCCCCAGGTGGCTCTGGGTGGCCCGGGCAGGGCTGTGGGGCACAGCTGTGTGTCACTGCAGGGCGGTGGGGCTTCTGCTGCAGCTTTGGCTGCTTGGAGATAACATCTTTCCCTGTAGATGTTATTATCTTGTATATGTTCAGGCCGGGAGAGAGGGGGGTCACCATCTGTGTTTTCTAATAAAAGCAAATTAAAATTGAAGCCCATTAAAGATAGCTCAGTTGGGATTCTGAGCAGGGCTCTGGAGCCTGCTGGGAACGAGTTGCTTGCAGCCCGTGCCACCAAGCAGGGTGACAAAACCTCGTTTAGTGCCAGCGGTGCTGGGAGGTGGCACTGGCTGCGCTCACTGTCCCCACTGCGAGGGAGGGTGGCCCCAAGGGGAGGAGGGACAGACCTGGCCACAAAGCCATGCCCTGGGCTTATGTCACCCCTCCTGGTCCCCTCCATGCTCTTCACATCAGATGATGGGCAGGGTTGGTGAGGAAAGGGATGATGCTGTCCAAGAGCCAAGCATGTGCTCCTTACCCAGTGATGCTCTGCAGCCTCCAGGCTTCCTGCTGCATCCCAAATCTCCTGAGGTCACCTTGCCTCTGTGCCTGGGGACACAGACAGTGGGTCTGGGAATACAGGATGATGTGTCTAGGGTACAGGAGAGTGGCTGTGGCTATCAAAGGGGACTGGGCAGTGCTGCCCTGCACCCTGGGCATTACACCCCGTACCAGTGGCCCCGGGGCACGGTGGTGGGAGCAAGTTATGTTATACAGCAGCTTTTCACAGGGGTGCTGCAGCCAGGAGCTGCACATGGCACCTGCTCCTGCACACCAGTGGCAGTGGCTCTGTGTTTGGGCACCAGTGGTGACACCAGTGTCCATCCCCCATGTGGTGGCTGTGCCATGCTCTGCTGCACCAGGGCACTGGATGGTGGGGGCTGATGGCTCCTTTGGGGCTGGGGCACCTCTAGAAGGAGCTTCTGGGCATAGGACTCCAACCTCCCAGAGCACCCCTGTGTTCATCCCCCAGAGAGGAAGAGAGACCTGGAGGCACTCAGGAGGGACATGGCCCTGTTCCATCCTCTTGGAAAAAAGCTTGGTGGGGAATTTAGTCTTGCTGGGTCTGGATGAGACTGAACACAACACTTTACCCTGGGACTGCTCCCTCAGGGTATCTCACAGCCGATGGTGCCATCACAGAGAGCCATCAGCAGTGGCAGTAGCAGTGGCTGTTTAATGCCTGCATCTGTGTCTCCTCTGTGTGGCTCCTGCATTCCCAGCAGCAGCAGGAGGGCCTCTGCTCGCTGGCATTTGGCATCTGCATTGTCTCTTCCCAGCAGCCTGCCCTCGCCTGAACTCAGACCACCTACAAGTCCCAGCTCCTTTTGGGACAGATGCTGCCAGTGGGTCCCTGGTGCTGCTGGAGCAGCTCCCCAGAGAGCTCTGGTGTGGTTATCTTGTTTCTGCTGACCTCTGGAGCAGCTGCTGTGGGGAAACTGGGACAGGTGGGATGCATCCACAGCCGTGACTGGAATGATGTGGAAGCTGGGTGGAGAATGGTCCTGCCTCACATCCAGCCTCACCTGCTTCTTCAGCAGGGGCTCAGAGCACAAAATCAGAATTCCCTGCTGAGATCTGGAGTTCTCATTCTCCTCCCAGCTGGGCAAGTGAGAGGGACTATCCTGGATGGGCTGAGGGTCAGGTGAGTGCTTGGAAAGCTGGACATGTGCTGGGGTGACCTGCAGGACCCCATGGGCTGCTGAGTTTGGCTTCTCCTTGTTTTGAGCTTTCCAGCAGTGGAGCAGTCAGCACCCTGCAGGGCAGTGCTTGCACAGCCAGGGCCTTCACAGGGAGAGGAGGAGTTGGGAAGAGGGGCTGGAAGCTGCTGGATTTGGGCTGTGGCTGTGCTCAGCCCTGGCTCCTGGCTCACCCGTTGGAGTTGGTCCCCATGGCCAGGTGCAGCTCTGCTCCAAGCCCAGCTTTCCATATTTCCTGGTCTAGCAAGGCTGGGAGCCAAAAGCCTCAGTGGTTTCTTGCTGCACAGCAGTATCAGGCCTGAGTTTGGTCCCCTCAGGATGGTCCAGACAAGATGTGGGCGATCACAGTAAGGGAGGGGTTTTGGTGGGAATGGGAAAGCATAGCCCAGCTCATGGCATTTCCCTCATGGAAATGCAGGGGGAGTTTCACCTGGCACGGCTGAAATGCTGTGCCAAGGTCAGGGCATTGGGGCCATCCTCTTGGTTGACACCAGTCCTGACCCCCAATGTCACAAGCAGCTGAGCACCACCCAATAACAGGTTCTGCTGAGCCCCACCAGCTTCCATCCCCTCTGCTGGATCTGGGGCTGGCTCCTGTCTCACAGGGCTTGCAGCAGCCACGACTGATGTCCTAGGGAGCTGAGGAGCCAGGAAGGCTCCACGACTCCCTCAAAGTGAGGACATCTTTCCCTTGCCAGTGCTGTGTGGTGTCTCTGGGGTCAGCTCTCCCTGCCCCATGGACTATCAGCCTGGATCCTGTTTGGCAGGTCAGAGGCACTCTGTGGTGGAGTGATGGAGATAATGAACATCATCCTAATTCTTAGGTCTCTGAGTCTGACTGGACCGAATTTTTTAGGGAAAGGCATCAAATGACCAGGTACCTCAGTGCTGGATCCACAGCCCTGCGACCACCGGCATGACCCGCTGTGCCTGACCTCGGGGTGGCCTTTGGGGCTCTGGGAGCAGGGCGTGCTGGGGTCCCCGTCCCAGCTCAGTCAGCTGCCTCTTTTCGCTCCCTATCAATCACTCTCCCCCTTGGAGTTTAAGTGGATCCCTGAGTGAAGTATCCCCAGTATCCCGTAGCCGCCGGCTCACAATGCAGCGAGCTGTTCCCGCGCCAGCGGCTCGGCCGGGGGGGGATTGGGTTTCAGCTTGTTCCGCTGGCCCCCGGCCAGGCAAAGCAAAGCTCGGGGCTGCAGGGAAGGGCCACTGGGTTTGCTCAGCCCCTCTCAGCTCGCGCTGGCAAAAATATCATAATCAGGCTCCAGTAAAGCACAGGAGGCAGAGAGGGGCCTTTCAACTTGGGGAAGGGTAAAGAGATCTGCGGCGAGGGCTCCTCGGGTGGGGACAGACGGGTTTCTCATTAGCCACCCCCTGCCCCGGGATGTGGTGGCTGTTCCTGAGGCCAGGATGGGAACACGGTTCCAGGAGCACGTGTTCCTGCATGGAGGAGTTCATCCCGACCTGTGGTGTCTCCAGTGCAGATCCTGGTCTTGTTCCACCTGGCTGGGCTCTGACACTGAGTGTCCCTCCAGCCTGGAGCTGATGTGGTGTTTTAGATGGGCTTCCAGGTCATGTAAGGGACGTGGTGACAAGGCATGATCTCCCACTGTCTCTGCCTTTGGATGACTTTGCTCCTAAAGTCCATCAGAGCAGGCTGGGAGCTTCTTGCCTGCTTTGCATGTCCAGCACTGGCCACAGCTGATGTGGTCATGGGTCCACAAGAAGCTTGCTCCCTGTGTTGATAATATTGGACCAGGATTAAAATCCTGGCAAGTGTCCTACCCTGAGAGAGGAGCTAGAGTGAGGAATGAAAGGGGAAGGGAAAAAGTTGTGGGTGGAAAAAGGAGGGTGGAGGCTCTAGCTATCTGTGGGGCTATTTATTTGTCCAGCTGGTTTTTTATCTGGATGAGCTTGGAGCCTGTGAATGTGAAGGATTTGCCAGGACTTCTGAGAAACTCAGGTCCAGATGCTCTAAATTGGTCTGAATTGGCAAAACTCCATGGAAGTTATTTTTCCGGACGGAGAGAAGTGCATCTGCAGTGTGCACAGCTCCTCTGTTAATCCCTTTCACCTGCAGCCTCTGCCACTGTCCCTTGGTCCTGCCACTCTCCATCCCCACTCCTGCCACCACCAGCATCCAGCATGATCCCAGACATCCTCCTGTCCCAGTTCTGTTCACCAGTCTCATTCCTGATCTGGCCAGATGGGAAAAGCTGATGCAGCTGTGAGCCCCACACTCATCTCACTTGTGGCTGAGCAGCAAGAAGACCATGTGGAAGCACAGGAACCCCCACCCAGGTCATTGTCACAGCAGATCCTCAGTGTGACGCTGTCTTAGTGTGGCTTTGAGCATCTGGAGGTGGGGGGTGGTGGTGATGATGTGACTGGAGATGCCAAGTGTCCCTCCAGAGCCGTGGCATGCCCTTGGAGCAGGCAGCAGTGCTGGCAGGAAGCTGCTCAGAGAAAAGAGCTTCCCAGTGAAAAGGACAGGCCCTGGTGTCCGGGTGTCCGTGGGGAGCAGCGCGGTTCCCGGTGGGAAGCGAGCCAGAGTTGAGTCTGCTGGTTTGGAGCAGCTGCAGATTTATTTATAATGCCGTGGGCAGCATGTGAAGCTGCAGATAAACACACGGGAGGGGAGAACAGAAACAACAACATTGAGAAGACGCTGCTGTGGAGGGAGCGCAGCACTGAGCTGCAGCTATCGCAGCCACCAGAGGTGGGCCAGGGGCCAGGCTCCCACCCCTGCTGCTCCCACATGGCTTTGCTCCATGTCCTGGGTACCACAGGGATCTTTATGGGGCTGCCGAGGCATCAGCTTCTCGCCCTGTTGCCTGGTGCTGCCAAACCAGCAGGATGGCACCGTGAAAGTGGCTGTGACAGTGAGTGGAGTTGCCGAGGTGGTTTTAAGAGTTGGGCTCGGGGCTGCCCATCCAGGAATTGGTCTGTGGTTTTTGTCCCCAGCACAGGAGCTGGTCCTGTTGGGTATGCTTGTATGAGCGTGGGGCAGCCCCAGGCAGGACCAGGGAAGCTGCTGGGGGAGATATGGCCGTGACAGCCCACCACAGGTCACCGTGGGCACAGAAGTGGCAGCAGCAGAGGGCAGCCCGGTGGGAAGTGCAGGTGGAGGAGCTGCCCTCAGGAGGGTGGTGGGTTTCCATGCTTTGGAGCTTATCACACCTTGTGTGGGGCTTGCACCTGTGGCAGAACTTTGTCCTTATGATGTCCCTGGGCCTGGAGTCACCTGTCACTCAGAAATGTCCATGAGCATCTGGAACAGGTTGCCCAGAGAGGTTGCCCAGACTCCCCGTCCCTGGAAGTGCCCAAGGCCAGGTTGGATGGGGCTTGGAGTAACCTGGGACAGTGGAAGGTGCCCTGGCAGCCAGGAGGGCCACCCGTGTCCTGGGGGACATCAGGCCCAGCATTGCTGGCCAGGCAAGGGAGGGGATTGTCCTGCTTTGCTCTGCAGTGGGGCAGCTCCATCTCGAGTCCTGGCTGTGTTTGAGCACCACAATATTAGAAATACATTGAGCCATTAGAGAGCATCCAAAGGAGGCCATGAGGAGAAGGGTCTGGAGGGGACATATGGGGGATGGCTGAGGTCACTTGGTCTATTCAGCCTGGAGGAGACGGGAAGGATACCCCATTGTACTCTTCAACATCCTCCTGGAGGGCAGCAGAGCAGCAGGTACTGATCTCTTCACTCTGGTGACCA
The DNA here is from genome assembly GCA_020086605.1 of Lanius collurio. Classification (NCBI taxonomy): domain Eukaryota; kingdom Metazoa; phylum Chordata; class Aves; order Passeriformes; family Laniidae; genus Lanius; species Lanius collurio. The sequence goes on along the minus strand of JACBWW010000093.1, from coordinate 754,878 downwards.
GTGACAGGACTTGAGGAAATGGCTGGAGCTGAGTCAGAGGAGGTTTAGGTTGGATATTAGGAAAAGGTTTTTCACCCAGAGGTTGGTCAGGCAGTGAACAGGCTCCCCAGGGCAGTGGTCACAAGCCTGTCTGAGCTCAAGGAGCGTTTGGACAATGCTCTCAGGCACAGGCTGGAGTTGTTGGGGTTTCCTGTGCAGGGCCAGGAGCTGGACTCGGCAATCCTTGTGGGTCGCTTCCAGCTCAGCTTATTCTGTGATTCTGTAATTCTGTGTTGCACGGGGCTTGGAGCAACCTGGGACAGTGGAAGGTGTCTCTGCCCATGGCAAGGAGTGGAACTGGATGAGCTTTAAGGTCCCTCCCAACCCAAACCATTCTGTGGTTCTACGATTCTGATTCACACCCACTTGTGCTGACCCTGCAGGTCACTGTGATTCACAGGGACCAGTTATTCCCAATTTTCTGTAGTTCAGGCACCCTCTGCTCAGTATAATTCCATCTCCAAAAGGACTTCAGCCCGGGCAGCAACCTGGTGCAAAAACTGCCCCAAAAGGGGCACACTGGAGTGTTGCAGCTGTGTGCAATGGGGACCACAGCCCTGGGACCCCCTGCACAATGAAGGGTGATAAACAGGAGCCTCAAAGACAGGAACCTGGTTTAGGGAGGAAGAAGAAGGAAGCTGAGCTAATTTAGCTGTCTTGGAGATGGATCGTTTGCCACCCGTGAGCACCACAAGAGGGAAAGGTTTTGGACTGCAGAGTCTTTGTAGAAGGAAAAGGAAATCCAATAGCTGGCAGCTGAACGGTGTAAATCCAGACCAAAATTAATGGAATATCTGGTGTTTTTTATGGGAAGATAATTTGCCATTGGAAAAACTTGCTTAAAACCTGCAAATTTCTTCTTCTCCTTGTCCCTGGGCCAGCCAGAGTGGATGCAGAGCTCCAAGGGGATCCTTCAGCTAATAAGGGGCTGAGGGCAGTGGTGTACCGAGCACATTTCCACTGCACGGAGTTTTCATGAAATAAAAGGCTTTTAAAAATGCAAAATGCTTCAAAATATGAAGTTTATTTGGGGAATTATTTGTAATGGCTTAGAATATATCTTCTTTTCCATTTTAGTCACTGCTATTAATGTACTTACTATGCGCCACTGTCATTGATAGTTAAGATAAAGTAACAAATTTAGGGGGTTTTTAAAGCTTCTTGCTGGCACTGGGTGAAAAATGTTGTTTTCCTTTCAGATCAAACGCCACTGGTGTTTTAATGAAAAAGCCAGATCCTCTGATAAAATAAACACTATTATTGCCCTATGTAAACAAATATTCAGTTTAAAAAGAAATTTCGTAAATCTGACCCACAACATTTCGGGATTAGCTGTTTTCCAGAACTCTTCCTAGTGGGAAAAATTGAAAAGAACTATTTTTTGCTTTTTACTCTTGGAATAAAACCAAATTTCGAAATCCTGGTTTCCTGTGAACTGGAAACCGCTGGCTCAAACCAGGAGTAATGAACAAGCCACAGTCTGAGGAGGATTTACTGCCAGGAGTAGGTGCAAGGGAGCACGGTGCTGCCGAGGCACTTTTTGGGGTGCCAGTGGGGAAGGGGAGGTCATGTGCACTGAGCAGTTGTCACCTCTGCTTCCAGGCTTGGCTCTTCTGTGATGGGTCTGCTCAAGGCTGAGCTTCTCTTCCATTGTTTTTGTTGAGTGGAGTGAAAGTGGAGAAGGTGGAGATGCTCTTGGGGGGTTTGTGGCAGAATGCTTGGTTTTCTGGTGGGGAGGAGGACAGCAGAAAGACACAGTTACAGCCAGTAACTCCCCATTCCCCTTCTGAGACTACCCCTGTCAGTGTCCAAAGCCAGCCTGGACAGGGCTTGGAGCAACCTGGGATGGGGGAAGGTGTCCCTGCCCATGGCAGGAGGCTGGCACCGGATGGTCTTGCTGGTCCCAACCCCAGCCATTGTGGGACCCTGAGTGTGTGTGGGATGGACACTTTCCAGCATCCCTGCAAGCACAGTTGGCATCCCCAGGGCACGTGCTGAAATCAGGGGCAGATTAACATCCTCCCTGCAGAGCAGAGGGACAGAATTCCTCTCTGGGCATCACCCTGGTCTCAGCACAGAATCACTGGCTGTGTGCTGCCCTGTGCAGTCTGTCCCACCACGCTCTCCTTGTGCCCAGCCTCAGTGTGCTGAGGCTTTGGGGCAGAATTTCTAAACTGCATTTCCTGAACTCTTGAATATTGTCCTGTTTTCTTAAACTGTCAACCTTGGGGGTGGTGCAGAAAAATCCCTGTATTGCAATGAGCATGTGGCTGCAGACCTGGAGGATGGAGTGTTACCAGACTGGAAACCACTCGTGGAAGTGTCCAAAAAACACCTTTGAGCACTCCCCAGGAAGTGTTAAAGAAATGTATAGATGGGTGCTTAGAGCTGTGGTTTAGTGCTGAACATGGCAGTGCTGCAGAAATGATTGGACTCAATGATATTTGATGGCTTTTCCAACCCTAAAGATTCCAAGTGTCCCGATTATTTCTGATGGGCCTGGCTGGCCCTCGTTCACCTGCTCATGTTGGGGCAGGTATTGGGGTACCATAACCTGAGCACCCCTCCTTGTGCCATCAGTGGAGTTAAACCAACCTACAGCTGTTTGGGATGAAAAGAGTTCAAGTGCTGGAAGTACAATGAGCTGCAGAAAGGGCAGGGAGGCTTTGCTGTTGGGCAGCTTAGGAGGACTTGTCTGTGCTGGTCAGTGGTAGCATCACCTGACCTATTTCAACCCAAATCATCTGGAAAACCAGCTCTAACAGTGGTTTAATTTTTTAGTACTTTTAAGTCCTAAAAGTGCTGTTCCTTCCCCCATCCTACTGCATCTCTGAGGATTCTCCCTACTGTGCAAAGTGCTGAGAAAAAAAAAAACCTGCTTTTGGCAAACTGGAAGGTGATGGAGGATCCCTGCTCAGGCTGCTCCTCATCTGCAGAGCTAGAACTGCTCTAGGCTGGGGGTCCCTGGATTTGGGATTCAGAGGAGGAAAAATCAGTTGAGCTGATGGATAGAAGAGTCCCTATTCACAGCAGGAGACATTGCCTGTGCTGGGCACCTCGAGGTCCCACCTCAAGTCCTGGGGTCAGTTTTCGGCCCCTCATGAAAATAAAGACAGGGAGGGGCTGGAGCGTGTCCAGGAATTGGAATGGAGCTGGGAAGGGCCTGGAGCCCCAGGAGGGGCTGAGGGAGCTGGGAAAGGGGCTCAGCCTGGAGCAAAGGAGGCTCAGGGGGGACCTTGTGGCTCTGCACAAGTCCCTGACAGGAGAGGGCTCAGGGGGGTCGGGCTCTGCTGCCAGGGAACAGGGACAGGAGGAGAGGGAACAGTCACAAGTTGTGCCAGGGAAGGTTTAGACTGGATATTAGGCAAAATTCCTTCATGGAAAGGGTGGTCAGGCATTGGACCAGGTGGAATCATCAATCCCTGGAGGTGTTAAAAAAATGTGTGGATGTGGCACTTGTGGACATGGTTTAATGATGAACATGGTTTTGGTGCTGGCCTCATGGTTGCACTTGACGATCTTGGAGGTCATTTCCAACCTTAACATTCTGTGATTCCATGATTCTGCAGGGGGGCCAGGGAGCAGTGGGCAGTGGGTGGGGAGCAGTTGGGTGGAGGGACCAGTGCCTGGCTCTCCCCAGCTGAGAAGGCTCAGTGTGGGATGGACTCCAGCCCTGCAGCTCTGGGCTGGCTCCTCTCTGCCTTTTTCCCTGTCTCCAATCTTCAGTCCTTTGATCAGCACCCAATGACTCCTTGTTTCACCTTCCTTTCACAGAGACACTGATGGACTCCACAACAGCGACGGCAGAGCTGGGCTGGACGGTGCATCCTCCGTCAGGGGTAAGGCATCACCTTATGGGGACCCGGGGCTGCTCTGGGGTCTCTGCTGCACGTGAACGTGGCAGGCTTGGCCCAGCAAAAGTCAGGCACTGAAGCAAAGTGGCTTGGCCATGTGGGAAGAGCACAGAAGAAGGTGACAGTTGAGGTTTTCAGTAGTTTTCTAGATGATACTCCAAAAAAATTACCCCAGTGTTGGAGGGATGTAATTCCCACCCTACAGAATCAAACCAGTGAGGTCCTAGAGGAATCATACTCTCCATAGAGCTGGCCTGCAGCCACCTAAAAATCAGGACAGGAAGAAACAACATGCCAAGACCACCATCACTTAACCCCAGTGTCCCACTTGTCACTTGTAGCAGCATGAGGGCATTAGGCTCAGGTCCTGAAAGGACTATCCAGCATCCCTGGCGTCCCATGGAGAGACGTTTGCTGGCTCAGCAGAACTATCTCTCTGCTTTACCAGGGCCAGGAGTACCCTGAGACACATCCCAAGACCACCCTGAAGCAGCTCCTTTAAAGAAGAGCTTGGACAAGGCAGTGCGTCAGGTTCATCTCCCAGAGGGTGCTGGGCACTGCCCAGGCTCCCCGAGGCTGCCAGAGCTCCAGGAGTGTTTGGACACTGCTCTGAGGCACAGGGTGGGATTGGTGGGGTGTCTGTGCAGGGCTAGGAGTGGAACTGGATGGTCCCTGTGGGTCCCTTCCAGCTCAGAACGTTCCGTGATTCTGTGATCTCTGCACCCTTCTGCTCATGAGAGAAAACCAGAGTGGAGATGCCTCTGTGTCCCACATGAGGCATCAAGGTGTTTCTGAGCACCCTGCCCACCAGCAGCAGCCCCAGTGCCCAACACCCCCAGACCTGCTCCCTTGCCCTTGGGTGGCCCAATCCAGCCTGGCCAAAGCCTGGAGATGCTTCCCATTGCCCGTGCGTGGCAGTGGCTCGGGCTCCGTCCTGCCCTCCATCCACCCTCCACAGGGGCTGGATGAAGACGTTTCTGTGGACCTCACCCCCTGGCTGACAGCATGCTCCTGATCTGAGCCGCCTTGGCAGAAGAAAAGAAAGAGCCAAGAAAAGCCTCGTCTGGGGAGATTAAACCGAGCCGTGGCAGCGTGGCCGCGGTGTGGCCGGGCACTGCGGCCGGGCCCATCACCATGATAAAGGGCAGAGCTGCCCCAGCCCCGCCAGCGCCCGCCGAGGGGGATGACGGGCACACAATGGGGGGGAGCAGAGGTCAAGTCTTTTTCTCTCCTGGCCCAGCCTTTCTTGTTTGTGGTGTTTCCATATGTAAAGCACGCCCTGCTCCTGCTCCCCAGCCCGGCCGTAATGAGGCCTGGGCCTGCTGGAAGCCGTCTCCCTGGGTTATTGTGCTGCTGCCTTCTTTTGAGCTCTCGGCATGTTAATTAGAGAGCCAGGAGAAAGGGAGAGGCTTCTAATTAAGCGTCGAGGAAGCGCAGGGGCTGGTGCACAGGGGTGACTTTCTCTCCCATCTGGGAAAAGGGAAGTCGGGAGCCAGCCGAGCTGCGGCAGCGATGTGGGAGGATGCTGGGGGTCCCGAGCCCGGCCCCCAGGGGGCTGCCAGGTCCCCCATCAGGATGGAGATGCCCATCTGGACAGTGCTGTGCAGTCCCAGTGGTTGGTGGGATCACCTCCTGTCTCCACCTCCAGGCAGGGCCCTCAGGGGGATACGGACACATCATGCCCTGCTCTGTGCTCGTCATCGGTGATGATGCTGCGGTGCCTTCATGGCCTCAGGTCCACAGGCAGGACACGGCAGTGCAGCCCACCCAGAGGTGACTGGCCAGGTTGGGTGCAGCCAGTATCACCTGGAAGACAGAAGCTGCTGTGTGCTCCTTTTTGGAGATTAGTAGAGACCTAAAAGCCCAAACAGTTGCTTTATGTGTGGCTCTGAAGCTCTTGTGCCATTCATAGATGTCCCCAAGCCCTGCCTCCACCAGCTCCTGTTCATCTCAAGCCCTGGAGACCCTCATTCCACCATGTATTGCTCCTGCCTGTCCAAGGCTGAGCTCTCTGGGCTCATGTCCTTACCCTCCCTGGGGGCTGGGCAGGGGTGGGTGGGGTGTCCCTGGGTCTTGGTGGCTGCCGAGGTGTGTGTCTGGAGTGGTCCAGGTGAGGGAGAGCCACATCAGAGGTAGGGCAAGGGAAGGAATTGTTTCTGCATGTCTTGTCCTTGATTCCCTCACTCCCCTCCCAACCAGTGCCCTGAAAAACAGGGAGATCCTGCAATTTTCCACTAGCACACCAAATTTATTTCTGGAAAACAAAGCAAATGCTCCCGCTGTGTTTTGTGAGGATGCTCTTCTCGTCCCCCAGCCCTGGCAGCAGATTTACAGCCACTGCCAATCTGAAGTGGTTGGAGCTGTTGGGGATCTTCCCTGACAGCCTTCTGTTAGGCTGTGAGCCTTGATGTGTGAGGAGCAATCTGTGTCCCATCTCCTGAGCCTCCCTCCCCAGTCCTGGGTGCCCTTGTGAGGCCGTTTGCAACCTGGGGGCTGGGGGTGCTCTGCTCCTGCAGGCTTTTCCCTCGGTTTGGTCATGGCACTGGTGCTGGATCTGGGCTGTGCTGCTGCCCTGCCCTGGGTGTTGTGTTTCTGCATTCAGGGCAGGGTTGTGCTTGGGGTGTCACATCCATGGGAAACAGCTCGGCTTCCACTTGAGCAGCTTTATGAACAAGTTCAGAAGGAGCAGTTCCAGCTGGCTGGGATTGTGTCACACGCCAGCAGGGCTCTGGTCCCTGCTGCCAGCATCACACAGGTTCCCTGGGTAGGGATGGGACTGCAGGGAGATGCTCTGCACTCTGGCAGGGGCTGGGCTGGGGGAGATGCTCTGGGAGCTGAGGGTTCTCCCACAAAGACCTTTCCCAGTTGGTGCTCCCTGCAGAGGAGCAGTGGCCAGTTACCAGCTGCAGCTCATGCCCTGCATCCCTCACCCTGAAGTGTCCCCATCCTACACAGGATGGAGACAACAAGCCCTGGAGGATTTGGGAAAAAACAGCCTGGGAAAAGAGCAGAGAGATGGAGGCCAGGAGATGTCAAAGCAGCCGTGAGGTCTGTGGGGACCCGAGGGAACAGCTGCAACTGTGTCAAGAGGGTTTAGACTGGGTATTTGGAAAAAGTTCTTCCCCTGGAGGGTGCTGGGCACTGCCCAAGCTCTCCAGAGAATGGGCACGGCCCTGAGGCTGCCAGAGCTCCAGGAGTGTTTGGACACCACTCTTAAGCACAGGGGGGGATTGTTGGGGTGTCTGTGCAGGACCAGGAGGTTGAATTGATGATCCTTGTGGGTCTCTTCCAGCCCAGGATATTCTCATCTGTAATTCTAAGGAGCTTCCTCCAGATCTGGTAGTCAGTCAGCTGTGGGGAGCTGGGCAGAGCTTCCCATGGGGAAATCTGTCAGCTCCGAGCTGTCTTGCTGAGAAGGATGTTGCTGTCATGGCACGGCTCGTAAGCACATCTGCATCCCGTAGATCCAGTTTAGGACAGCTGGGGCTGGAACCTGAGCACACCTGCTGGAGGGACCCCAAAGCATTTGACCCTTGAAGGATGAGGGCTCCAGTAGGACCTACCCAGCAGCTCCCTTTCTGGAACACGGTGGGATTGGCCATGGTCCTGCCCTGCCCCTGGGAAGAGGCACTGGCTGCAGCCAGCCAGGAGGTTTTATGGCCTGTGAGGGAGCAGGTCCTGCCTGCCGTGTCTGTACCCACAGTGGCACTGGTGGGAATCCCTGTGCTAAAGGCCCTGTGTTCCTGTGCCAGGGGCACAGCCGTGCAGCACGGCCATGGGCACCGCCCCTGCTAAAACCATTTCTGCAGAGCAGTGACCTCGCTGTCCCACCAGCAGCAGAGAGGCTTCACCCTGAATCCAGGCATGGAGCACAGTGCTGGTGGCAGTAAGGTGGCCCCAAGGGGCCACTTTGTCCCCACAGTGTAGAGCCTACCTGGGGCGTGGTGTGGGTCAAACCCTGCCCAAGCAGGTACAGGGCACCTGCAGGGGGGTGCTGGGTGAGGTGCTGGGCACTCTGGGGCAGCCTGTGGGACGAGGGGGGCACAGAGTGGGGCAGCTGGTGCTGGCAGAACCTACTTGGCACATAGTGGGGATGGGAAGAGGCGAGGAGGGTGGGGAGCATCCATTCAGTGCAGCCCCTTGACTGTGTGTGTCCTGCCCGCAGTGGGAAGAGGTGAGCGGGTACGATGAGAACATGAACACGATCCGCACTTACCAGGTGTGCAACGTCTTCGAGTCCAGCCAGAACAACTGGCTGCGGACCAAGTACATCCGGAGGCGAGGAGCACACCGCATCCACGTGGAGATGAAATTTTCTGTCCGGGACTGCAGCAGCATCCCAAACGTCCCAGGCTCCTGTAAGGAGACTTTTAACCTGTACTATTTCGAGTCGGACTTTGACTCAGCCACCAAGACTTTTCCTAACTGGATGGAGAATCCTTGGATGAAGGTGGACACAATTGCTGCTGACGAGAGCTTCTCACAGGTGGACCTTGGTGGACGGGTGATGAAGATCAACACCGAGGTGCGCAGTTTTGGGCCTGTCTCCAAGAACGGTTTCTACCTGGCCTTCCAGGACTATGGGGGCTGCATGTCCCTGATCGCCGTCCGTGTCTTCTACCGCAAATGTCCCCGTGTGATCCAGAACGGGGCCGTCTTCCAAGAAACCCTGTCGGGAGCGGAGAGCACCTCGCTGGTGGCAGCCAGGGGGACGTGCATTGCCAACGCCGAGGAGGTGGACGTGCCCATCAAGCTGTACTGCAACGGCGACGGCGAGTGGCTGGTGCCCATCGGCCGCTGCATGTGCCGGGCCGGCTACGAGTCGGTGGAGAACGGGACCGTCTGCAGAGGTAACCACGGGCCCTGGGCTCACCTCACTGCTGGTGGGGGCACTCGGGATTGACATCTGGGATCTGCATGAACCACCTGGGAGGAACCTCCTTGGGCAGGGGTGGCAGAGGGGTGTGTGTGGAGGCTGACTCCTTCCCCAGCTCCTCACCGCCTGCCCCAAGCTCATCTATCCATTGCAGAGGCTGTGCATGACCTCCAGATCCCCAGGGCCACTGGGTTCAGGGCTGGTGCCTGTTGTTTTGGAGGTACACGTGTGGTGCATGACACCAATCTGCAGTTGCCTCCCAAAATACTGGGGCTGTTCAGTGTTGGTTTGTGCTGTGTGGTTTGGCATGGACTGAGTCGCTTCTGGGATGAGGGGAGTGGGAATTCAGGCTCCCAAAAGGGTGCAGTGGAAGGGAGCAAGTTGTCTACAGCGTTATCCCAGTGAGGTGCAAATGGCCCAGGGTGGGACATGGTCCTGGGCTGTTCAGAGCTCCCTGGCTCCTGGCCTCCTCAACAGCCAGAGCTTTCCTGCCCTGTAAATACTCTGCTTCTGTAGGTGTTCTCCTGCTCCTGTAGATGTTCAAAGCAGACTCCACAAGTGCCTGCTGAGCTCAGCTGAACACTGTGGAGTCGGTGTGGTCCCAGGCCAGCAAGAGACTCGGCACCCCCTCCCTGAACTGGTGTGTGTGCTCCTGTCCAGTCACACATGGGCTTGGAAGGTTGAGAGAGGAGCTCCTGGGGTTGCTGGGAGGGAAGTGGGGACCCCAGAGCTGTGTGATGGGCACCTGCAGCTGTGCCATGTGTGGAGCAAACCACAGAGTTTGGCAAACAGGATCTTTTTTCCCCATTTGAACATCCAAATCCCTCTGCGGTTCCGATAGCATCGGAACACTCCGAGCAGAGCTGGGGCTTCTCTGAGATCAATTATAGATACATCGGTGGCCACTGCAGAGCCAAGGGAGGAGCTGTGTCTCCTCTCTTCTGGCTGTGAAGGAGTGGCCAGGTGGAACCAAGCATGAGGAAGGTACTGGTAGTGGGAGACAGACTGGAGAGGGGGACAGACAGTCTGACTGCTCGGTAGGGACTGCAGGCTGATGGTCCCTGTGGAGAGGGCTCCATGTCTGCTGCTGGTGGCTGGACTGCTCATGCACCAAAATTCAGGTCCTGTTGTGCTGTGGGGATTATTTAATATCCCCCATTTCAGCTACTCCTCACTTAGCTGCTGAACGCCTCTTCCCACCGAGCTCGGGCAGATCAAGTGTCTTCCAGCCTTAGCAGGGATGGGGATGGGGACAGCAAGGAAATACTGCTGGAAACTGAGCCCGGCTAATCCCTGCCTCGGAGGGCAGACAGGGGGTTTTACAACTCCCAAGTGAAGCATCCGTAGCAACACCAGAAAGCCCCAATGATTCATGGCAGCTTTTCCATCTCAGCCTGTTTTTTCCCCGAGCAGACCCAGCCCCGCTTGGCTCCGGTGCAGCCGGGGTTTCTCGGGGAGCCCCGCGGTGCCCCTGCCAGCCCAGCCGAGGGACGGTCCCCTCGCACGTCCCGGGGCTCCCAGGACCCCTCCTGCAGAGCCCTGTCCGCGCAGGGCCGGGGGGGCCGGGGTGGAGGCCGGTCCCTCTCTGTCTGGGCAGCAGCAGGATTTTGGGAGGTCCGGTGCCTCGGCAGCTGTTTCTGCAGCCGGTGCTGGCGCTCGCCGGCCCCGCGCTCCCCGCCCTCATCAATCAGGCTGTGGCCGGCAGCCCATCGTCTCCATGGGGCAGCTGGCTCCGGGGCTGCCTCTCCTTCCCTTTTTCTTCTCCTTTTCACATTCTCTTCCCCTTTCCCCTTCCCATTACCCTTCCCTTTCTCTTTCCTCTTTCCTTCCCTTTTCCCTTCCCCTTCCGTTTCCCCTTCCCCTCCCCCTTCACCTTCTTATTCCCTTCTTCCCCTCTTCTTTTCTTTCCCTTTCCCTTTCCTTCCCTCTTTGCCTTTGCCTTCCCTTTTCCTTCTTCCCCTTCTCGTGTGGGGTGGAATCAGGGCTGGATGGGACCCCAGGATTGTGCCAGACTGGGACAGCCCCTCCATTTTTCCCTGGCAGCCCCCAGAAGAGGAGTGGGGACTGGGAGAAGAGCCAGACACAGAGTTGGCAGGACAGCCATGGCATTCCCATCCTCTCCCAGCCCTCGCTGTGAGCCCCACAAAGGGCTGGGAAGGGGCTGGCTGCCCCAGCTCTGCTCGGGAAGGACCGCGGGATGTATTCCTGCATCCCTGCCCTCCTCCCGCCGGGTCCCTGCCCCTGGTCCCTGCAGAGGTAGCAGCGGAGCCGCCTGGCTTGGGGGACTCACTCCTACATGTGGCTGGCAGGTTTGCTCGTGTTTCCAGGGATGGGAGGGAATCTGGGCCCCTTTCCAGAAGCAAAACAAAAGCAAATCCGAGCTGGCTTTCGGGGTGAAGTTCTCTCGCACACTCAGGCACACAAACACGACGTGGCAGGGAGCATGGGGGGCCGTGGTCCTGCCTCACTAAGGGGTCCAGGTGGAGAAGGGCATCCCAAGGAATGGACAACCCCTCTGTGCAGCTGGAAGGAGTTGCTCATTTTCTCCGCTGGGTTTTTCATCTGGCTAATAGCGCTCCAGCCTGCTCGCGGCAGTGTGCACAAGGGATATTTATGGAGGAAGTTCATGCATCTAACAGCTTAAGCTCTTCTAAGCTCGCAGCCCCAGCACAAAAGGATTTGGGGGCAGTTAACAATTCTGTGTGGTTAAGAGATTTTCATTTCGCTGGGCCTGGCTTGCTGCTCCTGCAGGGCCCTGTGAGGGGCTGGCTGCCCACTCCTCTGCACTGCTCTCCCCTCACTGCCCAGCTCCTCGCCGGCGAGGGGCTCCACGCACACGCCTCCCCCAGCCCCGTCCCTCCCGCTTCACCTTCTGCTCCCTGCCTGCGTCTTTTCTCTCCATCTCCCTGTTCTTTGTCTGCGCCTCCCCCCTTCCCTCCCCTCCCCGTCCCTCCCATGCAGCACATTGAGCGCATTTCTCCCTCTGCCTCCCGTATCCATTGGCTCTGCTCAGCCACAGCGGAGGCTGAGCCATTGTGCTGCCGCTCTGGCCGGGCTGGCTGGACAGCGGACGGACGCTGCAGCACGGCCTGTGCCTGCTCAGGGACAGCAGCTGATGGCTGCTGCTCCCAGCAATTCGACCCTTCATCCCTTCTGCAGCTCCTCTCCATCACAGCAGGATACCTCTGGTCCCTGCGTTCTCTCTGCTGTGCTTGTACAACACCGAGCACCAGGAGTCCTGGTTGTGCTGGGGTTACAAGGAACGGTTTCGCCATGTAGAAGCTGGTGGTGACACTCTCTGGCTGTCAGAAACATGTGGTGTCATCCCTTGGGGTCTTAGGCCTGAGGAGGAGAGGAGCTGGTGACCTGAGGGGAAGGGGAAAAGCCAGGTCAGATTCAGGCTGGCAGCTGTCTTCTCCTTGGCCCTCCTCTCTGTTCTCTGCCCCTTTATTCCACTTTAGTGAGACTCCTCTGTAGGGCTGCCTCCAGCTCTGGGGTCCCCAACATCAGAAGGACATGGAGCTGCTGGAGAGGGTCCAGAGGAGGCCACAGAGCTGCTCCAAGGGCTGGAGCCCCTCTGCTCTGGAGCCAGGCTGGGAGAGCTGAGGGTGTTCACCTGGGGAGAAGAAGGCTCCAGGGAGAGCTCAGAGTCCCTTGCAGGGCCTAAAGGGGCTCCAGGAGAGCTGCAGAGGGACTGGGGACAAGGGATGGAGGGACAGGACATAGGGAATGGCTTCCCAGTGCCAGAGGGCAGGGCTGGATGGGATACTGGGAAGGAATTCCTGGCTGTGAGAGTGGGCAGGCCCTGGCACAGGGTGCCCAGAGCAGCTGTGGCTGCCCCTGGATCCCTGGCAGTGCCCAAGGCCAGGTTGGACGAGGTTTGGAGCAGCCTGGGACAGTGGGAGGTGTCCCTGCCCATGGCAGGGGGTGGGACTGGATGAGCTTTAAGGTCCTTTCAACCCAAGCCATTCTGGGATTCTCTGATTTTCCAGCTCAAGGTGGAGCTGGGCCTCCCCTGAGGGAAGCCCGAGGGCTCAGCAGTGTCCCCTTCCCTGCCATGATTTTGATGTCCAGGGCAGCAGACCGGCCACCACCCCACTGTGTGTGGGGGATGTGGACGCAGGCGTGACAAGCACGTGTGACAAGGACCCTGAGCCATCCCTCCAGCACAGAGGTTGGGAAGCAGCCAAGCTGTGCTTGGGATTTGGAGGGGGCCAAGTACGTGCTGAGGGCTCGGAGCAGCTTCCCAGTGTGCCAGAGCAGGGCCTGTCCGAGCTGTCTCACAGTCACGACCCACGAGGACGTGATGTTTTCAGGATAAGAGGCTATTTATGGCTCTGTGCCTGCTTCGGGTCTGGGCCTCCACTGATAGTGCTGGACCCAGCCAATAAATTGTAAGGCTCTAGGGGTAATCGAGTTCTTCCAGGAAGCATTCCTGGTTGAACTGGAGCAGATACAGCCAATTGTGCTGGAAATGTTTCCAGAGACAGAGAACTGCCCATTAAATGTTTCCAGAGGTTGTCTCTGCCTTCTTACCCCGCTGTGCCTGGCGCTCCCACCTCGGAGAGCTTCATCCATCGCCACACCTCTGTGCTCAGTGTGCCTGTTTAAGGGTTATCTTTGGCCTCTGATCCTCTGGTAAGATTTTCAGCCAACTTTTTTGGCTCTTCCCAGCCCTTGGCACTGCTTTAGCCTTTCCCTTGGCAGATCTAGCTCTGCACATACAGGCTGCTCATGGTGATCAGCTGCATGCCAGAGGGGATGCTGAGATTCCCTCTGCCTCCATCCCCCCTTTGTTTAACCATTTTGGCAGTGGCATTTCTCTGGGTGCTTTTGAAGGATCCTTGTCCTTCCATGTGGGACTGGGAGAACTGGGACTGCATCCCTGTCCCTGTAGGTGTGATTTGACACGTTTGTACTGAAATGCACATTCCTTGCTTGTGCCCAGCTCCCCAGGGCATTGGGATTGCTGTATCAGGAACCCCATCATTCTCAGTGTTTACCACACCACAGCTTCCATGTCAACAGCTAACTTTATTGGGAACACTTTGGGCTTTCTCCTGGGTCATTGATAAAAATGTTAAACAGCCCAGAGGCATGAACCACATTTGTTGGCTGCAGCAGAAACAGCCCCACTCCGATCTCCGGCCGTGCCGCCTCTGCCTGCCAAGTTTTAATTCATCGAGGATGTCCCACGGTGTCGGTGGAGCCACTGATTTCAGAATCCAAATATCCCGTGTCTAAGCCAGGGGAAGGCTCTGCAGAGGTTTGGGGGTGTGGCATTAATGCCATTACCCCCCAGTCAATCTTGTAATTGCATCAAAAACCCGTACAAGGCTAATTTGCCTTAATCTATTTTCCCTAAGTGCACACAGGTTGGTTGCACTATCCCTGCCTTCCTTTAATCCCTTGCTGACCCAGTCCTGGAGCTGGCACAGCCTTATTTGACTGGTACTGACATTGCAACCCTAAAATAGCCACAACTGCCTCATTTAGCAAACAGCTTTTCCTCCATCTCTGAAACACCCTGTTGCCTCACGGCGTGTGGAAAGTGAACAGTGAGTGTGCCCTGCCCCATCAGCCCTCTCCCTACACCCCCTTAGGTGGGTGCTGCCCTGACAGGCTGATTTAGCAATGTTTAACTTCAGTGGCTGCTTTTTAACATCTTGAGTTACTGCTGGAATGGAAAGTATTCCACCATCATCCTCGAAGATGATTACATCACCTGGCTCCTTCCCAAGTACAAAACAGGAATTTGTCTGCCTTTTCTGCAGGCTTGTTGACAATTTGAATGCTCCCAGCCGGCCGAGGCTCGGTGGCATTGTTGGATACTGCTTTTGGGGCTTCTCCCTCTCCTCCCTCTCTGTCTGGGAAGCAAGAATACAGCGTCTTTCTTTCCATGGCTTTGATTCTTCTCGCTGACCTCTCCATGTTGTGAATCCAATTAGGGCTGTGGTGGAGACTGCAGCTGCTCACTGGGAGCCCCTCCACACCTGCCTGGTGCTTGTCCTCTCACATTCCTGTTGGAGTTTGGGCTTTGGGAAGCTGGAATGGGACCCAGTGGAGCTTGGCAAACCAAGGGGGTGTCAGACACAGATGGTCCAGGAGTGGGGCAAGAGATGTGCTGCCAGAGGAGGGAGATGGAACACTCACCTTGGAATAGGAAATGCAGCTTCTGAGGAACTACACCTTCTTGGGAAACAAAGGAAAAGAGAGTTCCTTTCTCGTTTTGCTTTCAAGACAAAGAATGGACTGAGACCTTGCACAAAAGTATTTTCTGTACCGAGAAAGGGAGGAGATGAGGTTTCCCAGGACATGAGAGTGGAATTTTGTGCAGTAGGAGGTTGCAGAGCTCTCCCAGCCCTGCTGTGATGGTGTAGGAAAGACCTCAGCAGGATGCACAAGGGACCTGAGAGCAGCCCATGGGAGCCCAGAGGGGACCAGCACCTTCTCATTTATCAGTGAGGACAGGTCACAAATCCCTTGGGTTGGAGGGAGGGATGGAGATCTCAGGCCCAGCAAAACCCAGTAGTAGTTTCCTGATGGAAATGATGGCCATTCCCAGGATTTCTGAGAGAAACATGGTGGAGTTTTGCATTGCCAATGCCACAGCTGCTGCTTCCCAGTCCCTTTGCCCCAGCCCCTTCAGTCCTCTGCTCTAGGTCTTGCAATGGTTTGGGTTGGAAGGGACCTTGAAGATCACACAGAGCTGCAGGGATGGTCTCTGCCCCCTTCCCACCCTGGGACAGGTTCTCCCTCCACCCCATTGTGCTGGGATCAGCGAGGAGATGGGGGGAGGTGGGTGAAAGCAGACCTGGGGCTGGTGTCCCCTCCGTCCCTCTGGGCACAGGGACACGCAGTAACCCCGGTGCTTTCCTGGGGCTGATGTGTACCCAGGAGAAAATCTCCCCCGACTTATTTTTGCAGATGAAACAGGATTTTGGATCAAACAGCACATTTCTGGTGCTGCTACACCCCTGTGAGCAGGGAATAGCAGCTCTGGCAGCGTCCTGTGCCGACGCCGGTGGGAGAGCAGCATTTGTTCCTCTCTCCTTCGTTGGCCTCCCCTTCCCCCCCTCCCCCTTTTTTTTTTCTGAGAAAAGTGGTAAACATTAATAGGAACTGGAATGAATAGCTGGGATTCAGGCCCAGGATTCCAGGATTTTAACTCATTATTGCCATAAAAAGAAGGGAATGTGTTTTTTGCCACTAGTTTCTTCCTTTGATTGAAAGCACTCAGAGATCTGGGGGGGTGGGGGGAGGAGGATTTTTTCCTTGAATTCCTCAGTGTGCTGGATTTTTATGGGGCCAGAGGAGAATATTCTTCATCATATGTCACTTGAGGAGAATTGGAGAAAATATTGCTTTTGAGGATTTTTTTCTTTTTCATTTGAGATTTTTCAGCAAGTCAGGCCAAAGCCAAGAGATTGTGTTGAACATTTAATTTGGGAAATACCCTCAGACATCCTCTGCATTGATTTAAAGTTTTTCTGATGTCAGATGACTCAGATGTGCTCAGTAAGAGCACAGCTCTTTGATTTTAGCCACACAAGGTAAAACCTTACAGAGAATTTAATCTAGAAGCCATGATTAGCTTAATTAGCTCCAGGGAAACTCGTTATTGTTCCCCATATGCCTTAGAAACATAATCTATCACTGGGAACTGTACAGAAAAGTCCCCATAAAGGTTGAGAAATGGAATCAAAGTGTTCATAACTCATACAATGGCTCTGTTAACACAGGCCAAACTTCAGACAAGGTTTAATTAGGTTTGGCCAAGCAAAATACACAACATTATCGTGTTTTGAAGGAGACCTTAAGTTTGGTGACACTGCTCTGTGATGCCCAGCCTTTGTGTGGGTGGTTGGAACTTAAACACCTCCTGCCTCCCCTTCCAGACCCTTCCCCATCCTCGTGGACCTTCTTTGGGTGCTCCCCAAGAGATTAAACAGAAGAGGCTCTGAACAACATCCTTGACTTCTCCCTGCTGTGAGCTCCAGCAGGAGTTTTCCTCCCAGAGGGCAGCAGCCCCTGCCCACCTGGCTCAGATGCTTTTGCTGGAGTCCAAGAAGTGGGGAAACTGGCTGTGGTACCAGAGAAACTGGTGATTGGCAGGATGGCAGGCCTTGAAGACTGGAAAATGGGGAACAGGGAACAGCATGAGGAAAGTAGAAGTCGCTGGGTCTGGAAAGCAGCCTGGGAAGGGGAGGCAGGAAAAGGTCGTGGTCACACCTGGAGCCACCAGCTCTGTGCCTTGGCACTCAGAAGGGGACCTGTGTGAACACATTGTGACAACCTGTGAAGCCTTTCCAGGTTTCTGCAGCAAGATCTTTAAAGATTGAGATCTCTTCTTCTCCTCAGGATGTTGAAATGACATCTGCAGAGGTGTTGGCATCTTCACGGAGTCCTTGGAGGTAACCCAGGGATCTTGGCTTTGCTCCTTGTGTCAGAAACCAGAGAGACCTTTGCAGAAAGGGATGTTTTCAGTTGGCCAGTGGGAATCTTGATGCTTGAGTGTTCTGCTCCCAAACACATCCCAGGCACCTGGGCTGGCCCCTACCACCGTGAAGGGCTCCGGGTACCTCAGTGATGCTGCAGCAGCAGCCCTGCACCACCAAGGGAGGGTCTCCTTGGAGATCCACAGGCTGGAAATAACTCCTGTGACCAGGAGCAAATTCAAATGCTGCATTTTGAGGGAATATCTTCAGGAGCTGGGCACTGACAGTTTTGAACCATGACAACCTCCTACTTTTAAAGTCTTTTGGCACTTTCGGACTATTGGCACTTCTGGAGCTCACCCTGTGTTCAAGACCATTTTTAAGGCTGAAACCACAGCCAGCAGTTTGCTTCCAAAACATTATGATCCCAAGAGCCCTGTGGTTGTTACACCTGCAGCTGGACAGGAAGAGGAGCAGACTGAACAATAAATGGCCACGTGAGAAAGGCTTTGTCATTCAAACTATCAAGATGCCCAAACCCTCCAGAGTAGTCAGGATTACAGAGCAGTGTGAAGTGGAGCCCATGGAGCAGAGTAGGACTCTTACTTTGCTCCCCCTGGCATTTCTCCCAGCCTGGATGGCTTTGGAAAAGATCCCTGTGACTTCTGCAGTGGCTGCAGGAACAGCAGACAGCACACTGCAGGCCACTGCCCACATCTGCCTTTTTATGGCTCTCAGGCTCCTGGGAGGCCCCAGGGGGAGGCAGGAGGGGCTGTGCAGCATCAGGGTGGTGGTTCCCATCACTCTGTTCCTCTTTGTGCCTGCCCCTCAGGACAGCCCTCCCTGGGCAGGGTGTCTGCACCCCCAGGATGTGTGGGATGGATGGATGGGGGCTCCAGGCAGTGGCCCCAAGTGCCCACACATGTGGAATGGGCAGGATGCAGGACATTGCTGGGCATCACACCCTTACCTGGGAATTTCTGAGGGGCTGATCTCTCTCCTGAGGCATTTCAGTGGAAACCAACTGTTTTTCCTGAGCCTTTCTCTGCCCCTTTCCTTCCTCTTCCTTTTTGCTTATCCCTCACCTCATGTGACAGTTCTCCAGTGTCTGTCCATACTGCTGTCACCACGATCCCAGAGGATTGTTTTGGCAGATTCCCCATTCACCCCCAGCTAGATGGTTTGTGATCCTACAGAATCACCTTGGCTCTCAGGGATCTCAAGGAAGGAAGAGGAGGAGGAGGAGATTCCTCAGGCTGCCCAGGTTGTGGGTACTGCAGCTGCTCCCTCATGCCAGCCATCACCCAGAGGATTCCCAGAGCTGGAGGCAGGAAGCTTAGGAGGGTTTATCCCAGTGGAAATGCTCCTGCTGCAGACCTTTCCTTGCAGCACAGTGAGCAAAATTAATTCTGAGCCTTTCAGTGCATCCGTGTAGCCTCATTAATAAAACAGAAAAAGGAAAAGCGGGGAAGATGGGAATAGAAGCAACATTTGGGAAATGACTCACACCCAGAGAAGCTCCTCATTCCCCTTTCCCTACAGTGCACCCCAATGATGGACTAAAGCCTGCCTTCCTTTGCCCTTGCAGTGCTGTTTGTCCTGGTGTGGGGACAGCGAGCGCTGCCATCCTGTCACCTTCACAGGCACCTGCCTCAGCCCCCACGTGGATCCAGGCAGGAATGGTGGTGTTTTACTCTCAGTTTACACCCTGGGAGTGAACCTGTGGCACCAACTGAAGAATAAAGGATGAGGGAGCCGTTGTAGGAAAAATAATCTCCAGGTTTTCTCCAGCTTGCTTTTCCATCCAGGCAAATCCTAGCCTGAGAACCTTCCTGGAGCATGTCCAGAGACAGGAATAGAGCTGGGGAAAGGTCTGGAGCCCCAGGAGGGGCTGAGGGAGCTGGAAAGGGGCTCAGCCTGGAGCAAAGGAGGCTCAGGGGGGACCTTGTGGCTCTGCACAAGTCCCTGACAGGAGGGGGCTCAGGGGGGGTCGGGCTCTGCTGCCAGGGAACAGGGACAGGAGGAGAGGGAATGGCCTCAGGCTGGGCCAGGGCAGATTTAGTTGGATATTAGGGAAATTCTTCATGGAAAGGGTGGTCAGGCATTGGCACAGGCTGCCCAGGGCAGCTGTGGAGACCCCATCCCTGGAGTTGTTCAAACAACACCTGGATGTGGCACTTGGGGACACGTTTAGTGGTGGATCTGCCAGTGCTGCGTTAATGGCCAGACCCGATGATCTTGGAGGGCTTCTCCTGCCGTAGGGATTCTATAAAAGGAAATGGCAGGAGGCCCTGGCTCACCCTCTGGGAGTGCTCACTCTGCCCTGTTCCTGCTTTCCAAAGGGGGTTGTGAAGCAGGAGAGGAATGTCACCCTGCCCAGTGCTCACTCACTCACGTTGTCACCATGTGTAGGGCTAATCTGGAAACAGTGACAAATCTGAGCGTGTGTCTCTTCATGATACCCTATAATTAGAATGGGTTTGCTTTTTCTCTTTTTTTTTTTTTTTTTTTTTCTTCTTCTTGGAAGTTTTTTTGCTGTCTGGCACAGATGGAAGTGATCCCAGTTTGTTTTTGTTTCTCTTGAATTAGAGCACGGCTGCTCTTTCCAGGATTTCCCAGGCAAAAATATTCACATGGGGACCTGCCCAGCATGCAGGGTGCATCCTCTGGGTGTGATTTTGGGTGTATTTGGCTCTCTGCACCTCTGCAGGAGCCATGGTGGGGGTTTACCCTTGTCCAAGGGCTGGTTTTCCAGCACTTCCAGTGGCAGGGCAGACATGGAGCAGGAGGGAGCCTGGGATGAGGGGGGACACTTGGGAAAACAGTTGGAGCAGAGTGTGCAGAGCTGGGCAGAGGGCTCAGACTGAAGCCAGGTGCAGCTTTGCTGCTCAGTCCTGCCTAAAGAATCCTGAAATGGTTTGGGTTGAAGGGACCTTAAACAACTTCATCCAGTCCCACCCCTGCAATGGGCAGGGACACCTTCCACTGTCCCAGGGTGCTTGGACACTGCCAGGGATCCAGGGACAGCCACAGCTTCTCTGGGCAAACAAGAAGAGAAGCAGTGATGTTTCTCTGGAAGCAGAATTCCTCCCTCCATCCCGGGTTTCCTGACCTCAGGGCTCAGAAGGGCTGTGGGCGAGCCCAGGAGGGATTTGCCGGGGGTTGCCAGGCCAAGGGTGGGGTAGCAGGAAACGTGGGACCACCAAAGCTGTACCAGAACTGCTGTTTCCTACAGTTTGGGGCTGCCCCCACCATGATGGGGTTTCCATGGAAACCAGAGTAGTGATTTCCTGCTTGCTGATGTGCTGGAAGGCCAAAAGCAAAGGTGGGAGGGGGAGGCAGAGGATGGCAGGCAACAGGCCCTCCCTGGGGAGCCTGAGCCCTGCAGGATGGAGGAGAGGTGGGAAGGAGGACGTTTTGCTACCCTGAGCTGCAGTACCCTGAGCTGCAGGAACCCATTGTGGTCTTGCTGGTGCTCAGAGCATGGCTGGGAGCAAGGGCCAGCCCTGGGAAGGGCTTTGTGGGGGCAGCACCCATGTACATGGGGGTCTGGTGTGTGCCAGCTCAGCCTGTGGGCCGGGCTGTGGAACCCAACGTGAGCTTGCAAGGATGCAGCACCATGGCAGAGCTCCGTGCCAGCCCAGGTAGCTCACTAATAAGCAGGATTCATTAATTAGCCCAGGAGGAGCTGCAGCAGCAGCACTCTTGGTGTCTGGTCTGTGGCCTGGCTGTGTGCAGCACCTCGGGGTGCCATGGCAGGGGGTCCAGGGTGACCCCAGCAGGGCTGAGGTGACACCCCTGGGCACAGACTCAGGCAGCCTGGTCCACCAGGAGGGTGGGATGCCTCAGGCAGCTGCTGGGTCCCCACACAGGCACATCTGGCTCGCATCTGGTGCCAAGCACGAGGTTTGCAGGAGTCCCAGGTATCACACCCTGCTGACTGCCTGCATCCTCCTTGGAGTGCGGGTGTGTCCTTCTCTCGTGCCCTGCGGGTGTGTGGCATTGCCCTGGCACTGCTGCATCTGCACCCCAGGGCTGATGTCCCCATGTCCCCACCGTCACCCGCCGCCTTTGAACCCCCCGGCCGGGTTGTGGCTGCGGAGGCACTGAGTGCTGGAGCTGCTAGCAGACTGGAAATGTCTTTTGTCAAAGCTTGAGATGCCTCCAACCTCCTTTAATTAAAGACAATTACTGCTTTCAGCCCCTCTTCACAGCTCAGCTGGGTTGTTTGCAAACACACAGCTGCGGGAGGCTTTGTGCCCCTCTCCGAGTCCCGCTTCCCTGGAGACGCACAGAGGTTTCTTTATGATCAGCATGAGGCTGGCGAGCAGCTGAGGGAGAGGAGGGGTGTCCCGGCTCCTGGGGTGGTTGGTGGTGCAGCCGGGAGCAGCCCTGCCCGCTCCTGTCCAGCTTTCCCTGCCAAGCCCCGTGCCCGGCCAGGGCAGCGGCTGCTGCCGGCGGCGGGGGGAAGGTGGCGGTGGATGTGCTGGGGCTGTGGAGAAGGAGCCTCTCGCCCCCGGGAGCTCTGAATACGTGCTTTAAAATGACTCTGCTGACTTAGCCATGACTCTGCATCGCCTTGCTGGCAGGAGCTGCGCGGGCAGCCCAAATCTGAGCTTCCTCACCCGAACCGCGCTCGGAAGAAAAAAATCCCGGAGCCCTTCTGTAAGCAATAACCCCCTTTCTGTGCTTGAATAACTCAGAGGCAGCCAAACGGAGCTCAACCAAACTTTCCAAAACAGTCAGGGCTGGCAGGAGAACAAGCAGCATCCACTGCAGCCCTTTGGGATGCCGTTTCCAAAAATACGAGCGAGCCCCGGCTCTCGGGCAGCCCCCGCCTCGCTCGGCAGCACCGGGGCCAACCCCGAGCGCTGCCAAGGCCGTGGCTTCTCCCTTTCCAGGTGCTAATGGTGTCCTCGGGGACAGGTCGGGGAGGGAGAGGCGAGCGGGGAGGCCTCTGCCTGCCTTGGAAGCGTTTGGTTGTTAAATGTGAATGGTAAGTGCTCAGCCTTGGGGCTCAGGGGAGCCAAGATCCTTTTTGAGCCTCTAACAGCCTGACACTGCTCTGTCTTCTCAAATTCATTTTGCAGCTCCGATCCCCTGGCGAGCACTAATCACTGGGCTGAGCATGAAGGGAAACATACCCCTCAAATGGGAAGCCCAGAAGCTCTTTCCCCTTAAACAGCCTCTCTGTGGACATCTTTGATCTGTTGGGGGGTGGTTTCTTATTCCACAGAAGGCTCTGGGAGGCCAGCAGAGGATTGGAGCAGCCTCCTAGGACAGGTTTAAATGCACATGCAGGCGCTGTGATTTAGCACGGGGTGGGTGGGCAGGGCCAGGCACACAGTGCAGGGGCAGGGACCAGGACTCCAGAGATCCTGCTCCTGTGGTCATGTCAGAGGTGACAGGGACACGGCCTGCACTCCATTCTGGGACATCACAGGCTGCTGAGGGCCACAGTCTGGTCCGTAGTGTGACATGGTGGGAAGCTGGGGTTCCAGGGACAGAGTTCTTGGTTCAGGGAATGCTGGGGGGCCTGGGGATACAGGCTGCACTCCACAGTGTGATGTCCTGGGATGCTGGGGTTCCAGGGACACAGTCCAGCTTCCTCAGTGCAACCTCCACAGTGCTGCTCTCGTGAGGAGGTGGCATCTGTCCCTTGCCCCACAGTCTCTGTTTGGCAGCCCCTCCACGTTCAGTTCCAGGTGTTGGCATTGTTGACGTGGTTCACCAGGAGCTGTGTGTGGGGCTGGAGCATGGACATCCCCCAACTTGTGTCTCTTGGAAAGCTGTTGGCTGCAGCTGTCGGTAGCTGGAGGTCCCAGGGGTGCCAAGCAGTTGGTCTGGGCAGACCCAGGAAGATCGAGGAGGTGTCCAAGGTCCCCAAGTGCTGGGCAGGACGATGTGTGAGGGATAAACATGACCTTTCCAGGAGCACCCTGGTGTTGGCTGGTCCTGTCTGGCCAGACAGGAGAGAAATAAGGGGTGGATGAGTGATGATTCTTCCTGTGCCCTGCCATGCTGTTCATATTTCCAGTGCCCAGGGTGCCCATGACAGTAAGTTATGCAATTTAATTATGCACCATGTTAAAAAATATGTCCTTGCACACTGTATGAAATTGCAAGCAATCTATTCCCATTCATGTCTCCCATATTCCTGGTGGCTTTATATCCCTCCCTGAGTGGCCTCTTTTCACGTGGAAGCTCGAGTTGATTGACTCTCCATATGGAGGCTGCTCTGTGTCCCTAATCATTTTTATCAGCTCCCTCACGCCCTTGTCTCGGGGTGACCACCACTGCCAGCACGTTCCAGCCGTGGCTCCATGCATGGCTTAGTGACATTCCTGCTCTGCGCTGGGCTCCTTCCTTCATCATTCCTTACATTTTCTCATTTTTTTTGATGATGGATGAGCTTTGAACTGATGTTTTCAGAGCATTATCTCTAGTGCTGCCGAGATCCCCTCCCTGCATGTTAATAGCTAATTTAGTGCCCATCATTGTGTTTGTATAATTAGGGCTCTTTTCCCCCAAGTGCATTTGTTTCCTTTTGTCACTGCTGAATTTCTTTTGCCGCGTTCTTGCCCAGTCATTCGGCACCCGGAGATCTCCCGTCACTCGCCACCAGTGACTGCAGCTCTGGCAAACCCGGCTGATTTGGGGATGCCAGGACATCCTGTGTCACTCATCACCCCCTGCCCCAGCCCGGGGGGTGCTCAGGGCACCTCCTTGTTCAGCATCATCAGGGTCGACATCCTTGGCATCCACCTCAGCCTGTGCCTGTCTGGGGATGTCATCCACGCTTTGTGCAGGGCGGGGTCACTCTTGGTGGGCCTGATGGGTGTCACTGGGACAGGAGGGGGCTGAGGGGACACTCAGCACAGTTACAGCCTCCTCATGAGGGCAGAGGAGGGGCAGGCACTGATCTCTGCTCTGTGGTGACCAGGGACAGGACTCAAGGGAATGGCAGGAGCCCTGTCAGGGAGTTTAGGTTGGATATCAGGAAAGGTTCTTCCCCCAGAGGGTGCTGGCACTGCCCAGGCTTCCCAGGGAATGGGCACTGAGGCTGCCAGAGCTCCAGGAGAGTTTGGGCAGCGCTGCCAGGGATGCCCAGGGTGGGGCTGTTGGGGGGTCTGGGCAGGGCCAGCAGGTTGACTTGATGAGCATTGTGACTCCATTCCAGCTCAGCATATTCTGTGATTTTTCAGACTGGATGGGGATTTTTGGACGGGTTGAGCTCTGTTGCAGATCTCAGCACTCTTGGGCTGCCAGAGGCGTTTATCTCGTGTCCCAGGAGGCTCTTTCCCAACTCCTGAGCAGCAGGGTTGGATCACGTGCTGTATGGAATGGAGGGATGTGGCTTGAACTGCTGCTGCTTTGGCTGGAGCTTGGCCCAAGCTGATTTCAGCGCAGTGCAGGGAACCTGGGGAAGGAAAGCCGAGAAGGGATCTCAGCACAGCCACAGCTCTGTGTGGGGCTGTTAAAAACAGGAGCCAGGCCCCCACTGGTGGTGCCAGGCCCTGTAGGAAGGAATAGAGCCACAAGCTGCAGCTTGGGAGGCTCAGGATGGGCTTTGGAAAGCAGAGAAGGTCCCAGAGAGGTTGGGCATCACCATCCTCAGGGACTGCCAAGGCTTGGCTGCAGGCAGCTGCCCTCAGCCCTTAGTACTGCGCCCTTCTGTGAGCTGGACAGTGCCCTGGACACCTCAGAGGTGCCTTCCCACCATCCCTGCTGGGATGCCATGGATGCTCCTGTGCCTGGACCATGATGCCAGCTTGACCCAAGCACTGCCTCTGCTCTGGAGACAGAGTGAGCCCAGGTAGGGTGCTGGGGCCATCTTGAGGTCATAGGATTGCTCCTCAAGTAACAAGTGGTAGAATGAGAGGAAAAAGCCTCAAGTTGTGCCAGGGTAGGTTTACACTGGATATTAGGAAAGATTTAATCACTGAAAGGGTTGTCAAACAGGAAGAGGCTTCCCAGGGCAGTGGTGGAGTCACTGTCAGTGTGACACCTGGGGACCATGGTTTAAGTGGTGGGACATGGCAGTGCTGGATTGGACTCAATGATCCCAGAGGACTTTTCCAGCCTGAGCTATTCTGTGATTCTAAATATGATCTTTAGGTGCATGAGGGGACAGAGGACCCCAGCATGGGTCAGCAGCACCCAGACTTGTTGTAAGTGGTAGGGAGTGGAAAATCTCTGCTGATAAAACAGTGAGCAGCAAGTGAGGAAGTTTGGGAAGTTGTGCCAAGCCACATCTCAGATGAATAATTTAAATGCAAAATTTGTCTGTCCTGTAGCCTGAGGTCAGAAATATGCCTCCAGGTGAGCAAAAATGCCTCCAGATGAGCAAAAATGCCTCCAGGTGAGCAGAGCACCCTGCTCTGCAAGGTTCAAGTGGGAAATGAAAAATAAACCTGGAGGATGCTGCAGGGAAAGACAAATGTGGTCCCAAGAGCCATGGAAAATGCCCTTCCATTGGGGACTGAAAAGCTCAGTAGCTCAGTGACTTCTGCTAATGAAGATTAGGTGAGATGATTACCAAGAGGAAAGCCCAGCCTCTAAAGGGCTTTTGATCTGCCAAAGGAAAGGATAACAAGAACTGGTAGGGTTAAACTGAAGCTAAACAAATTAAAAAAATTAGGCTTGTGTTTCTAAGTGATTAACCACTAGAGCAAGCTAATGAGATGAGGGACTTCTCCACGTTTTGGAGCATGTCAAACAAGATGGTTCATTGCTGGGTGTTGGGCTTTAGCTGAGGACCAGCCACCAGGGTATCAAAAGAGCAAAGGGATGAGGGGCAGGAGCCTGGACCCCAAATCTGTGCAAGGCTTGGGAGGGCTCTGAGAAGACTCAGCAGTGCCTGTGAGGGCATGGGCAGTGTCCTCTCTGCCCTGGTCCTGCTGGAGAACCACTGAGGAGACCTTTGTGCAGACATTGCCAGCAGCCTGTCCGTGCCTCCCATCCCCTGTGGGCACCACAGGCACTGGGGATGCTGGTGCAAAAGGAGGGAGGTGTCCACAGGGTGTGACCCGTGCGATGGCCTTGGCAGCAGGGGTTCCTCCCTCCGGTGCCAGGGTGGAGAGATGCCCCCTCTGCTGCCTCCTGGGCTGCAGGAGGGCCCGAGGACAGCAAGTCCCCGGCGCAGCATCCTTTGGATCGTGGACTGGTTTGGGATGGAAGGCACCTCAAAGCTCATCTCCTTCCTTGCTCTGGTGCCATCTGTAATGCAATCCCAGACAGCCCTTGCTTCCCCCCCAGCCCTGCTGCAGCATCCCTGCCCTGCCCAAGGACCTTCGCTCCGGCCGGCCCCCCACACCCACACCAATGCCCCGTGTCCCATCCTGCACCCAGGGCCTGGCAGTGTCTCCTGGGTGGGATGGGGCAGAGGCCGAAGGCTCCTGCGAGCCCCGGGTGCCTCCTGCCACACGTGCCTGCCCTCCGGGTGGTGACAGCCCAGCCTGGCCCCTCGGGACCGGGAGCCCCGGGCTGCTGCAGAGCTCTGCTCCGTGACCCTCGCCCTGCTGCAGGGAAGAGCAGCAGCACTGGACTGATTTGCCTTCATTAACCAGATTAGCTGCTTTAATCTGCTGAAAGTGAGAGGCGCTCGGTGCCGCCCGGGAGCGCGCACAGGGGGTGGATGGATGGCAGTGGGAGCGGGGTGGAGGCAGCGGGGAGCCTCTGCCTGCTGCTCTCGCTGCCTGCCCTTGCACGGGCAGATTTACCCCTTCTCCTCCCACCCCTTCCCCACCCCTTCCCTTTGTGTGGGTGGAGGAGCATGCGAGGGATTGCTGTGCCCCATGGATCCCTCCGTGGATGGATCCTGAGCTGAGCGTTCGACCACCCTCGGCTTTTCTGCATCAGACAAAGGGGTGTGGGGGATTGGGTCAAATCCTCCGTCGCTGGGTCAATTATTTCAATCTCCCCACCAAAAAAATGCCCTTTCTTGCCCAGCCGTGTGTGTCCAGCTCCAGTAAAGGGGTCTGTGGTCAGCCGGGTGGTGTCCTCAAGGCAGGAGGTCCAGCAGGGCATCGTCTGTGCCTGCACATGCAGGAAATGTCCCCCCAGTTGGGCAGGACCCCGTGGCAGGACCAGGAGCTCTGTGCTTTAGGTCTGTCCCCAAGTGGGGACAGGTGTGCTCATCACCACTTTGCAAACCATGGGGGGACCAAGTGTGCTCCATCCGGGAGGGTGAAGGCTCCTCCCTACATCCATCTCCAGAGAGAAATCACCTCTCCAGACAAAACCCACCTCTCCTATGTGTTTCATTGCTGTTCCCCTGTTCCCCCCACAGAGGGGGATCAGGACTGCCCGGGGACTCTCCAGGACTGACCCAGTCTGCTTTGGGTCATGGAATACCCTGGAAGGATATGGATTCCTGCCCACCAAAAGTGAGGGCTGTAGTTTCTGAGCTGGGAGCGTGGTTAAAAAGAAAAGCCTGGGAACAATGTGAATGTGTCTTGGGTTTGAGGGATTTTTTTTTTCCCCTTGTGCCATCTGTGGTTTTTCTGGAGGAAGCCAGGGATGAGTGGAAGGTGTTCCTGCCCATGGCAGAGGAGTTGGAATGAGATGATCTTTAAGGTCCTTTCCAACCCAGCCCATCCTGTGTTTCCTATGGCTTTAAGGGACCCACGGCATTCGGGGCAAAGCTGGGATGCAAAAGCCAAATCCCAGCCCTGAGCTCTAACTCTCCACTCTCTGCCTCTGCTCTGCATCACTGCTTTTCATTTCTTGGTGCACTCCAGCTCTTTTTTTGCCCAAGGAGAAAAGGATCATGCAAATGATTTGCCCCACGGGATTCCTGGAAGCTGTTTAAGCTAGCAAATGCTGCCTTCTCCCCAGCTGTGCCAGGCAACTCCGTGTGCTCATGAATTTCCCCTCCCCTAAGAGCAGGAAGGGGCTGACAGATGTTAACACATGATCAGTGTCTCAGGAGAGAGGAATTAAAGCCACACTGGACCCTTCGAAGACACACATTAGTGTCAGAAATTTCTAATCAATCAGCTGGGAGCCTCCTGGGGTCAGAAGCCTCTTTGAAATTCAAATGGAGAATGGCTCCCAATGGGTTTTATTTTGATTGCTATAAATTGATTAGCGTTAAGATAAACAAGTTTTGTTTCTTTCTGAAAGCTCTAAATATGCTCTGGGGGGGAGGAGCAGTGGAGTCTGATTGCTTCCCATTAGGACGTCCCCTCTTGGCTCCCACTGTTTGCACACCCACAGGAGACACCTTTTTCCTCCAGAGCTGGCTAAAACACAGAATCACAGCATGGTTTGGGTTGGAAGGGACCTTAAACCTCATCTTGTTCCACGCCCTGCCATGGGCAGGGATGCCCTCCACTAGCCCAGGGTGGTGTTGTTGGGTGCATCATCCAAGGGATGGGCAGGGACACCTCCCCCTGCAACTGCAAACTGAAAAGAGTTTCTTGCAGTGCTGGAGTAGGGTACGGGTTAGAGAAGGTGTGAGCACCCTCCTGGGTCTTCCCCAGTGAGATGTGAAGGTGCAGCTTGGTTCTGGGTGCTTGGGGGGGAATGTGGCTGTGTTTGAGGGATGTGCAAGATTTGGGGGCTGGTACAGCCCGACAGCTGGAATATCTTTGGGAGATGCTCCATTGCAGCTGGAATATCTTTGGGAGATGCTCCATTGCAGCTGGAATATCTTTGGGAGATGCTCCTTTGCAGCTGGAATCTCTTTGGGAGATGCTCCATTGCAGCATTTGCTCTGGGTGACAGCTCAGCACTCAACACTGTGACTGTCACCAGGCACAGGAGCACTCTCGTGTCCCCAGGACCCTGCTGGGGGCTGTGTGGGGCAGGCAGTCCCTGTGGCTGGGGTGATGCCAGGCAGCCAAGAGCTCACAGGGGGCTGAAGTCAGCAGGCTGGGGGTGCCGTGGGGTGTATGGTACCCACAGAGCTGCACTAGGAGTGGGAGCAGCCTGAGAGCCACTGGTGGCTCCCTCAGGCCCCTCTGTGTTCCTGCCCCCTGTGTGAGCTCCCTTCAGCCTGTGAGTGTGTGTGTCCCTACAACCTCTGCTCCCTGCACCCTGTGTGTGCTCCCTACACCCTGTGTGTGCTCCCTGCAGTCTCTGTGTGCTCCCTGCACCCTCTGTGTGTGCTCCCTGCACCCTCTGTGTGCTCCCTGCACCCTCTGTGTGCTCCCTACACCCTCTGTGTGCTCCCTGCACCCTGTGTGTGCTCCCTACACCCTGTGTGTGCTCCCTGTGGGCTGTTGGAGATCCCCACAGCCTGTCTGTGCTCTCTGCAGTCTGTGTGCTTCCCACAACCTCTGTGTGCTTCCCACAACCCCTGCGTGTGCCCCACACAGCCCTATTGTGCCCCACACAACTCTATTGTGCCCCACACAGCCCTGTTGTGCCCCACACAGCCCTACTGTGCCCCACACAGCCCTGTTGTGCTCCATACAACCCTGCTGTGCTCCATACAGTCGCTGTGTGGGCTCTCTACTCCCGTGTGGGGTTCCTACAATCACATGTGGAGTTCCTACAGCTCTCTGCAGCACCTGTGTGCTCCCTGTAACCTTTGTGTCCCCCAGAACCCTCTGCCTGCCTTGAACAGCCACGTTCTGATCCCTGCAGCCCCCGTGTGCTCCATCCATCCCCTGTGTCCTCCCAGCAGTTGCTGTGCACGTTCCCTGGAGCCAGGCTGTGCTCCCTGCAGCACCAGGAGTGCTCTCTGCAGTCCTGAGTGTTCCCAGCCAAGGGTCCCAGTGGGTTTCCAGTGTCCTCCAGCCTTATTCTTTATGTCCCAACTCTGGCCACAATGGCCAGATGGGAGCATGTCCAGGGAAGGAAAAGGACTCAGGAAGGGTCTGGAGCCCCAGGAGGGGCTGAGGGAGCTGGAAAGGGGCTCAGCCTGGAGCAAAGGAGGCTCAGGGGGGACCTTGTGGGTCTGCACAACTCCCTGACAGGAGGGGGCTCAGGGGGGTCGGGCTCTGCTCCCAGAGAACAGGGACAGGAGGAGAGGGAACGGCCTCAAACTGTGCTGGGGAAGTTCAGGCTGGATACTGGAAAGATTTCTTCATGAAAAGGGTGATCATGCATTGAACCAGGCTGCCCAGGGCAGTGATGGAGTTACCATCCCTGGAAGTGTTCAGAAAACATGTGGGTGTGGCACTTGGGGGCATAGGTTAGTGGTGAACACAGCAGAGCTGGGTTGACAGTTGGACTCAATGATCTTAGAGGGCTTTTCCAACCCCCAAAACTCTGTAATTCTATCTCCTAGTACCTTTTCAAGGCTTAGGATGAGGAGAGACAAGGTCTGTCCATCTTGTGGGAGTCAGTGGGTGCCAGTTTTAGGGAGTGCTGTGGGTGGGTGCCTGGTACCACTCAGCTTCCTGACAGTGACATGGGGGAAGGTGTCCATGAGAGCCATGGCCAGTGCTCACAGGGGGTGCTGGGGTGTCCTGCTGTGCATGGTGGTGTGGGGGGGACCTCCTGGCTATGGGGCACAGGGTGGGGACAGTGTAGTTCTGTCAGTGGTGGCTGTGTCTCTGTACTGGGTGGTGCTGAGGGTCTCACTGGTGCTGGTGGTGAGGGCCCTGCTGGGGGTGGTGCTGAGGGTCTCACTGTTGGTGGTGACGCTGTTTCTGCAGGGTGGTGACAAGGCAGGACGTGCCCCCGGAGGAGGTGACCAGGTGATCCCGTGTGCTCTGCTGCTCGTGAAGCCCAGGAGATCAGCAGTTCATATTTCTGTACTGAACAGGGAGCTGACATTAATGAACAGCTAATTAACATCACAGGGCTTGATGGTTGCAGTGTCAGCGTCCCTAATTAGTCTCGCACTAATCTGCTTTAATTAACTGTCCCTGTCGCGGTTTTAATTTAATTTTCAGCTCTAGACCAGCGAGAGCAGTCCTGGGAGTGTGTGGGTTCCAGTTCCATGGCACTGCCTGTGCTGGGATGGACTGGAGGGCAGTGGTGGCCAGCCCAGGGCCCTGCTGTGCTCTGTGTGCTGGTGCTTCCCAGGGATGAGCAGTGCCCAGGGCACAGCCCAGCGTGTGCCCCCAGGACAGGCTGTGTGGGCTGGGCCAGGGCCCGGGGTCAGGCTGGGGGACACACCATGAGCTGCCCTCTCCTGCTGCTGGGTTGTGCTTGCAGCCTGTTCTGTGCTGTGGTGATCCCTGCTCTGGGGCACGGGGACAGCCAGGGGTTCCCTGGGACAGCTGGGCCTGCTTGGATTTGCTGCTCATTGCCTGGAGAGAGCAGTCAGACCCCACAGTTTGGGTGGGAGGCAACCTCAGAGCTTATCCCAATCCACTCCCTGCCATGGGCAGGGACACCTCCCACTGTCCCAGGCTGCTCCCAGCCCCAATGTCCAGCCTGGCCTTGGGCACTGCCAGGGATCCAGGGGCAGCCACAGCTGCTCTGGGCACCCTGTGCCAGGGTTTCATCACCCTCCCAGGGAACAATTCCTGCCCATCATCCCTCTAACCCTGCCCTCTGGCAGTGGGAAGCCATTTGTCCTGTCCCTCCATCCCTTGTCCCCAGTCCCTCTCCAACTCTCGTGGAGCTCCTTCAGGCTCTGGAAGGGGCTCTGAGGTCTCCCCACAGCCCTCTCTTCTCCAGGTGAACCCTCTCAGCTCTCCCAGCCTTTCCTCATAGAGGAGCCCAGGACCAGTGATGTGAGGTCTTCTTGAGACAGAGACACAAGGAGCTGTCACTGCTCCATGCTTGGCTGGCAGGTGTGGAAGGTCCATGGCTCTCATGCCACTGGGCACCTTCATTTGGCTTCAGGCATCTCTGTACCAGGAGCTCCAGTCAAGGACTTCTGGCTTTAAAGTGAAAGAGAAGAGGTTTAGGTTAGAAATTCTTCCCTGTGAGGGTGGGCAGGCCCTGGCACAGGGTGCCCAGAGCAGCTGTGGCTGCCCCTGGATCCCTGGCAGTGCCCAAGGCCAGGCTGGACATTGGGGCTGGGAGCAGCCTGGGACAGGAGGAGGAGTCCCTGCCCATGGCAGGGGCTGGAACATGATGATCTTTAACATCTCTTGAACCCAAACCAGTCTGGGATTCTGTGAGTTTTCTCATCACTTTTTTGGTACCCCCTCCCAGAGGTGCCATCCATCCATACCTCACTGGACCAGCCAGAGAGCAAGAGCAGGGCCAGCAGGGCAGGAGGACAGCGTGAGGGACCAGCACAGAGCAGAGCAGTCTCCTCATCCCATCCCACCGTGATGATGAGGAGGGTTGCTGAGGTCCTTGTGTGGAAGGATGGCAGGGAACCAGCTGGGGGGACACGAAACCATGGTTTGCCATGGGAGCAGGTGAAACCACAGGAGCAAAGGCAGTGGCCTGAGGTACCCCAGAGAGTGGGGGAGGAGAAGTCACAAGGTAGGAAGAGTAGAAGCATCCTAAAGATGCTGGAGGAGCTTGTGTTTATTCCTGGCAGAGTTGCTGATGGCAAAACAGGGTCTCTTGGTCCTTGTCCTGCCAAGCAGAGCTCTGCCTTGCAAGCTGCCTGCAGTCAGTCTGTGTGCCCTTGCCCGTGACATTGCCTCTCTGTGGAAACCCAGGCTCTGTAGTATTGCAGATGGAGCCAAAAGAAGCAGGAGCAGTTTGGAAGTGTCCTCTAAGACCATCGGGTGCAACTGTTAATGCAGCATTGCCGGGTCCACCACTAAATCCTGTCCCTGAGCACCACATCTAAACCTGCCTTGAACACTTCCAGGGATGGTGAATCCACCACTGCCCAGGGCAGCCTGCTCCAATACCCTTTCCATGAAGACATTTTTCCCAGTACCCAGTCTAAACCCTCCTTGGCATGACTTGATGCCATTTCCTCTTGTCCCATCACTTGCTACTGGGAGAAGAGTCCAGCCCCTGCCTTCCAACCACCTCCTTACAAGCAGTTGTTGGGAACAGTGAGGTCCTCCCCTACTAATAAGGCAATTCCTTGTTAACATCCCCGCTCTGCAGCACGTTCCTGCTGGGATGAAGGATGGGGATGTGTCAGGTTGGGGAATTTGAGGGCTTTGCACTCTGCTGGTGAGGATTACAGCAGGAGAGGGCTGGGACATGCACTCCATGTTCCAGCCTGGCTCTGCTCGCCTCTCTCTGCTCCAGTCTCACATCCTTCATCAATCAGAGCTCAAATCTTCCCAAACAGGAGTATCTCCCCACGGGACCTTCTCGGGGCTGGGTTAATCTGTACGAGCCAGTGGGGCCTTGCAAGCAGGAGCTGGCGCTTGGCAGCGTCCCAGGGAGCTGCACAGTGCTGGGCTCGGCTTGCCCGTCTGGATTAGTGGGGCTCTGCCATCTGTCCTGCTCCCAGCTCTGCCTGGAACTGCTCCAGGAGTCTCGTGCTTTGAAGAAAACCCTTCTCTGACCGCAGCCCCTTTTCCAAATATCCCAGCTGCTTCCCACCGAGGCAGCGTGGCTGCCTTCCCCCTCTCCTCTGCAGACAGAGGAAATCCTGGTGTCAGCCCCAGCCATGCCATGGGCTTTGGGAGTGGCTGACCTTGGGGAAAGACAGTGAAGGTCCCTGGAGAACCACTGGGACCCTTCTCAGGCAAGTGAGCTCAGTGCTCGGGCAACTGAGGATTAAGAAGCCCAAATCTCTCTGTTTTGGCTGCAGAGGGAAATAGTTTGTGCCACACTGCCTGTGCAAGTTCTCACATCACATGCAGGCCTGACCCAATGTGCTGGGCACTCTCTGTCTTCAAAGGATCCCAGAATGGTTTGGGTTGAAAAGACCTTAAAGCTCATCTCATTCAAACCCCTGCCATGGGCAGGGACACCTCCCACTGTCCCAGGCTGCTCCAATCCCTGTCCAGCCTGGCCTTGGGCACTGCCAGGGATCCAGGGGCAGCCACAGCTGCTCTGGGCACCCTGTGCCAGGGCCTGCCCACCCTCACAGGGAACAATTCCTGCCCAATATCCCATCCATCCCTGCCCTCTGGCAGTGGGAAGCCATTCCCTGTGTCCTGTCCCTCCATCCCTTGTCCCCAGTCCCTCTCCAGCTCTGCTGGAGCCCCTTTAGGCCCTGGAGGGGGCTCTGAGGTGTCCCTGGAGCCTTCTCTTGTGCAGGTGAACACCCCCAGCTCTCTCAGCCTGGCTGTGGAGGGGCTCCAGCCCTTGGAGCAGCTCCGTGGCCTCCTCTGGACTCTCTCCAGCAGCTCCAGGTCCTTCCTGTGCTGAGGACCCCGGGGCTGGGGGCAGCTCTGCAGGCAGGGTCTCAGCAGAGCAGAGCAGAGGGTCCTCTCCATCTGAGATCTCGTGGATCCATTGCTGCAGCTCCATGCTGGGCCCTCACACTCAGCCAGCTCCCTGCAGCCCCCTCACTGGCTCCCATCCTGGTTTCTCTGTGGCACAGAATGCCAAGGACCACGTTGTGCAGAACGGGGCTGGGAGTGTCTGAGCTCACTCTGCAGAGCCAAATAGCACCAAGAAAATGTGTCAGGGGACTTTATTTCAAGTCACTTGTTCCACTCTTCATCCCTGGCAGTGGTGCCATCACCTTGGCTAGGAGAGCTGAGCACCTCCTGCCCTTGGAGATCCTTTGGCATGGCATGATCCATGTGTCTGCTTCCCTGGAATGGCCTCACAGCACCAGAATTCATAAACACCAGCAGCCACATCACAGAGTTTCCTTGGCTGAGCCTTAAAGCTCTTGGGGCCCAGTTATCTGATCCTGCTCAGGGAGCCCCCAGCTGATGTTCCTCCTACTTCAGGAGGAGTGGGACATTTTAGGGAAGTGGTGGTTGTGAATCAATCCCTCTCCATGCACACTCTGTGTGATTAAATATCCCTTTCTTTCTGTGGCACAGTGGATGATTTTCCCATATTTTGGGGACAGGCCCATCTCTTGACTATGGCTTCATTTTTCTTGTGTTCTTGATTTCCATCTTAAGGGCTCTGTTCTTTCCACTGCTTTTACCAACTGCTGTACTTCCTGCTGACTAATTTAAAGCCACTGCTGCCAGTTCATGACTTTTTAAGATGCATTTTTACTCCTTCACTGTCATTTTTGATTCAGAATTAATTTTTATTGTAAAAACATAAATTGCCTTTTCCTGGGGGCAGCAGCAACTTTATTTGAGGCTATTTTGGTTATTATTCACAGTGATTCATTTGTACTCTGTGTCCTTGATGGCTTTGTTGGCATCTCTGGGAACCTGTTCCGTGCTCACGCCGGGGCTGGCAGCCAGTTCTCGAGCACAGTGGGAGAGCCCTGGAAATCTGGGAAGCAGGGAAGACCCTGATTTACAGAGAGTTACTTTTAAATGCACAGAGGCAGGGGCTGGGTTCAACCTTTGCACGGCTGACACCAGCTGGCATCTCCCAACCTTCTCTTTGAGTGACCTCCCCTTTTGTGTCTCAAGTTCCTTGCGCTGCTTTCCAGTGGGAGTAGGAAAACCTTGGAGTTTGGAAGTATGAAATGTGGTGGAAGAAAGCTTTCAGATGTGGAAGGTGCATTTTGATGGATGTAGGCAAAACCCACCCAAATAATGGGAATTATGAGCTGTTGAAAATTGCCTCTTCCCATCTGTTTTCCGGCTCTCAGATCCCTCCATTGAGCACTGCTCCTGATGGATTTAGAGAGATAATTGTTTGCTGCTGTTTTTCCCTCATCAGAGCATCCTTTCAGAGAAAGTTATCAGTGGAATGGGGGCCTGGGGACCGAGGGCTCAGCTTCCTCCCTCTGATGTTGATCCCTCACAGCCCTGGATGCTGCACAAGCACTACAGCCCAATGACACATGGAGTGCACAGGGAATGCAGACAGTGGGAATTGCTCCTGGGTGTTTGCTCAGCCATGAATTGTGGCAGTCGTTACACTCGTGCAACACAGGGAGGCTTTATAAAAGATTTCCTAGGAAATCATGTCTAAAATCCCTACTTCAGCTTTCCTTACATGCACGTCCCTGGCACAGGGTGATCTTGACATGGCCACGCTGGTGGTTCTCATGTGTGGGATAGTTCAAGCTGCTTTTTGGGAAGAGTTGGAGGTGACCATGGTTTTCTCAGACTTTATTGTACAGCCCCACATCGTATTTCCTGTTTTCTGTCAAAAATTCCTGTGTTGATTGCAGAGATGTGTCTTCCTTCCTTGGACTTCCTGGTCAAGGCACTGGAGCACAGATCTCATGAGCAGTGGCTGAGGGAGCTGGGAAGGGGCTCAGCCTGGAGCAAAGGAGGCTCAGGGGGGACCTTGTGGCTCTGCACAAGTCCCTGACAGGAGAGGGCTCAGGGGGGGGTCGGGCTCTGCTGCCAGGGAACAGGGACAGGAGGAGAGGGAACGGCCTCAGGCTGGGCCAGGGGAGGTTTAGATTGGATATTAGGGAAAATGTCTTCACAGAAAGAGTGATCAGACATTAACACTGGTTGCCCAGGGCAGCAGTGGAATCCCCAGTCCCTGGGATTGTTCAGTGTATCTGTGGATGTGGTATTTGGTGGTGGCCCTGGCAGAGCTGTGTTGGCAGTTGGACTCAGGGGATCTCAGAAGGCTTTTCCAACCTTAATGATCCCAGCCATGAGGGGCCCGTTCCAGTGGAGCCCCAGCTTTTTGGCAGCTCAGGTGCCTGTGGATGCAGCAATTTTGGGTTATCCTCGCAGTTCACTCTGCAAGAACCAGCACAGTGTTCCAACATCAGCTCTCTCTGCCGGCCGGAGCTGCTTCTGCTCGGGTTGCTGGGGAAGCCCTGAAAATGTCTGAGCACCAGAAGTGTGGCTGTTGGGACGTGAGGGGATCCGAGGTGGCAGGGACAGATGGAGCTGTGGAGTGGAGCTGGAGTCACAGGCTGGCACTGCAGTCCCTGAGCCATGGTGGTGACAGCACCAAGGGGTTCCGCTGTGGGGAAGGGACCTCGCTTCAACTGGGATTGCTTTAGCAAAAGGAAAAGTGAATTTTTTCCCAATCTGCTCCCACAGACCATTCCTGGACCTTGGGAAGTGGAAGCTCAGTTGGCTGAGGGCAGCTGGAGTGGCAGGAAAGCAGCTCAGTTCCCAGGGAGAGGCTGTGACTGTCTCCGAGGATGTGGATCCCTGTTCTGGTTCCTCCTCCCAGTACTTGACCTCCCTCGTGGTGAAAAATGTCCTTGTGTGAAGCTGAAATTTTCCATGTGCCAGTTTGAGTCTTTGCCCTCCTTCTGAGGTCTGGCTCCATCTTCCTGACACCCCGCAGGCAGCAGCAAGGTCTCTCCTTTGCCTTCTCCAGGCTCACACCCATCCTCAGCCTCTCCTTGCCCACCATGTGCTCCAGCATCCTGGTGGCCTTCTCTGGAGTCCTTTCTTGTACTGGGGAACTCAAAACTGGAACAGCCCTCCATTGCCAGTGCACTTGGGAGCTTTTTTTGGAGGAAGGTCAGTTCTCCTGGGGTTTTGCCTTTCCTAAGCATCCTTCAGGGCATTTTGGGAAGCACAGGTGGGCAGTGTGAGCCCTTCCCATGCCGTGCTGCCTCCTCACAGCTTCTCTGCTCGCTGCAGGCCAGGAAGGAGAGGTTCTGTGCAGCTCCTCCAGTGACTTAACCCACCATAATGGCCCATTTTTAATCACCCTTCTGCCAGTTCCACTCAGCACCGAGGGCTGACACACAGCAGTGTTGTCGTCTGGAAAGTGGCTGCTGGCACCAAACCAGCTGGTGCTTTGAACTTGTCCCAACTGGGTGCTAAGCAGCATTAAAATGTGATGATTAAACATGCCCACTCCAAGGGTTCCTGGCCACCCCCAGCTCCACCTGGAAAAGCTGTTTGTGCCCTGGGAAGGGCACCTGGAAGGGGTCTGCAGGGCTCTGCTGGAGATGGGGAAGGGAGCACGGGGTGGGAGGGCTGCTGATGTGGGGGGAAGTCAAGGCAGAGCGATTTGGGAACAGTGCCATTGGCTGCACACTGGACTGGGGCCTCTGGGTCGGGTGGGGGTTCCTCCTGAGACCCCAGCACAGGCTCTGAAACTGCTCCTCCAACATCTGGGACAAGGGAGGGGAGATGAGACAGGTGAAAACCTTGAGCAGCCCCAGATGCACGTGGAGTACCTGGAGGGGGAAGCACAAATCCATCCTGGGTCTGGTCCTGACTCTGCTCAGACCTGGGAACGTGCAGACTCCACCTGGTCCACGCCTGCTCTGGTGCCCCCAGCCTGTGTCTGGTCCTGGAGGTCTGTGCCTGTCCCCAGCACCCCCACAGTGCCGGGGTGTGACTCCAGATTGGCACCAGGAACACGAGGGCTGGGGACACTTGAAGGGCTCTTGTCCAGGAAAAGGTGCTTTTTTGCTTTCCTGTTTCCTTTAGGATTGAAGTTGTTCTCCTCGGGCTGGAAACATGGAATGTTTGTCAAGTTTACGAGGGTTTCTAGAGTGGCTTTTAGTAAGAGCATCCTATCCCTTCTTTTATAGGGCTGAGATAAGATTATCTTTGTTTTAACACCAATTAAAGCGGGAAGGGTTTATAGGATTAGGGGATTTCCATCAGTGCAATTTTGATGTCACCACATGCCTGCTTGGTTTGCTCCTTTCCCTGTGTTAAACCCTTGGGAAGTGTTCCTGTGATGGTTAACATTGCCCCTCTCCCGAGGCAGAGCTTTCCCAGGCAGAAGCTTGGGGAAACAATTAAACAAGACCAAAGTAACAAAATGTGAAGGTCCTGAATTCTTCGTGAGACCTCGAGGAGAAAGCTGGCTCAGAATAGTCACTGTGCGAGCCCACAGAGCTTCAATGTTTACATCAAGAGAAAAGGGACGTGCTGCTGGCCTGAGCAGTGTGTTTGAAATATGAAAATAAAATCATGGAGCCCCAGAATGGTTTGGGTTGGAGGGACCTTAAAGCTCATCCCAATCCACCCCCTGCCGTGGCACCTTTCACTCTCCCAGGCTGCTCCCAGCCCCAATGTCCATCCCAGCCTTGGGCACTGCCAGGGATCCAGGGGCAGCCACAGCTGCTCTGGGCACCCTGTGCCAGGGCCTGCCCACCCTCCCAGGGAACAATTCCTGCCCAATATCCCATCCAGCCCTGCCCTCTGGCACTGGGAAGCCATTCCCTGTGTCCTGTCCCTCCAGCCCTTGTCCCCAGTCCCTCTGCAGCTCTCCTGGAGCCCCTTCAGGCCCTGGAGGGGGCTCTGAGCTCTCCCTGGAGCCCTCCCTTCTCCAGGTGAGCACTCCCAGCTCTCCCAGCCTGGCTCCAGAGCAGAGGAGCTCCTGCCCTCAGAGCTTCTCCATGGCCTCCTCTGTACTTGTTCCAGCAGCTCCACGTCCTTCCCATGCTGGGATCCCAGAGATTAAAGCAGTGCCCTCCCAGTCCTCCCCCACTCCATGTGAGTCACCCCAGGGCTCCCAGGCAATGCTGTTTTCCAGCCCCTGGAGCTCTGGTTCCTCCTCTGTGTGCCAAGCTGCCAAGACCAGCTTTGGAGGTTGACACTGTGCGGGCACTGGCAGCGTCCTGCTCCCCCCGTGCCTGGCACTGGGATTGCTCCTGGGCCAGCAGCACCTGGAATTCCTGGGGTGGGGAATGTCCTACTTCAGGAGAGCACTGAGCTGCTGAGCTTGGCCTTGGAGCAGCTACATCCTGGGCTGCCCTTCAGGTGTCTGCAGGAGCCAGGAGTTTGGAGGCATCTGCTGCCACCAGCACTGTGCTCCTGAGCTCTGAACTCACCCCCTGGCTTCAGCTTCCCACGGAGGCCTCTGGAAATGTGCAGTGAGCTGAGCCTTTGGGCTGCATCCAGCCCTGGTCACAGCAGCACGATGGACACACAGATCCACATGTCCTTGGGACAGAACCAGAGAATCATGGAATCACTGAGGTTGGAAAAGCTTAACCGTTAACCCAGCACTGCCAGGGCCAGCACTAACCCATGTCCCCAAGTGCCACATGCACATCTTTTTTGAGCACTTCCAAGGATGGTGACTCCACCACTGCACTGGGCAGCCTGTGCCAATACTTGACCATTCTTTCCATGACAAAATTTTCCTTAATATTCAATCTAAACCTCACCTGGCACAATTTGAAGCCATTTCCTCTTGTTCTTTTGCTTGTTTCCTGTGAGAAGAGACTGACCCTAAATAGGGACAGGGAGGTCCTCTCTCCTTGTGTATGGACAGCCCTGACAGGATAAATGCTGGATTATGGTCCTCTCCATGCATACTCTGAGGATGTTGGTGACATCCCAGTCCCCCATGCTCAGGGAGGGGACAGAAAACTTCCATTTCTCTTTAAGAACCCGTGACAGGCTGGGGAGGCTGAACTAGGCTGACTGGGCAGGTAAGAAATTCCAGGCATTTCTCTCTGACAGCCAGATCCCATCAGCACTGATGGATGTGCCCTCCCCCCAGCAGGACTTGGGGACTCGCAGGTGTGTTGCCCACAGGTGTGCTGGGCTCACCAGATGCCTGAACTTGGGAGCAGTGCTGGAAGGGAGGTGACCTTGTGAACCCCAGGAACCTGCAGAAGTTTGGGGGAAAGCCTCTCCCAGGTGAGAGCTCAGCTCTGCTGCTGGAGCACAGCCCTGGGAGGGAGCTGCCAGGGCTGGGATGAGGCTGGTCCTGCCCGAGGCTGGGAATGCTCTCAGGAGAGCAGGGGACTGTACCTGCCTGGATCTGGTGTGTGAGGAGCACCATCAGTTTCTCCCATGATGTCCAAAGGATGGATCCTTGGCCCTTGGTCTGTGGAGCCTTGGGCTGAGGACAGCCTGGCCAGAGAGTCAGGGTGTACATGTCCCTTGCAGGACCTTCCAGCGTGCTGTGTTCTGAGGAGCTCCCAGAGCAGGGCATCACTCTGCCCTCTGCCCTGCCCTCTCCAAACCTCTGTGAGAGCCCAGCACTGAGGTCCTGTCACAGCCCCACACTGTCCCAGCACTGCCCCTCTTCCCGGGGACACAGGAGATGATGCTGAGAATGAGATGTGAGCTCTTAACCCACCACGAGCTGTGGACACGGAGGGCACTTTTGAGGGATTTGTGTCTGTGGGAGCTGGGGTGGAGCTGGGGTGGAGCT
The DNA here is from genome assembly GCA_020086605.1 of Lanius collurio. Classification (NCBI taxonomy): domain Eukaryota; kingdom Metazoa; phylum Chordata; class Aves; order Passeriformes; family Laniidae; genus Lanius; species Lanius collurio. Next base: position 713,740 of record JACBWW010000093.1, on the reverse strand, counting down.
GGGGCAGGTGAGGGGGCTGGTGGGGAGCACCAGTGCAGGCAATGTGGGGTTTGGAGTGCTGGCATCTCCAGCTGTGAGGCCGGAGCAGCAGTGCCCGTGGGCAGGTGATGGGGCCCAGGTGATGTCCTGGAGCTGCTGGTGAGGTGCAGGGTGTTGGCCCTGTCAGTGGGATGTGTCTGTGAGCCAGGATGCTTTTGCAGCCTGTGCTGCCTTCCTTCCATTCCTATCCCGTGGACAATGATGGGATTAAACAGGAACATTTGCTTTGGGACCTCTCCCTGTATTGATAGCTCTGTATTCCACATCATGGAGGTTCCCCTCCAGTTAATCTCATTTAACCCTGTTTTCCCTCCTGTATTTCCCTCCCCTGCTCTCCAAATGCTGTCAGAGCTGTTGGCAGTGACAGCACCTGGCAGTGGCATTAATTGCTTATCTGAGGATGAGGTAACAGCGTGGGCTGCTAATTAAATTTATCCCTGAGGAAACCAGAGAACCCGTGCGGCCCCGGGAGGGGAGAGTGCAGAGAGCTGGCACCTACAGGTCCCACTCCTTGCTCTTTCCAAGCTAGCAGCCAGCTCCAGGATCCAGAGGGCTCAGGTGTCACCTCCTGCCTCCTCAAGGCCAGACTGAGTCCTCGTCCCTGCAGCACTCTCCAGGCTGGGGACACCGGGGAAGAATTGGAAGTGGGTCCTTTGGGCTGTCCAAAGGCCACCCTTTCACTATGAGAACACCACTGGGTGAGGGACAGGGGACAGGAACAAGCAGAGGATGGACAAATTTACAAATTAGACAAAGTGAGACCTCTTGGGATGCAGAACTGAAAACAAGGGTTGAGGTGCAAGGGACAGAATGGAGCAGAATGTAGGAAAAGTGACAATGTCATTGCAACACCCACCTCATCTTCCAAGCAGGGTTTGGTTGATGAAAGGAAAAAGAAGGAAATTCAGAGCTGGTTGGACATAATAGTTCTGCACAGAACATCATAAATGGCTTTAAACTGGAAGAGAGTAAATTTAGATGGGATATTGGGAAGAAAATTCTCCCCTGTGAGGGTGGGGAGGCCCTGGCACAGGGTGCCCAGAGAAGCTGTGGCTGCCCCTGGATCCCTGGATGTGTCCAAGGCCAGGCTGGACATTGGGGCTTGGAGCAGCCTGGGACAGTGGAAGGGAATTGAACCTGAGATGAGCTTTAAGGTGCCTTTGAGTCCAAACCATCCTGTCATTCCATGATTCCATGAAATACCCCACACCCCACAAACAGTGGAGAGCCAGAGGTGCTGGTGAGGGAGGGTCTGGGGTCTCATGTCCAACCCCCATTTGCACTGGGGCTGCCACCAGCATGAGCTCAAGGTAGCCATGGAATTCTACTCGATCTCTCCCAAGGGTGGAACTCAACCACCCCTCTCCCAGGTCAGCACCATCTTTTGGAGAAGTGGCTTTTCCTCATGTCCTGTCTGAACTTGTGGTCCTTGTCCTGTGTTGCAGGGTCTGGCACCCTGAGAGGTGTTTGGGTCTATCGTCAGCAGGTGCAGTTAGATCCCCCCTTCCCCCAGTATCCCCAGTTACCCCATCCAGCTCTTCCCACCTCCCCTATGCCCTGTGCCCCAGGGATGACCATCTGGGTGACCCTCCACTGGACTCTCCTGCTTCTCCATATCACCCTTGAACTGGGCAACCCTAGTGCAGCCATGGCAGCATCCCCAGTGCCTGGCAAGGGAAAGGAAAACACCTCTTCTGATGTCCTGGCCATGCTCCTCCTGACTTGGCTCAGGACATTGTTTTCCTTCTTCTCCATAAGAGCCTATCTGTGGGACTCATTCCATGTGGGGTCAGAGTGGGAGCAGCACTGTGGGGTGGGGCCAAGGCACCCACGGAGGGTTTGTGGGGTGATGAGGGCGCCTGTGGAACAGGGACCCCAAGAGCATGAAGGGGGATCCCAAAAGCATGAAGAGGGATCCCAAACCCACAGAGGAGGGCGAGAGGCTGGATGTGGCCAGGGCGACCAGCCCTGGGTCCTGCAGCAGCAGGGAAGATGCAGAGCCAGCCCCCAGCCCCGGCCCCACAGGGAGAAAGGAGCCAGTGGGGAGATAAGGCTGGGGATTTAAGGCTCCTGGCAGATCCTGACAGAGCCAGGGCTGCCTGGTTTCCATCAGCCTTTAAAAATGCCTCTCTGGAGTGCAGGGATCCTTGCTGCCAGGAGAAACAGGGCCAGGCAGAGGGGGTGAGGAGAATCCTTCCTTCCTCAGAGCCCTCAGCACAGGCTGAAGGTGCCATTTTAGGAACTTTTAGTGCAGGAGGGAGCTGTTTGCTCAGAGCTGTTTGCAGGAGGGGCCTGGGCTCTGAAGGCCAGGGCAGTTTGGGATGCAGAGGAGCCTGTTTGGAGCCTGCCCAGCTTGCACTGCATTAATTAAAGAGTTGGTTGGAGAGAGGCAGTGAGACACGAGGGAACAGGGAACCCCTCTGTGGCCCCTCTAGCTTCTCCTGAGCCATGGGATGCCTTTCCCTGCTGAGCTGCCCTGGGACAGGAGGGCTGGAAGCTTGGTGCCAGCAGCAGAGGTGGGCTTGTCTCCCATATCCTGGCATGATCCTCTGCAGGGAGGGCAGGATCCTCCGTGGCTCCTTCTCATGGCATTCCCTTCCCTTCAGGGGCTGGACTCGATCCTTGGGGGTCTGCTCCAGCTCAGTTTGTTCTGGACTCTGTGATTCCCAAAGCACGTGCCTTCCCAGGCACCTCCACCTTCCCATGCCCTGGGAATGAGTGAATGGGAAGCAGAGACCCCTGTGCTGCTCAGCACTCCCAGCCTTGCTGCAGAGAGCCCCAGCCAGGACTGCAGGCTGCCTTCGGAGCCGGCCCCCAGCGAGGCAGCCGTGCATGGGTCTGTGCAGCAGCGAGGCAATTAAAGGTCCATCTGTTCCCTGTGAACCCCAGTTAGCATCCCATTGGTGCTGGAGGTGTGGGAAACTGCTGCAGTGATGGGGCCAGAGCCACTGGCACCGTGATCGCCCTCCAGGGATGAGGGATGCTCGGATAAAGTAAAAATTTCTGTGCTTTTGCTGGTTCAGTTCCCTCTTTCCAAGCAGGAATTTCTAGGGATGTCTTTGCTGCAGGCCTGAGGAAAAGCAACAATGGCCTAAAGCTGCTGTCACCTCCCAGGGCAGAAAACTGGGGTGTCCTCATGTCTGTGCCAGGCTGGACATCAGGAAAAGGTTCTTCCTCCAGAGGGTGCTGGCACTGCCCAGGCTCCCCAGGGAATGGGCACAGCCCCGAGGCTGCCAGAGCTCCAGGAGAGTTTGGGCAGCACTGCCAGGGATGCCCAGGGTGGGGCTGTTGGGGGGTCTGGGCAGGGCCAGGGGTGGGACTGTGATCCTCGTGGGTCCCTCCCAGCTCAGCACATTCCGTGATTCTGTGATGCTTCCAGCACATGGTGAGAACATTCCCACTGTTCAGGCAGAAGGGGTTTTGGCCCCTGTGTGAAGATTTCACCTTTGATTGGCTGTTTACTCTGGAAACAAGAAATTGGGTGGAATCCAAAGAAAAGATGTTTTCTCACCCAAGGGACAACCTGGAGGCAGCAGAACAGTTTTGAACACGACGTTCATTTATTTTATTTCTGGAGGTTGTCATTACTTGAGAAAAATAAGTCAATAAAAAAAGGACTTTGCATCAAATTTCAGTGATTTTCCTGTCTTTCCACGTGATTTCAGAACATTTAACTTTGGAGAAGCTCTGATTTTTCCAGGATTGTTTTATCCCATGTGGGACCTACTGGGGAGGAAGGGACTTGCCAAAACTCCTGCCTGTGTTTTGCTGGCTCATGCAAAGAGTTTCAGTGTCCCAGCTTGGGATTTTTGAGGAACAACCACTGAGCCCCAGTTTTTATCCCTCTCCAGTCATTGACCTGTGCCAGGGCCAGTGTGGGGAATGTTTCTATCCCTTGGAATAGTCACTACTCTCCGCAGCCTGGGCACTTTTTGGATGTCTCTCTGTCTTGATGCATAAGAACCATTACAGGAAAGTAGCTATCTTTAAAATAAACCTCAGGAAGGTGAAAGAGGCCCCTGTCTGAAACCATCCTGCAGCGATGACCCTGCATTTTGCCCGGGCTGTCAGACAAGAGCAATTTTATGTGTTGGTCTTTTGTGTGTCTCAAATATTGGTATTAGTGCAGGAAGGCTGTTATCATGTCCCCATCGCTTCTGGGGAGGGCAGAACTGCCCAGCCATCACCTCTCCCAACAGCTTAACACCCTCTGAGATGGGCTGGTCCCGAGGGAACTGAGTCAGGAGTGGAATCAAACGAGTGAGGGATCAATGGAAAAGTCCTGGAACATGAGGAAAATCCCTTTTTTCAACAGCTCCTTTGACCATAACTGGAAGGAGGGACTGCAAATGGGAAGGCTGATGGAATTTTTCTGTGAGCTTTTCTCACTGGAAACTCATGATAATTCCAGAGGAAGGGAGCTGAAAACTGAAAAAAAACTCTCTTCTTTTTTTCCTTTTTTCCCAAATAAAAAATAGCTACTTCTTAGCAATGGCTCTTGCTCACAGCAACCCCAGTGAATGCTTTTTCCAGGCTGTTTTCTGATCTGCCCCATTCCTGAGAGCCTTGGCAGGCGACTGAAGGAGAAGTTGGTTAAACTTGTTTCAGCACAGGAACCACCTGCCTCCCCCAGGCTCTTCAGGCTGTGTCAGAGTGAGCAGCAGCAGAAAGTCCCAACAGGAGTGAGCAGAGGAACGCTCCGAGCCGAGCTTCTCCTTGGGCACTGGTGATCCCTGGGCTTGGAGGGGAGGTGCTGAGAGCTTTGCAGGGCTGTTTTTATCCATGAGTGCTGGATCTGGATCACAGCGTGGTCCAGCCTTCCCCACCACCTGCTGTAGACACCGTGCACCCCCACGGCCCCCTCGCCCACCGTGTGGGGCTGGACACACTTGGGGTTGAGTGGCTGCTGCTTGTGGAGCATCTTCTTCCCCTGTGAGGGGCTCTCCTGGAGGGAGAGCCCAGCCTGCTGCTGCTGCTCAGCAGAACCAACAATTCCTTTGTAATATTGAGTCATAACATCATTAAAGTTGGAAATGCTCCCTCGGATAATCAGCCCAGCACTGTCCACCACCAAGCCATGTCCCACATCTGCCAAGTCATGAAGACAAAACTCTGTGGGGAGTTGCAAAAGGACCCTGTGAGAGACAGCGTGACGAGGGAATGAGAAGGCAGTTGGAATTGAAAAGACCTGAGGTGATACAAATGGGAGAAAACAACCCCAGGTTCATGGAATGGTGGAATCACAGAATGGTTTGGGCTTGGAGGTGCCTTAAAGATCATCTGCCAAGGGCAGGGCCATCTTCCAGTTGACCAGTTCACACACACCTGCACAGAGATGAGCTGGGAGCTGGCCTGGTGTCCCTCACGACTCAGATCTTGGGGCTTTCACAGCTGGTACAGTCATGGTTAAAAAATAATGTGGGCACTGCTGAAAAAAGAAGAGAATAAAATAGTGGGTGTTGTTATGGAGTGTGGAGCATGACGGTGGTTTGGACAACTCTAGAGGTCGTGGACAAGGTGGATGGTGGGTGAGTGTCCATTGGCAATGGAAGTGTGGGATGGCACCAGGAATGGCAGCTTGGCTTCGAAGCAGAGAGCAGCAGTTTCTTCCTGCCACACGTGGTTACAGCACAGGGCTCTTTGGGGGTCAAACAGGTGCAGGACATTTGCAGGGAATACAAAAGTGAGTTGGTAACTTAGTGGGAGTAACACCCACGTGGGGTGTTGAGTGCAAGGAGCTTCAAAAGGAGCGGGGAAGTGTGGGCAGCACATGCACCTGGTTCATGCCCTGCTCCTTGGTTGGCCATGGAATCATGGAATATCCTGAGCTGGAAGGAGCCCACAGGGATCAAATCCAACCCCTGGCCCTGCCCAGACCCCCCAACAACCCCACCCTGGGCATCCCTGGCAGCGCTGTCCAAACTCTCCTGGAGCTCTGGCAGCCTCGGGGCCGTGCCCATTCCCTGGGGAGCCTGGGCAGTGCCCAGCACTCTCTGGGGGAAGAGCCTTTCCCTGGTACCCAACCTAAACTCCCCTCACAGTTGCTGTTGGGGGGAGGATTCTGGTGTCTGTGGTCTGATCTGGTACAGCCACTCACATCTTCTTATGTGGCAGTGGCTAAAAATCTGCTGTGCATCCCTGCAATCCCTGTTCTGCACTCCTGGCTGGGGAGTGGGGACAGAGGTGTCTGTGTGGGGACCCATCTCTGCAGGTGCCTTCTCAGGGCCTTCCAACCAGCTACTTCTTCTCCCCCGTGTTCACTTCCAGTTGTCAGGATTTCCTTTGGGCTCTGCAAAGCCCAAGGGTTGTTTTGGCAGCAGTGCTGGGCTCCAGGCATCCCCCCAGCCCCCTTCTTGTTGCTCACACTGCTCTCCTTCTCTTCCAGGCTGCCCCTCAGGGACATTCAAGGCCAGCCAGGGGGATGAAGGGTGTGTCCACTGCCCCATCAACAGCAGGACAACCTCGGAAGGAGCCACAAACTGCGTGTGCCGAAATGGGTATTACCGGGCTGACGCCGATCCCGTGGACATGCCATGCACCAGTATGTGGGTCTGGGCAACTGGGAGGGGACCACGTGGTGGGGAAAGGAGGTGACCATCAGTCAAAGCACCGAGGGATGCTTGGCAAAGGTGTCTGTCCCAGTGGGCTGTTGGGGGACACTACACAAACTGACAGGTAAATTTTGTCAGGGCCATCGCGATGCCTTGAGAGGCCCCCTAAAAACAGAGTAAGGGAATAAAGGTGGGTATCTATTTGAAAGGCCTTCAAAGGTACACCCTGGGGAGCCAGAGGCTATTCTCAAAATGGACCCCAAGATGGACAACAGGTCACAAGTGCTTCACACTTTTATAGGTTTGGTTCATTTGCATATCAGGGTTAATTCTCCAATTAAAGCTTCAGTTTAATGATGTAGCTTTAGTTTCCCCTCAGCTTGGCCCCCTTTCAGAGGGTTTTGGTTTATACTTTTTGGGCCCAGGATGGTCTGGTTGTCCTTGGAGAGCAGGCCTGGAGAGGCTTTGTTGTGTCTACCTAGCATGAGAGAGCAGAGGTTAACAGGCTACAAGAAACTTCAGAGTTACACGCTGGGCAGTACAGGATTTGAAAAATATAAAAGTTAAAACCTAAGGCATCAGTTGCACAATCACATTAGCCTAGGATAAGAGGACTGGTGTTATTCCCACTATTCCCACTTGGATGTCAGCTTGCTGCACACATCCCTGACACCAGGAGAAGCACCCGGCTCAGCTCACAGAGTCCTGCCCGGGGATGGGGAGGAGCAGGGCCTGCAGCTGTCTCACACCTTCCTGTCTGTTCCCGTTCCAGCCATCCCATCCGCCCCCCAGGCCGTGATCTCCAGCGTGAACGAGACATCCCTGATGCTGGAGTGGAGCCCTCCGCGGGACTCGGGGGGCCGGGAGGACCTGGTGTACAACATCATCTGCAAGAGCTGCGGGGCGGGCCGCGGGGCCTGCACGCGCTGCGGGGACAACGTGCAGTTCGCCCCGCGCCAGCTGGGCCTCACCGAGCCCCGCATCTACATCAGCGACCTGCTGGCTCACACCCAGTACACCTTCGAGATCCAGGCCGTCAACGGCGTCACCGACCAGAGCCCCTTCTCCCCGCAGTTCGCCTCTGTCAACATCACCACCAACCAGGCCGGTAAGGCCCGGAGCTGAGCCCTCAGCAGAGCTCCCCACCCGGGGTGGGGTGGGCAGCACCCCTGGGCTGTGCTGGCTGAGCACCTGTGGGCTGGAAGGGGACAAGAGGTGGGGTGAGATGGTGCTTATTCCGTAATGTCGGTGGTGCTGAAAGTGCCTGGCAATTCCTGGGTGAATCACAAGCCCTGGGTGTGAAAATATTCCTTATTTCAGTGAAAAGCTGGAGTGTGCCCCAAGGCAGAGCTGCCTCCCCATCAGGGCAGCAGAACAGCTCGTGGCACTGTCCCCTGGTGTCACAGCATCACTCCCAGTGCTGGGTGTGTGGCTGGGCCTGAGGTTGTTGCCTCAGAGCATCGTTGCAGGCACCGTCAGTGTTGCAGACACACTCCTGGTTCCTGGGGAGGGAAGGTGGGGCGGCTGCAGCATTTCGATAGGGGCTGCAACCCCAGCTTGGACTGTAGAGAGAGCCAGGACAGACTGAGAGAGCCAATGAGAGCTGCACAGAAGAGGGGCTGGGAGATGAATATTTGGGATAACGGTCTGGGAATCTGCTCCAGTTCCTGTGCCACTGCAGAGTCACTTGGTGAAGCACAGAGCTGGGAGGGTTTCATTCAGGATCTCCAGCTCTGTGCAGGCTGGCTTTGCTGGGGAAAGAGTGGTCAGAGTGGCAGTGCTGCTCCCAGGAGGGTCACCAGCAGCCCCCTGGCAGCTGTGCTGGTGGCAGGGAGCCCCGCTGAGCTGCTGGCCAGGAGCTGCCTTCCCAGCCCACCTGGAAGCCATCTGGAGATGGGCATGGCCGGGGCTGGGACTTCACTTAATGGGATTGAGGTGGAAGGATGCCAGTGAGGCACAGCCCTGCTTGGGAGCAGGAGAGACTCTGGTCCCTCTGAAGCTGCCCTGAGCCCCAGGGCTGAATTTGGCAGCCATGGGTGAATTGCCTGGAGGCCGTGGTGTGTTCTGGCTGCAGGGGATGGTGGGTGGGGTAAAACAGCAGTGGGGCAGGTGGGTATCACCTGGGCATCACTTCCAGAGGGAACCTGCAAATGTGTCTGGGTGAACCATTACGGTGCCCTCTGATTTGGAATTCGCTCAGGAGTGGGGTCAGGGTGTTTTTGAAGCCCTGAGAGCAGGTCTGACACAGGCTGAGCCGTGGTTTGGCTCCAAGCAGGGCCCCTGTGGAGGAGAGGGGAGCGGGTCTGGGTGCCTAGCTGCCTTTACCTGATGGAGATGGGGTGGCTGTAATGCTGCCTGGAGCTGGGAAGGGACTCTGCACCCTCCCACCGTGGTCCTGCCCAATGGATTAATAATTGGATGCTCATATTTCGTACTTGCATTTTTTTGCTGTGCTTGAACCTTCATGTATCACCCGTGGCTGCTCCCACCTGAGCAAAACCAGCGAGCTGAGGCACAGGCAAATCCTTCAGTCCCCTGGATCCTCCTCCTTGTGTTTTCCTGGTTTGACACTCCTTTATTATCAGGGCTCACACTTCCCAGCCTGTGTGATGTCTCTCTTAATGTATCTATTCATTAGCACTAAACACTAACTGTCTGGTTGCTAATTCCTCTGTAATTAGAGGCTCTGAATTCTTCTGCTTACACTCGGCACCGCCTGGCAGCCTTGATGTAGATCATTAGCAGTTGGTAAGAGAAGCTGCAGACACAAAGGCAGAGCTGGGACAGGAGAATGGAGGGTGTTGGGGGAGAGGAGAGGGAGCAGAGGGAGGATGAGCCTCCCTGTGCTGTGGCTCTGGGTGCCAGAGCAATGTGTTGTGCTCCTGCCACAGCTGGGCAAAACAAAGTGCCCACCACCCCTCGGGGTCCTGCAGCCCTGCAGGAAGCAAGGAAAATCCTCCTGGTTCCCCCAGGGGCACACGGGGACTGCTGGGGACCCTCTGTGCTCTCTGAGGAGAGATGCCTCGTCACCAAACCTTCAGGTGTCACCAGTTCCTCAGCACCCACATGTACAAGGGCCTGGAGTGGCAGGACACAGGGAATGGCTTCCCACTGCCAGAGGGCAGGGTTAGGTGGGATATTGGGAAGGAATTGTTCCCTGGGAGGGTGGGCAGGCCCTGGCACAGGGTGCCCAGAGCAGCTGTGGCTGCCCCTGGATCCCTGGCAGTGCCCAAGGCCAGGCTGGACATTGGGGCTGGGAGCAGCCTGGGACAGTGGGAGGTGTCCCTGCCCATGGCAGGGGGTGATGAGCTTTAATGTCCCTTCCAATCCAAACCATTTTGGGATCCCAGGAAAAATCTCCTGTGAGAGTAAGGAAACCCCTCTAGAGCAGCCAGAAGGAAGGTCCTGATAGTGGCCAGGTGGGTGGCACAGGGGGGGTGATGGTTTGGTAACCATCATCATCCCATGGCTGTGACCCCTTCCAGCAAACTGGATCTCCATGAACGTGATCCAGCTGCTTTCCTGGGCAATACTTTCTGTCACCTCTGAGCCTGGGCTGTGTTTTCTCTCTGCTCTTCTCATCAGCTCGACCTCCAGCTCCACACTGCATCCCCAGCTCACCTGCATTCCTGCCTGTCACACCCTGCAGCTGAGCAGCAGCTCATCCCCCAAAGCTCAGCATCCCTCCAGGAGTGAAATCCAGGACTCTCCATGTGCCACAGTCCTGTCTGCAGGGACCAGGACAGAGCCTGGGTGCCACCAAAAGCCTTTTCCCAGCCAGTCCTGAACAAAAGATCTGTGCAGAGAGGGTGGCTGAGAGCCATGCCAGCATCCCAAGGGGTCAAGGAGCTGAGCCTGGCCCGAGGCTCCAGATAACAACACTTGACTAATTGAGAGCCATGCCAGGCACCAGCTCTTGCTGGCAGCCCCTGACTACTAATTTGTGGCCTTTCTTTGGAGGGGTGGGGAGTAGGGAGAGTCCTGGTGCTGTGAGGATTTGCAGGCTCCATCCACACCGTGGCCAGGCTGAGTGCCCTGGGAAAGCTGAAGGAAAGGGCTCCGTGGGCAGGGATGAGTTAATAGCAGTGGGAACTTCTTGGTAACTGGCTTCTGTGACCTGAGGACAGAGGAAGAAGCCTTGGGCTCTGGAGTATCCAGAGAGAAATTCAAGACCTCCCAGTGGTGGGGGAAAGAGAGCATCCAGGCTGTTTGGAATGTGTCCCTTTTGTGAGCAACTCTTGTCACAGGGGATAAGGAGGGAGGATTAGTGCTGATGTCAGAGGCTCTTGGCTGCAAACAGAGCCACAGAGAGCCATAAATGGCCCTTACAGAGGGAATACCAGGAGTGTGTGGTGGAGGAAACCGATCCAAGGTCCTAATAAGCCCATCAGGATGATTTCTCCCTCTCTGTAGATCCAGAAAATTTGTTATGATGAATTGCATTGTCACTCTGGGTGGCATTTTCCAGCAGTATGTCACGACACCGTGCTAGGGGTTAGTGGGTGAGGTGGCATTCTGTCAAAGGTTGGACTTGATGATGTTGGAGGTCTTTTCCAATCTTCCATGATTCTCTGGGTCCCTTGGGGAGGAAGATGTGCAGCTCACACATCTGCCCCAGGCTCATGCCAGGCATCAGTAGGGTTTGAGTTCTGGTGGCTGTCACAGCCCAGGTGTGTCCCAGCCACGCAGGGTCTTTTGGGCAGGGCTGTCCCAACAGGACTCAGAGCAGCCCAAGAGCTCAAGGACAGGTGGCCACGGTCCAAAGCAAGGACATGGGCCATGGCCCTGCTCTGCTGGGGGTCTCCTAGCACTGGACTGAGCCCAGCCTGGTCCTGTTGCAAACCTTGAGGAATTCAGCCAGCAGCAGTGAAGCACAGGTGAGACAGATCCGGGATGTGCAGAGCACCAGAAAGGAGGATTTTTTCCCCTCACCTTCAGTCAGAACAATCCCCTTGCATCCACAGCCCTGGAGCTCTGCTGGCAAAGGCAGCAGGGGGCACGGAGAGGTCGGGGGACAGGCGAGGTGAGGGGGTGAGGGGGTAGGACCAGACCTTCTCACCAACCATCCCAGCCTGCTGTTTGCTTGTCACATTAGTGATGCTGCTGGCTAGACAGGGACAGGAGAGTTGTACTGCCTGGGGCACGGGGAGTCTTGCTTTTATCTTCTCACTTTCACTGTGCATCAGAGGATGTGTCTGGCTCCCTTCTTGAGAGGGAGGCACAGCTGAGCCCACAGTGCTCTGGACATGAGCAGGAGCTGTGGCTCCTCCTGTTCTCTCTCGTGCTGCTCAGCTGGGCCCTGCTGCAGCCAAGAGTGAAACAAGAACCTGGGAAAGGGCAGGAATTACCTCAAAGGGCTGGATGGAGCTTTCCAGAACTTCAAAGCTCTGAGTGTTTGTTTAAAATAGAATCCCAGAATGATTTGGGGTGGAAGAGACTTTAAAGATTATCCAGTCCCACCCCTTGCCATGGGCAGGGACACCTTCCACTAGCACAGGTTGCTCCAAGCCCCATCCAAGCTGGCCTTGAACTTCAACAAGATTTTGACACTCTACTTTCTTGTTTCTTCCAGAATAAAAGGCAGGGGGTTGTAACATTTGAGCATCTCAGATTCCTCATCCATCTTCCACCTTGGGCAGGGCTGCTGCCAGCACTGCATAAGGGAAGTCCTGGCTTTGGGTAGTCAGTTGTTGGTTATCTCCAGAGGCAGAGCTCTCCCCATGGTCCCACTGACTTGTCCCAGATCTGCACCACCCTCCTGGGGAGGGAGCTTCTTCTGATGTCCAACCTGACCCTCCCAAGTTATGATTTATGGTCATTGCTCCTTGTTTGACTAAGTTTCAAAGGTTCTAGTGCAGAGATGTTTTAGATCAGCCTGAATACCCATTAGACTCCCAGAATGGTTTGGGCCAGAAGAGGCCTTAAAGCTCAGCTCATTCTACCCCCTGCCATGGGCAGGAACACCTTCCACTAGAGCAGTGCTTCCAAGCCTTGTCCAGCCCAGCCTGGGACACTTCTAGGGATGGGAATTTTCCTCCAATTCAGTCCTGTCTTTAGCTAAAACACCTTTCAGGGAAACAGCTAGTCTGGAGCCATCAGGAGACAGGCAGCCCATCAGGTCATTGTACATGAGCCTGTGTAGCTCACAGCTTTGTTTGCTAATGAAATCACTGATTTTCTAAGGAAGTGCAGGAGACTCTGTCTGTTAGGACACCAGTGAAACATTTGATTTGGAAAACTGCAGGCTGGAAGTAGTTCTGTGGAGTCTGTCCAGGAACTGCATAAATGGGAGACCACAACAGCCCAAGTGGGGAAGCATCAGCTGAACTGAGGTGACTGAGGCCATGAGACACAGTCTCATACTTCTTCATGTTTCAAGATCTGTTAGGGTACTTCTTGTGCAGAAAACTGACACAAAAGAGGGAAAAGCAGAAGTTTCCTGAGCTTTGGAGCCATCTCACACACGGAGGAGCCAGCCACACCTGTTTGCTGGGCTGCTGTCCTGAGGTCACTAAAATCCCAGGTTTCATCTTTTGTGGACTTCACTGGATGTGTTTCTGTGGCAATTTGGGCTGGTCCCAGGCTCCAAACCTCTGAAACCTTGACATCCCCATGGTTGCTTCTCCTGCCCCAGCTAACATCCAGACCTTGCCTTCCATGGACTTGTGTCACCATCCTGCTTCCATCATCTGTCTTCTCTTCCATTCACCCGCAGCTCCATCTTCACCCTGTCACCAAAATGTGATGTGGCTTGGCATTTACTGCCCTCCTCCCCTCTCTTGTTGTCCCAACCTGTTGCCTTCACTGCATCCCCCAGCCTGCAGCAGCTGGCAACGAGTGCCCAAGAGGGATCCTGCCATGCCCAAATCCCTTCTCTGCCACTGGAGACCATGTGCAGCAGATGGAAGGAGCTTTGCCAGCTGCTGGCTCTTCAGGAGCCTCTTCCTGCTCCTGTGCTGGGCAGTTGGGGGGCTGTTGGCAGAGCAGGGGATGGGCTGCACTGCTGGAGCTTCCCGAGCAGATGCCCTTCCCTGCCCACCACCCTCCCTGTGGGCTCCTGCTGACTCTCAGGCTTCCCTGTTGCATAAATTACACCATGAGTTTGAGGATCATTTTTCCCACACCTGCCTGGGGCTTCAGAAACCTGTTTCTGTGCATCTGGAGCTGACTTTGGTCAGAAAACAACAGTCTGTCCGTGATGGATGGGGTGGAAAGGCCCTTCTGCTGAAGCATGGCTCCCCCAGTGTGCCACCATCCCTACTCTGTGCTGTGCTGGGAGCTGATGGGGAGGTGCCAGGGCTCACCTTTTCCTCCTGTGTTCCAGATGGTTGGTTTATCTCTCCTGCTGCCCTTGGCAAACACAGCCCCGGGGCAGTGCCCTGGGGCCGGAGGGGAGGCTGGAGATGGTAGCAAAGGGGTTACTGCAGCCTCCTGGCTGGGTGTCCCCCATCCTTCCCCTGGGTTTAGTGGGGTCCCTGTGGGAAGGGATGAGTCTCTGTGTGACCCTGTGCAGGCAGGAGGATGCTCACTGTGCCTGGGCCTCCTCAGCCTGGTCCGTGGCCATCCCTGCCCTGGCAGGGGTGCAGGAGGCAGCTTCAGCACTGCCCAGGGGCTGGGCAGGCAATTCTCTTCCCAAGGGAAAAAAAATAGTGTTTCCAAAATCTTCCCCTACACACAGGGAACTGGTGGAGTGTGCCATGCAAGAGAGCAAGGGAAAAAGTTCAGTCACAAATTAGCAAGAATTAGTGATGCTCCAAGGGCTGGAGCCCCTCCACAGCCAGGCTGGGAGAGCTGGGAATGTTCACCTGGAGAAGGGAGGGCTCCAGGGAGAGCTCAGAGCCCTCTCCAGGGCCTAAAGGGACTCCAGGAGAGCTGCAGAGGGACTGGGGACAAGGCATGGAGGGACAGGACACAGGGAATGGCTTCCCACTGCCAGAGGGCAGGGCTGGATGGGATACTGGGAAGGAATTCCTGTCTGTGAGGGTGGGCAGGTCCTGGCACAGGGTGCCCAGAGCAGCTGTGGCTGCCCCTGGATCCCTGGCAGTGTCCAAGGCCAGGTTGGACACTGGGGATTGGAGCAGCCTGGGACAGTGGGAGGTGTCCCTGCTCATGGCAGGGGGTGGAAAGGTCCCTTCCAACTGGAACCATCCTGTGATTCCATGGATGCTCTGCAGCAGACATCACTCTTTCAAGGACTGTAGCTCTAAGCTTTCTGTGTTAGAGATTTTGAAGTCAGGGTGTCCCTAAGGACAGTTACCGTTGCAATTAATTGGCACTTTTTGGGAAAGTATCATTTTATGGAAAATCTGGGGGGCAGGTTGGAGGTGTGGGGGTCTGGTTCCCACCCTGTTCCTGCTTCCCAACAGCCTTTTGCTGGGGACATCCCGTGATCCAGAGCAGATGAGTTTTCCATGTGCAGAGGGGGCCAGGAGGTGGGGACACCCTTGGCATCGTGTGACCCCAAAGCTGCTCTGGCAGCGGCGTGGGGGTGCCAGGATCCTCTGGAGCAGCTCCTCCATGTGGGAACAAAGCCCTGCAGGCTGGGTGGCACATGCAAATGGGGACTGCAAACCCCACTGAACAAAGAGCTCAAACACAGCCAAACCCTCCACTGCCCGGGCCAAGTCACTGGGCTTGTGGCATTAGCAGCTGCTTTAAAGGCTGTAATCTACACCAAAGCCTGCCTTGATTCAACTGGGGCCACAGCCAGGACCAGCTTTGGGCGTCTTTGCCATGTTTTTAAGATTTTCCAACGTTTGTAGTTACAGCCTCAAGGAGCTGCAGGCTGGGCCCACTGGGAAGTTTTCCAGACACTTGACACAGCATGGGTACCAGCCTGATGGGGCCACCTTGCCAAGAACCTCGGAGCAAAAACCTCACACACTGTGAAACACCAATTTTCCAGAGCTCCAGCAAGTCCAGGAATATCCCAGACCTGAGAATTTTTACTCCTTTAAGGGCAAATGTTGTTTATTAAAGAGCCCCAGTGCTGCCATCCCTCGCTTTCCTCGGCTTCTGCTGGAGAGAATTGGTTCCAAAAGCACGTGGCTCCTGAACTTGCCATCACAGGGGCAGAACTGGGAAAGGAATTGGGGGAATAAATGTAATAGTCCAAGGAATGGTGAACCCTTTTAGCAAGAGAGTCACACACACACAAGTGCTGGTGGAGGGGCTTCTGGAGGTCTCCAGCCCAACCTCCCATGCCAAGTAGGGTCACCAGGGTCCCCATGAAGGGCAAGTCAGGAGAATCCTCCCTTCTTCCCTTCCTCATCCAGGTATTCCTCACTGTGGTGTGTTCAGAGCTCAGGTTGGAGGAAGGCATCTGAATTCAAATCCATTCTCCAGGAGGGCCCATGGTGAGCCTGTGATGCTTAAATGGCAGGAGAGCGTTTTACCCAGAAAAGCAAAAAACGAGGAAGGTTTTAACCAGAGAAACCAGTTTTCAGTTCAATACCTGGATGTGTTTGGACTCTGAGCCGAACAGGAGCACAAAAAACAGGGGCCTTGGGGTCAGTGGTGGGACCTGGAGTGGGGACAGCTGGACCATTGTACAGTGACAGTCATCTGCTGGGGACCTCGTGGGACTGGGATGCTGTGGGACAAGGAGGGAGGGCTGGTCTGGATTAGGTGCCCTGTGAGTGAGACAGTGGTCTCTGGCAAGACATCCAGGTCTCTGGGAATGTGGGGGTCACTTGTCCTGGCTGTCCCCTCTGCCCATGCTGGAGAAACAGAGGTCACCCCCACCCCTGTGCCTACTGCACCTGCCTGAAGCCTCGCACAGAGGCCCTGTGTGCTCCTGCCAGTTCAAACACAGCTTTCCAGACTGCTGGAGCCTGGATCCCAGCCTAGAGGTCTCCAAGCCCTGTGGATTGAAGGTCAGGGCGGCCCTTGCTCTGTGACTGATCACAGCACCATCCTGGCTGCTGCTCAGCGTCACCTCCAGCCTCACTGCAGGGTGTGGGAACCCTGTCCTGGGGACGCCCTGCTCTGGACCCACAGGGAATCCTGTTCCCCACATGTTGGAGCTGCCTGGCTTACCCAGGCAGACTGGCTCCCTGGGTGAAGGCCGTGAGAGGGAAGCTTGCCCCCTTGCCCCTTCCCAGTGTCCCCCTTGGCCACAGTGGCAGGACAGTCACAGGCATCCCCTGCCAGATGCTCTGACAGAACTTTCTGCTCTGACAGAACCTTCTCCCCTGCATCACCCCATTCCCTGCCCTGTCCCGTGGCCTCTGGACTGGCTGGTGCCTTGCAGCATCACGGTGCATTTCCCTGCCACTCTGTCTTCAGCCGCGGGTCAGGCAGCTAATCCTGACCCCGATCACAGCCGCTGCTGCTCGGGGTAATTGAAAATGCCAGAATTCCCTGCTGACTCTCCTATAATAAAAGCAGCTTTCCCCCCCCCCCCGCCCCGTCCGGTAACCTGACACTCCAGGGACCGAGATCTGTCAGGAGGGCTCCGAGGAGATGCTGGAAAGCTCCCAGCTGTTCACCTCGCTTTTTCCCCTGGGTGATTTCAAAGTGTTGCCGGGGAGAGGCCACGGGCCGGGCTGGCTTTGCTCTCTCTGCGCCGTGAGTGTTTTCCAGAGCAAATGTTGACTCTGTCTGACATGACATGGGTTAGTGGTATTAAAGTGATCAGAGATAGGGGGTTTGCTGCCTGTAACCTGACTCTCCCAGCTAAGCCAGCGGAGGAACGGGGCACTTTGATTTTACCGGGATCTCGACAGCGCTGCCCCACTGGCAGGGAGCAGGGGCTGAGCCTTGGGACTGGCAGGTGAAGGGAGGCTGGCTGCAGGGTGGGGGCAGATTGCATGGCAGCCTTTCAAATGGCTCTAAAGACGGTGAAAGAGAAGCTGTGGAAAGATCCTGGTGTCCCCCCTGCAGGCTGGAGCCACGCAGTCCCACCAGCCACTCCCAGAAGATGCTGCCAGCACAGTGTGAGCCCCTGGGCTGCTCCCTGCAGTGCTGCCCTGGCTGATGGCGGCGTCTTTTCCCATTTTATTCCCTTTACAGCAGCGGGCCAGCTTCCCAGCCTGCACAGTGGGACCTCCCACAGGTCACAGCAGCACCGAGGCTACAAAGGGGCCCTGCAGTGCCATGGGCATTGTCCAGTGTGTAGCTGGATGTGGGCTTGGTTCACTGGGAGCCAGACCTGCTAAAAACCACTGGCAGTGGTGGTGGCCCAAGAGTCAGGACCTGACACAGAAAATTGGCCTCTGCTATTGAAGTCTGTTGGACAAGAATGCCCTGATGGATCCCTTGGGATGAACCAGGATATACTGAACCATAAAATCACAGAATCCCAGACTGGGCTGGGTTGAAAGGGGCCTTAAAGATCATCTTATTCCACTCCCTCCCATGGGCAGAGACTCCTTTCACTAGCACAGGTTGATCCAAGCACCGTCCAACCTGGCCTTGGACTCTTCCAGGGATGGGGCAGGTAGAGGTGGGGTAAGAGGGAGGTGACCTCAGGATGTTGAAAAAGCAGGGCTGGGAGAAAGGAACAGCTCCCAGATGGAAGCTCTTGTTGAATAAAAGAGGAATATGTCCTAAGAGATGTCCTGGGGCTCCTGGAACTGCTCAGAGTTGTGATATTGTGGGGATGGGCTAGAGAGAGAAACACAAGAGCTGCCTAAGAACCCGCAAATCAACTCAGAGACATAAAAGTAAGGAGGAAAATGGGCCCATTTCTTTCTCATTGCCCCAAAACAATTCTTCATTGTGTCATGCCCCCCTGCTGCTTTTTGTCAGCTTTCTCCTAATGAATTTCCCTGAGCTTTAGAGAGAGTTTTACCAATTACATGAATTTCAGACGCATCAAGGATGTCTCACCCTGTTCCCAGCAGGACTGGGATGATAGGAAATGCAGGAACAGCCTCATCCCCCTGTTCAGCAGGGAGGTGCAAGGAGTGAGGAACCAGCAATCATCTCCTCCCTTCCCTGAGCTGGGGGGCACAGCCTACAAAACCCAGTGGAAGTGCCCAGTGCAGAGGGAAGAGCAGCTCTGCAGGCCGGGTGAGGCAGGGCAGTGTCACCTTGGACACACTCAGAGGAGTATCAGACCTCAGGGAGGAGGTGGCTGCTGTCTCTGGAGCTGAGAGATGCATCCTGGCTACTGAACTCAGTTTAGAGGTTTGTGTTTGGAAAGGAGATTAACAAAAACTTGGGAAAGGTAGAGGAGAGAGTCATCAGGCTGATAAATGTGTGAAGTGCTCAGGAAACTACTTGGATAACAGAAAGGAATCACAGAATCATTGGTTGGTTTAGGTTGGAAGGGACCATAAAGATCCTCCAGTTCCAATCCTCCGTGGACAAAAAGGAAATATTTTCATTATCTTTCAGTTCTTCCACGAGGACAAAATTCTTTTTCTGGACTCCTCCTTTATTTAGCTACAAAACCCAGAAAATTTCCTGCAGTTGGAAACTGAAGTCCATAAATTTTAACCTGAAAATAAATGGTGCATTTTCAAAGAGAGCTTGAGGGAAGCCTCCCCAGAGGCACAGTGGGCTCAGCATCACCTGAAGTCCTCGGAGGAAGCAGGGGGTATGTCTATGTGTAACGTACTCAGGGGGTCAACCACAAGTGCTTCAGCTGTTTTTAACTCTGCCTGGGTTTGTGCAGATGTTCAGACCTGGGCATTATGGAGCTTTTCCCAGTTCTCTGCCAGACTGCTGTGTTCTTGTGCTGTCTCATTGTGCTGCCCTGGGTTTGGTGGGACCTTCCTCAGGTTTTCCCCATGATGGAAAAGTCATTGTTTCTCCTGGAAAACTCACTTTTTGTTCCTTTTTGTTTTCTTCCATTTCCTTCTTTCCCTTAATCCTTTTCATCATTTCCAGCAAGTCCCAAAGAAGCAACTCTTGTATGAAAGTTGAATTCTGGCTATGCCAAGCCTGAGGCTTCACGGTGTGACCAACACCCGCTTTGTCTGTCCAGGAGATCAGGCAAATCCTTCCTTACAGAACCCAAAGCCTCTTGTGGAGGATCAGTGCTGGTTAAGCTGCCTCTGTGTGATGGGTCTCTGCCACCTGGGGTTTGGTTTCCCTGAGCACAGGCTGCTGAAGTAGCCTTGAGGTGCTACCCTGGAGCCATGGAGCTCCTGTTTCCGTGCCCAGGGAGGTGTTATCCTCATGTCACAGCATCCTCAGGGAGCAGCTCTGTCACAGGGAAACATGGACATGCTTTCAGTCAAAGATGTGAAGCTGTAAAGAGAGATGTGCCTGGTTGGGATGTTTTGCAAAAGCTCTGTTTTAAAAAAAAGTAAGCTTTTTCATAGAAGTGGCTTCAGCTTCATAATCAGCACCCAGACCATCACTTGTGATCTCTTCTCCTTCTTTTTTTCCTTTAGAAGACACGCTTTAAAATGCTGGATGTGCCTCAGCTGCAGTGCCTGGGAGACAGGACATGGTGGGACTTGTTTACAGGGACGTGGCAGGGAAGTTCTGTGTTTTGTGACCAGAAATTGTGATTTTATATCTGGAGCTAATCAGAAAGAGTAAAGGGTGCTGATACAGAGGGGCTGCTGAGGGAAGCCTCATCCTTCAGAGGTTTAAAGATTCATCTAACCCAGCTTCCCTTCCCTGGTGTGGTGTTGGACCAGAAGCTCTGGGGGTCCCTTCCCAGCAGCGTTCCCAGGATTTGGTGCTCTGAGGAACTGAAGGGGGCAGTGGGAGAGGAGGGCTCAGTCCTGTCAGCCTTCACAGCTCTTCTCTGTGCTCCATGAGGAGGCACCTGGGCCTCTTGGGTCATCCCTTTCCTCAGCACAGTCCGTGGAATGGAATGGAATACAGAATATTTCAGTTGGAAGGACCTGCAGGGAGCATCCAGTGGAGCTGCTTCACCTAGACATGGATAATGAACCTGGGAAAGGCCAGAGCTGGGCTGTGTCTGTCCCACTGCCACTGACTCCACACCACGGCTCTGGGAGCAAGCCCAGCCCCAAGGGGACAGGATGCATTTCCATGTTACCCTTTTGTTAGCTCAGAGCATCAGGAGGCATCAGGCCCACCCTGACACAGGCCAGACCCACCTCGTGGTACAAGAAGCATTGGCCTCTGTGAGGCTGAAGCAGCTACACTGATTTTCAGACACTCCTGAACAGCCTGGTGGCTTTGGTGATTCCCTTGCCAAACCCCACTGGGATCACACGTGTCCTCCCCAGACAGTGTTTGAGCCTCCCTGGGGGACAGTCAGTCAAGCAGCACATAAAATCCCACTTTTCCTGTAAGGCTGCCTTCATGGAAAAGATGCTGTGTAGTGGGATTTGAGACCTGCCTGCCTATGCCCACCCTGTGGCACTGAGCCAGCCTGGTTTGAGAGGACACTGTCCTGAGGTGTTGTCAATTCCCAGACTGGTTTGGGTTGGAAGGGACCTTAAAGCTCAGCTCATCCCACCCCTGCCATGGGCAGGGACACCTTCCACTGTCCCAGGCTGCTCCCAGCCCTGTCCAGGGCTCTGCCAGGGATCCAGGGGCAGCCACAGCTGCTCTGGGCACCCTGTGCCAGGGCCTGCCCACCCTCACAGGGAACAATTCCTTCCCAAAATCCCATCCAGCCCTGCCCTCTGGCACTGGGAAGCCATTCCCCGTGTCCTGTCCCTCCATGCCTTGTCCCCAGTCCCTCTCCAGCTCTGCTGGAGCCCCTTTAGGCCTTGGAGAGGGCTCTGAGGTGTCCCTGGAGCCTTCCCTTCTCCAGGGGAACATTCCCAGCTCTCCCAGCCTGGCTCCAGAGCAGAGGGGCTCCAGCCCTTGGAGCAGCTCCGTGGCCTCCTCTGTACTTGTTCCAACACCCCCACATCCTTCCCATGCTGGGACCTCGGGGCTGGGGGCAGCTCTGCAGGGGGGGTCTCTCCAGAGCAGAGCAGAGGGGCAGCATCCCCTCCCTGGCCCTGCTGCCCATGCAGGGGGATCAGCCCAGGGCACAGATGGTTTTCTGCCATTCCAGCCTTGGCAAAGCTCAGCGGTGATCCCTTCAGGGAGGCGATGGCCGTGCAGCTCTGCTGGCAACACCTGAGGATGGGGGACCTCCTGAATCCCGTCCTCCCCAAGTGTTTCCAGTTCCTGAGCTCAGGCAGTGCTGTGTGTGTGGCAGCTGTCAGCATCCCCACTCTGATCCGTGCCCTGAGCCACGGGAGCCTGCTCAGCTCCCTGGATTAAGATAAAGTGCCAAAACACCGAGGCCAGCCTGGGCAGGGGTCTGGCTCTGATCAGTGCTGTGTGGCCGTGCAGGGCTCGGGGTGGTGACCACGGAAGTGTCACTCGCGTCCCTCCCGTGCCTCTGCCCCAGAGGGGTCACCGTGTGGGACACGTTGGCTTTGTACATTAGTGGATTTTCATTAAGCTTGTTTTACACTCCAGTGGTGGTTTTGGCGTGGTTTATTTCTCCAGCAATTCCGAGAAGCCACAGGGCTCTGCTCTGAGGAATCTGAGGAATCTGAGGCCATCCCTGACCAAGAGGATGCAGAAAGTGCCTTTCAAGGCCTGCAGTGATGGGTTTGCCTCAGTGCCCAGTGCTGATAATGCCAAGGGTGTGGGTTTAATCCCCATAGGGACCTTTCACTTCAGAGATGGACTCAGTGATCTTTGTGGATCCTTACTCAGAATATTCTGTGAAATCCAATGGCATTGAGGCTTAATGGATGCAGTCAGGAGCAGTGTTTCTATCGGCTGTGGAATGAAGGTCTGTTTGGTTTTTGTGCTGGTGGGACACACCTACCCCTGGAGACTCCACCTGGATAAATCCACCTCTGTTCTCACCTTTGTGGTGACATCTCAGGGTGATCACAGCTCTGAGAGAGAGGACTCTCCATATCTGATCTCCTCTGTGTGTCACAGGGCACAGTCAGCTGCCTGAGAGTCCTGTCAGGATCCAGCTGAAGCTTTTCCCCCTGACTGGACCTGGGAGAGTCACTCTGAGGTCTGGCTGGCTCCTCTGAACTGGTTTCCAGCTCAGACATCCAGTGCCAGCACATCCCTGATTCACAGGACTGGGAGCCTCTCTGCACCCCAGGCCCTCACCTGGGGTGAAGGGTGTGACAAGGACGGTGTTTTTTGGCATTAGGGAAAAATCCAGGAGAGAGATTGTTTCCATCTGCTCAGCACACTTTGGCCACATCTGGGGTCCTGAGTCCTCTCTGGGGCTCCCAATGTCACAGTCATGGACAAACTGGAGCAGGCCCAGCAGGACAGTGAGGTTGGACTGGGGCATGAGAGGAGAGGGCAGCTGAGAGCTGGGTCTGACCAGTCTGGAGAGGAGGAGGCTGAGAAGCATCGAGGGAGAGAATGGTGGAAACGTCCACAAGTCACTACCAGCAAAATTCCAGTGGAATGTGAGGGAAAGTTTCCTCCCCACAAGAGCAAGGCAGCTGGGGGCTGCTGCTCAGAGAGCCTGTGGGATCCCCATCCATGGGGATCAGATTCATTAGGTCTCATCTGGACACAGTCCTGAGTTAAATGATCTGATTTTGAATTTACTCTGCCTGCCTGTGGGACCAGAAACATCCAGAGGTCACTTCTGACCTAGGCCTTGCTGTGATTTCGTTCCTGCACAGTCCCCTGGTGTCAGTGATAAGAGGAGCAGTGACTGAGGACATGCAGTGGGGAGGTTCCTGCCCTTCCAGAGCCACTCCCTTGCCCCAGGTGTAGGAAAAGTGCTGAGTTTGCTGTAGTCATTCATCTCACCATGCAGCACATTTGCCTCATTAAGCTCGTTAGATGAGCCCCACCTCATCCATTTGGGTCTTTTGCTGAGCCAGACGAGGGCAGGTTCCCCAGGTACCAGCAGCAGATGAGTCACACACATCTTGCTGTAGCTGTTGTGTTGTACAGCTCCAGCAGGAGTGGCAGGAGATGCCTTGGAGAAGTCCTGTGCTCCCAGGCTGGGCTCAGTGCATGGAACTGGAAGAAGAACATCCCAGAGACCTCACTGAGGTCAGGAGGAACCTGAAGCTGAGGAGCTTCTCCAGCTGCCAGCCCACTGAACCCGTGCCTAAGTCAGGGGATGTTGCCACATTGTGGTGTTGTGGTGGGGCAGCTCTGGCTGTACGTGGCACCTGCCCTGGAACAGCCCAGTGTGTGAGTGTGGGAGCAGTTCCCAGAGCAGGTGGCAGGGACACCACGGGCTGTGTGCTCACCTCAGTCCAGTGCCATCCCTGCCTCAGGGCATTGCATGGTCACATCTTCCTCCTCAGCCTTGTCTCCAGAGACAGAGAAGTTTGTCTTGAAAATCACAGATGTCCTATGGAATCTGTGTCGACAAGGAAGCAGCGAGCTCCAGCAAGAGCTGACAGGCTCCAGAAATGTTACCTGTGTTTTATCTTCACACCAGCGTGAGAAACTATTCCCAGGAGTTTGGAAATACGTGGCCTGAAGCAGTGGGACTGGGATGTCAAGGCAGGAGGGGAGTGGTGCTGTGGAGTGAGGGGAGGGCTGGGGTGGCACAGAGGGTTTCAGACTGTTGGGTAATGGGGCTTGGCTTAAGCAGGAGCGGATGGAAGGACTGGCCTTAGGATCTGTTAGAATCATGGTATGGTTTGGGCTGGAAAGGCCCTTAAAGATCTCATCCCACCCCTGCCATGGGCAGGGACACCTTCCCCAGACCAGGTTGCTCCAAGCCCTGCCCAGCCTGGCCTGGGACACTGCAGGGATGGAAGCTCTCTGCTGTCCTCGTTTTGTTCTCCTGGACAAAACTAGAGCTGAGCAACACTGCTGAGGCTGATCTACATCACACCTTCATTCAGGAGTGGGAAACCCAGGCAGGTGAAGGGAAATGGTGCAGCAGTGTGGTGGCAGATCTTGCATTACCCAAACCCAGCCCCTTGGCACCCAGACATTGAACATCCTGGGAGCTGCAGTGCTCTGAGTAGGGAAAGCAGCAGTGAAGAGGCAGATGGTGGATCAGAAAAATGGCTCTTGGAGAGGAGTTGATCAAGGGTAGTTCATTGTGATGTGCAAGAACATGCTCAGGCCATGCTCGTCCGAGCACCACGGTCCTACCACTGCCATCCCAGCTGGCACAGCTCCTGTCACTGCCCCTGATGCCAAGGGGAGCCAGCCTGGAGCTGGGTGAGAGGTGCCTTCCTTTGGGTGCTGCTCCTCCAGGCTGTTTCCCAGACCTGTCAGAAAAGTTGTTCTTCCACAAAATATTGCAAGGGTTGGACTGGGGAAAAGCCCATCTGAGTGCAAACATCTCTGCATCCATTCAGCCTGGCATGCAAGTGATGGGGGAGCTTTCATGCTACCACTCTCCAGTCCTCTCCCATCCCTGAGGCTTCTGCTGTGCCCTGAAGCTGCTGCAGTGGTGAGCCTGTGCTGGCAGACGTGCCAGGGCTGACGCTCGGCTGCAGCTCACGCTCTCCAGGGCTGGGCTGGGCTGGGGGAGGCCTGGCATGGCCCTGCACTGACGTGGAGGTGCTGGCAGTGCCAGCAGCAGGCTGGGCATGGGGAGGGCACGGACACGCTCTCGTCTCACCGGTCTGGGATGCGAGGAGAGGAGGTAGCGCTGGCACCCGTGGGTGTCAGCCCTGCAGCAAGGGTGGGTGGGTGTTGGCTGCTCTGCTGTCAGCACCTAGAATCAGAGAATATCCCAGCTTGGAAGGGACCCACAAGGATCATCGAGTTCAACTCCTGGCTCTGCACAGACACCCCAACAACCCCACCCTGGGCATCCCTGGCAGCGCTGCCCAAACTCTCCTGGAGCTCTGGCAGCTTCGGGGCCGTGCCCATTCCCTGGGGAGCCTGGGCAGTGCCAGCACCCTCTGGGGGAAGAGCCTTTCCTGATACCCAACCTAAACCTCCCTGGGACAGTTGTTCCCTGGGTCCTGTCCTGGTCACAGAGCAGGGATGGGAGCTGCCAGCTCAGCTGCCCCGCTCCGCAGCACCGCGGACCAGAGCCGGCCGGGCCCTGGTCCCTGCCCCACAGGTCCCTGGGCAGCTTTCCCACCTGGCCGAGTGTCCGGCCGTGGCAGCTGCCCGGGCTGTGTGCGGGCCTGGCAGTGCCCTTTGTGCTGGGGGGCCGAGCGGCGGGGCCGTGCTGTGTGCGGGGCGGGCGGGCGGGCGCTCGCCATTGTCAGCGTGTCAGGTCAGCTTTGCGTTGCCTGCTCAGGCTGCTGGATGCCCCTCCCGTGGTTGGCATGTGCAGCTTGCAGCCCCAGCCTGCCCGAGCCTTGGGAAGCTGCTCTGTGCAAACGGAGAAGTACAACCCCCCCCCCCCCCGATTTCCCCTCGGCAGGCAGGGAGGAGTGCGTGGTACTGGGCTGGTGGGGCTTTTTCCAGTGGAAC
This sequence comes from Lanius collurio, assembly GCA_020086605.1. Classification (NCBI taxonomy): domain Eukaryota; kingdom Metazoa; phylum Chordata; class Aves; order Passeriformes; family Laniidae; genus Lanius; species Lanius collurio. Next base: position 687,875 of record JACBWW010000093.1, on the reverse strand, counting down.
AATGCTGTGATTGCTCCAACCTTGGGCTGCCTGTGCCTTGGAATTGCCAGTTTTCCTGCTTGAGACACTGTTCTACGTGTTTTCTAACTACCAGTTCAGCAGAACCATTTTTTCTCCCCTAACTGCTCTCTACAAACAGCAAAATCCAGGATCTCCTGACCCCTGGACAGCTTCAAACAGCAATAACCCACCTGCCCACCCCCTGCCAGGGTGGGGGTCCTACCTGTGCAGGTGTCTGACTGTCCTCCTCTTTCTGTCCCTTGCAGCCCCTTCTGCTGTGTCCATCATGCACCAGGTGAGCCGCACCGTGGACAGCATCACCCTGTCCTGGTCCCAGCCCGACCAGCCCAACGGAGTCATCCTGGACTATGAGCTGCAGTATTATGAGAAGGTACTGAGGGACCTTGGCAGGGGTCACCCACAGGTTTTGGGGAGAGGAGGGGGTGCAGAGCTTCACTTAAGGGCATACAGTGGTTGGTTGGTCAGTAGGAGACTTCTCTCGCTGCATTTGGTCACAGTGGCTGTCAACCCTTTGAGGTCCAGGGATGGTTCCAGTGGCCCAAGTATAGAAAATCCACTGGTCATTCAGGAGCTTCTCCTGCCACCTCCACAGCACTGGTGGCAAGTGGACCCATTGCAGGGAGAGCCAAGGACCAGGGTCTAATTTTTCCTTTTCATGCACTGGGGCATCAGTAGGAAACGGGAATGACAGGGAACATCCAGACCCAGGCTGGAGCATGTGCAGTGGGTGTCCAGTCTTGGAGATTTTATGGAGTGCTGTCCCTGGGTGCATTTACACCAGAGGTGAGTTTGGCATCTCTTTAGCATCCTGATGTACAGGGAGAAGGTGCCCCATGCTGCCATGGAGGGTCCACGCTGCACCATGGAGTCTGTTAAGGGGTCCCACAGCTCTGCCTTTCATGCCTGAGGAACCTGCTCCTTCCATAACCTCCCTGTCCAGGCAAGCAGCTGGATTTCAGTCTGCCCTGTGCCAGGGTGTCCATCCCACCAGTGGCTGCTCAGAGATCTGAGGACCACATGAATGTTGGTCCCAGGACCTGCCAGGCCCTGCCTGGCTGAACTTCATCCGTGCAGCCCAGGGGAGATAGGGAGCAGGAGACTTCTCCTTCCAGGAATCTGCCCCCTTGCACAGGAGCTTATAAACTATACATTATAAATTGCAAACTAACTAATTAAAAAGCTTTATGATTAAATGGAACTGAAAATATTTTTCCCAGCAGTTGCCGGAAGAAATGATTAATCCCCCCCACTGCCTGCCTGTGACCTATTTTCTCATCACCAAGAGCCAGAGGGAGAATGGGGAAGGGGGGGCTCCTTTGTAAGCTGTTAAATAGGTCCTGACCTATATTGCATAAATCACAGCCATTTATTTTGACCCTTGGAAATGATCCCAGAATATGTGGCAAGATGGATGAGTAGATAACAAGACAGATCTGGGAAGTCAGAGGGGTCCTTTCCCTGGAGACCCTCAATGTAGAGGCAGAACATCTCAGGGAGTTCATTCTCCTCCTCTTACTTTATCTTAGTCTCTCACCCTCTTTCTTTCTTCCCTCTCCTCTGTTTTCTGGAGGAGGCTGTAAATAAAGGGAATTTTTATCTAAAAAGTGCTGCTGCTGTTGGTGGCTGCTCTTTGCAGGCAGCCACATCTGCCTGTCCCATTGTCAGAGTTAGGGCACAGCACATCCCTGATGATGGGGACAAGTGGCCCCACTCTCAGGCAGTGCTGTGCATGGAACACTGAGCCTGGCACAGAGGGCAGAGCTGGGCTGAGGTGCTCCCTGTCCTGGTATTTTGGAGAACCATGGAATCATCCCAGAATGGTTTGGGTTGGAAGGGACCTTAAAGCTCATCCAGTGCCACCCCCTGCCATGGGCAGGGGCACCTTCCACTGTCCCAGGCTGCTCCAATCCCCGTCCAGCCTGGCCTTGGGCACTGCCAGGGATCCAGGGGCAGCCACAGCTGCTCTGGGCACCCTGTGCCAGGGCCTCCCCACCCTCCCAGGGAACAATTCCTGCCCGATATCCCATCCATCCCTGCCCTCTGGCAGTGGGAAGCCATTCCCTGTGTCCTGTCCCTCCATCCCTTGTCCCCAGTCCCTCTCCAGCTCTGCTGGAGCCCCTTCAGGCCCTGCAAGGGGCTCTGAGGTGTCCCTGGAGCCCTCCCTTCTCCAGGGGAACATTCCCAGCTCTCCCAGCCTTTCCTCCAGAGCAGAGGGGCTCCAGCCCTTGGAGCAGCTCCGTGGCCTCCTCTGGAGTCTCTCCAGCAGCTCCACGTCCTTCCCATGCTGGCACCCCAGAGATGAGGGCAGCTCTGCAGGGGCATCTCACCAGAGCAGAGCAGAGGGGCCGAGTCGTTTGAACCCCCTGGAACCTTTCCTTTGCTCTTGGTTTGGAGAAGGCCCAGCTCTGTCTCCCAACCCCCATGTCTGTGTGTGCACAGGACACTGGATCCTGCTCTGCCTGCTGGGCACAGCTGAGTCCCAGGCTAGTCCAGCCACTGCAATGCTGAGTTTTGCAATGAAAAGCCATTTTCTGGGTGCCTGGGAACAATCCCAAAATGCAGGGCTTTGGCTGTGCCTGCTCTTCCCCTGCTTCCCATCGATCCAGCAGTTGGATGTGGTGTGTGACACTTGCCAGGTGTGTTCTCACTCCACTGCCAGTCTGTGCAAAGGTGATTTCCTCCCAAATATTTCATTACAAACTGTCCCATGTGCTTCTGAATGCTCAGCAAAGATCTCTGGAGCTGCTTAAGTTGTTTCTGGTGGACTTTTTTTTTTTCCCAGTAGAAAATTATATTTTATTTTCATGAAAACAGCTCAAATGCAGAATAGCAGCATACACATTGTATATAAGAAGCACCTTAGCTCTTCATTTTCAATACATTCTCTTCTATATAAAGACATAAATTAAATGAAAAAAAATAGAAGGATTTATTTCAGCGTTGACAGAAAAGAGCTGTTCACAATACCTGAAACAAAGGTGTATTTTTGTTTCCCTTTCACAGATTATTTATAACACTGCTATTCTTAGATGCCATTAAAAGTGCCTGTACAAAGGCAACATTATGTGTTTCTTCCACGTGGAGCTGGAGCAAATCCACGCAGATTGTTGCACAGACACTGCCTGACGTGGCTGCTCTCTGCAGCCCTCACCTTAATGTGCTTTTTTTTCACTTCCAAGAGGCATCTGCCAACATTTGTCTTATTAAAAAAGTCTTGTCTTCATTTAGAAAGGGCGTGGCAGTTTTTATCCGAAGTTGCCAAACTCATCCCGAAGTGTGGGAACTGGAGACCCACTGCAGTGTCAAGCACTGCAAAGAGTAATTAGCTCTCCTCATTATGCAAAATGATTGGGTTTGATGATGCTCAAAGTCACCCATTTTGTAATTGTTCCAAGACATTCAGCCCAGTTTGGTCACCAGTGCAAGATTTTAGGAGGCAAAGGAGCCCTTTGATGTCTCCAGCCAGTGCTGGATGGAGAAGGGGCATGGGCTGGCTGGGGGATGAGGGGTGGGGGAGAGGTGACCTGTGGAGGTGGAGGTGGAAGCAGAGCCCTCCTGGTGCCCAGGAGCTTCTGGCCAGAGTCCAGCAGCCCCAGGACAGGGTGTGCCCAGAGCTTAGACCAAGGATGCTGGAGGGGCTGCTCCTGGCCTGACTCAGGGGACAGCCCTGCCCATGTCAGGGGGTTGGAACAAGTTGGGCTTTAAGGTCCTGTCCAACCCAAACCATCCTGGGATTCCATGATTCTCTGACACTTTGGACGCTGTGTTGGACACCACAATCCCTGAGCCTGCAGCCAAAGCTGCTGCCTGTCCAGGCTCTGAAATGCCATGGGAGGCATGGAGACATTTCTGCTTTTCCCATGGGAACAAGAGGTCAGAGTGAAACTCCCAGGAAAGAGAAAGCACCTACTTCTCCTCACCAACTTCTGCAGTGCTCAGGGGGTGCTCAGGGACAGAGGGTAACAAAGGGGCAACTGGGCAGAAGGAAGGTCCCACAGAATCATTAAGGTTGGAAAAGTCCTTCAAAATCATTGAGCCCAACCTGTGCCCAATCCCCACCTTGTCCCCAGCCCAGAGCACTGAGTGCCATGTCCAGCCATTTCTTGGACACCTCCAGGGATGGGGACTCCAAACCTCCCTGAGCTGCCTGTCCTGAGGTGGGGCTGCCCCTCCACCCAGTGCTGCCCCAGTCCTTGGAGAGGGCTCTGTCCCGAGAAAGCTGTGAGTTCCCAGAGATGGAGCCCTGCCAGGGAGCCCTGGGATCGCCTGCCTGCACTGCCAGTCACTGCCCAGGCTGGCACTGGGCACTGGCCAGGACTCAGCTGGTTTGGGAGAGGCATTCAAACACTCAGAGAATGTTCAGAGAATAATTAAGGTTGGAAAAGCCCTCCAAGATCAGTCAGTCCAACCTTCACCCAACAACCTGGTTGATGCCCACCAAGCCACTCTGCCAAGTGCAACATCTCATTTTTTGAACACTTCCAGGGCTGGGGGCTCCACCACTGCCCTCGGCAGCCTGTGCCAATCCCTGACAACCCTTTTAATGAAGAAATGTTTCCTTTCATCGACTTCCACTTCCCTTGGCACAACCTGAGGCCATTTTCCCTTGTCCTGCTTGATGGGGTACCTGGCTGGGAGCACAAGTGTTCTTGAGCTGCCCCCACAAGTGGTGGATCCCTCTGAGAGTGCAGGTGCTGAGGATCCCCCAGATGCAGCCCCAGCGTGGCTGGCAGGACCCTGCTCCCCCACGTGAGCATCCCGAAATGCAGCTGTGTGAGGGTTTGGCACCTGGCCTTGGCATGGCTGTGCCCTGCTGTGTTTGCCCCCAGGGCCGTGGCAGATGCCACTGTGCAGGCTCACAGGAGCTCTGCCAAATTCTCTCAGTTGACATTTTTTCCTTGGCTTTTTTACTTTTATTTATTTCTTTTTTAAAATGCGACTTTTTAGAAACAATTTTTTAAAATCCTTTGGGTTTCTCACAGCTTACCCATGTTTCAAGAGACCCTTTCTTTGTTGATCAGACTTTGGTTTCAGCTTCGGTTTGACTCGTGGGAAGGGGAACCAGATGAGGACTCAAAATCAAACCAGTGTGTTGTTTTGAATCAGGATTTCCAAACTCCAACGAAAGTCAGCAGGAAAAAAAGCCCCAAACAGCACAAACCTCTGATTGGACTTGGGTTTTAAACCACCTGGGATGCACTGGGCCTGCTGGAGGAGCTGGGAGAGGTGAAAGGGGAGAAGTGTTTGAGGTGAATGTGCAGGTTCTGGAGAGGTGATGCCAAGGAGAAGGACCAGGTTCAATAAGGGAGGGTGGGGAGGTGTAAATGCTTTTTCCTTGTGGTCTGGGAATAAAGGAGAGCACCTCACAAGCACACCTTCCTCAGCCAGGCAGACATCAATTTCCCAGGCTGTCAACCACCCTGTAGGCTTGGCCATTACATTCCATTTAAAGTCCGCCAGGAGCAGGGATGAGGTTCTCCAAAAGAGTTGGACAAATTATTTTAAAATAACTGTGTTGTTAGTGCCCTCCAAGGGCCTGGGAAGACTCATCCAAGCCCTTGAGCTCTAAAACTGTTAACATTTCCTGACCTGTTTATCTCCTGACCTGCCTGGAAATGGTCCAAGGGAGTGCTGAGGCCTGATCAGACAAACAAGGCCATGAGTTTGCTGTGTGCTCCACTTTCCTTGGGCTGTGTGTATCTGAACCTGAGCTTTTCACTGTCATCAGTCTCATTACCAGAGACCCCAGTGATAACCAGGAACCTTCAGCACCAGGTCCAGATGCATAAAGCAGATATTGTAGCTTTTAGAAGAGAAAAGGGTTCCTGAACACTGTTATTAGTGGAGGTCTCTCAGGTCTTTCATGGAATCATAAGATGGTTGGGCTGGAAGGGACCCCAAAGCCCATCTCATCCCACTCCCTGCCATGGGCAGGGACACCTTTCACTGTCCAAGGTGGCTCCAAGCCCTGTCCAGAGTGCCCTTGGACACTTCCAAGGATGAGGCAGCCACAGCTTCTCTGGGCACCCTGTGCCAGGGTCTCCCCACACTCACAGAGAGGAATTTCTCCCAATATCCAATCTAACCCTACTCTCTTTCAGTCTAAAGCCATTCCTCCTTGTCCTATTCCTCCATGCCCCTGCATGTAATGCAGAGCTCCCCTGCACTCCCTGCAGAAGGATTTGCCATCAGCATTTCCACCCCTTGGATTGGGCCACACACTGGAAGAAACACATTCCTGCCAGGCCCCTCTCTTACCACCATCCACACCAGAGCACTGCTCAACCAACAGCTTGAGACAAGAAATGAACTCTGTTGAAGGCCGGGTTGGATGGTGTGGAGTGGCCCTGGCACAGGGTGCCCAGAGAAGCTGTGGCTGCCTCATCCCTGGAAGTGTCCAAGGCCAGGTTGGGCACTTGGTGTAGTGGAAGGTGTCCCAGCTCATGGCTGGGGGTGGAACTGGATGAGCTTTAAGCCAACTGAAACTGTTCCATGGTTCTGTGACCACAAGGTCCCTGGCAGGAGGGTGCAGCCAGCTGGGTGTCAGTCTCTTGCCTCTCTCCTGTCAGCAGCAGGACAAGAGGACATGGCCTCAAGCTGTGCCAGGGGAGGCTCAGGTTGGACAGCAGGAATAATTTCTTTGTGGAGAGGGTGGTCAGGCTTTGGAAGGGCTGCCCAGGGAGGTTTGGAGTCCCCATCCCTGGAGGTGTCCAAGAAATGGCTGGACATGGCACTCAGTGCTCTGGGCTGGGGACAAGGTGGGGATTGGGCACAGGTTGGGCTCGATGATTTTGAAGGACTTTTCCAACCTTAATGATTCTGTGGGACCTTCCTTCTGCCCAGTTGCCCCTTTGTTACCCTCTGTCCCTCAGCACCCCACTGCAGAAGTTGGTGAGGAGAAGTAGGTGCTTTCTCTTTCCTGGGAGTTTCACTCTGACCTCTTGTTCCCATGGGAAAAGCAGAAATGTCTCCATGCCTCCCATGGCATTTCAGAGCTGGGACAGAGGTCAGTCCCTTGGTCACACCCTCAGTCACACTTACAGGGTTCCCCAAACCTCATGTCTCACTTTGTGCCAGTCCCTGCCAGAATCTCACGAGGTGACTCCTCCTCACTGAGGGTGCAGGGGGGGTCCCATGCAGTGACTCGAAGTCAGCAGATCTCAGGGACTCACCAGGAACTTGCCAGCTCAGATTTTGAGCTGCTGCTCCTCTGTTCCATCTGGTGATCTGCCAGGGCAGCCTGACTTAGCAGACCCAGGGTGCAGCCAGGGGGGATGAGCACCTTCAGTGTCACTACAGGCCATGGATTCCAAAATCTCTGCCTGCCCCTCCTTTTCTCGGGCACTTGCTCAGAGCTGGGCTTTCCTAAGAGCTCTCTGTGTCCCAGAGGCATCGTGCTGGTGACATTGCTGTTTTGCCCTGACCTTTGGGACTTCGTGGCAGCCAGGCTCTGGGCCACCTTTCTCTGGCCACATTCAGGACCCTGTGTCATCCTCCTCTGTTGTCTTCCTGTCCCTGGGAGACAGGAATGCCTGTTCTCTTGTATGAGGAGATCCTGCCTGTCCCCCAGTAAAGTAGTAATGCTGGGGGGTTCTCCCGGCCGGTGCTGGTTGGGGTCTGAGGCTCAGACCCAAGAAGCTGTAGCAGACCCGGAGAGGTGATCCCATCAGGAACCCTCTGCAGAGGTGATCCCATCAGGAACCCTCTGCAGAGGTGATCCCATCAGGAACCCCCTGCAGAGGTGATCCCGTGAGGAACCCCCTGCAGAGGTGATCCCGTGAGGAACCCCCTGCAGAGGTGATCCCGTGAGGAACCCCCTGCAGAGGTGATCTCGTGAGGAACCCTCTGCAGAGGTGATCTCGTGAGGAACCCTCTGCAGAGGTGATCCCGTGAGGAACCACCCGGAGAGGTGATCCCATGAGGAACCCTCTGCAGAGGTGATCCTGTGAGGAACCGTCTGGAGAGGTGATCCCGTGAGGAACCACCCACAGAGGTGATCCTGTGAGGAACCCTCTGCAGAGGTGATCCCGTCAGGAATCGTCTCCCAGGGGGTCGTGGCTTCTCTCAGCCCTCGGCCGGGGGTGCCTGCAGAGGTGCCTGGCTCAGCAGCCATCAGCTCTCAGGGATTCAGCAGTGATTTCAGCTCTGCTCTGCAAGGCAAACCCCCAGGGCCAGGCCCGCACAGAGAGAGGAGAGGCCCTGCTGGTGGTGCCGCAGAAGGAGCTTTGTTCTTCCATCTCCCACAAAGGGTGACCAGAGACGGATCCTCCCCGACTCAGGGCAGAGGGGTCTCTTTTATGGGGTACAGAGGTGGGTGTGCAAGGGTAAGAAACCAATGGGTATTGGGGTATTTTACATAGAGTTTCCTAGAGGATCAGGGGTCTGTCTTCTCTCGCCGTAACCAAAAGATTCCCTCTTTCCCAAAGAGGGGCCTGCAGGGGGATTGTGTAACCTCCTTATCTCCAGGCCTCCTTGCCAGGGCAGGGGCTTATCAGACCCCACATCTGGAGATTCTACAGTTCCCTTTATCTAAACAAGGGCTTTCTGCCAGGACAGGGGCTTGTCAGACCCTACACCCGAGTGCCAGGGTTAAGGGCACAGTTCCTAAGGGCAGCAATGGACCCATCACCCGCACAAGTGCAATGCCATCTGCACCAGTGTGTGACTGTTCCAGTCCTCAGCTACAAAACTGCAGACTGGGGGCAGAACAAGTTTGGAAATAGTCTTTTTATCACTTTGAAATATGTTCTTGGGATCTCCAGCCTTGGAAACTTGGCTGTGGCCCCTGGAGAAGCAGGCCCTGGGCAATGGGGTGGGAGCAGAACTTCTGAGGTCCAAAACCCAGTGTTAAGGTGGGCTTTACCTCCTGGCAAAGGGAGATGGGAGATGAGGAAGAGCAAATACAGTGTGCTGAGGCTGGGTAAGGCACAGCAGGAGGGGTGGGCGAGGAGGACAGTGCTGACAGAAGAGGGAAGAAGTTCCCATCTCCATTGACCTCAAGGCTTAGAGAAGCAATGTGGGTTTTCTAGCTACTGCCTTCTTTAGAGCCTTTCCTGAAGGGTGGTGAATAGCCCAGGATATCCACCCTCACTTCCCTGAGTCTGTCTCCCTGCCAGGAGGAAAGACCTGTTTGTTCAGACCTTGGTGGTCTCTCCACCCTGGTCTCCTGCCCTTCCCCTTTCCAGAAGTGCAGCACCTGATTCTGGACTGATTTTTCTGATGACAGATCTGTGTTTCCTTGGCAGGATCTGAGTGAGTTGAACTCAACCACAGTGAAGAGCCCCACCAACACTGTGGCAGTGCAGAACCTCAAGGCTGGCACCATCTACGTGTTCCAGGTGCGGGCACGCACCGTGGCCGGCTACGGCCGCTACAGTGGGAAGATGTATTTCCAGACCATGACTGAAGGTGAGTCTGCAGCTGCCTCTGCAAAGGTGGCTCAGGGTCTGGAGAGACATGGAGATGGCCGTGCAGCAGTGCTGGTCCCCTTGCTGTCAGTCCTTTCAAGGGTGTGATGACAAATCACATTCAGGACCCAGAGAGAGGCCTGGGTGCTTGGTCCATCCAGGGAATGCCCCAATTTCTGCCCAGCTTTTGTGCTGTGGGGATGTGTCTGCTCAGCTCGATATAGAGGAAGCAAAATTTGTGTTTTCTACCTGCACAGCTGCTGATGACAAACACAGAGCCATGTCTTAATTTTCTAAATTTGTGCTGCTAAATAGAACAGGCCAAGCCAGTTTTCTGGCCCTGGGGCCAAGGACAAGGCACAGCACGCATCCACAGCACTGAACTTTTCTCCCAGAAGGAATAGCTCCGTCCAACCTTCCTTCTGGCACACATCCCCCAGCCAGAGGGGGGTCCTGACTGTCCCAGACCAAAGCCATGCCAGGAAGCAAACATGGCTCATGCTGAGGGCCTCCTCTGTCTGTGATGACCTTGTGTGTGGTGGCCCATCCTGTGCCACAGTAATCTGTCCCCTTGTCCCTGTGTGCCAGCCGAGTACCAGACCAGCGTGCAGGAGAAGCTGCCGCTCATCATCGGCTCCTCGGCGGCAGGGCTGGTGTTCCTCATCGCCGTCGTGGTCATCGGCATCGTGTGCAGCAGGTAGGGCAGGCCGAGACACGGCCAGGGCCGGGCACTGGGGCCGGGGGAGGCCGGAGGGGGGCACGGGGAGGGGGCAGAGGTGCCCCCACAGCGCAGCCTCAGCCCCGAGGGGCCCATGCTGTGCTCAGGTCTCCCTTCCCTTCCAGAAGACGGGGCTTTGAGCGGGCTGACTCGGAGTACACGGACAAGCTGCAGCACTACACCAGTGGCCACAGTACGTACCGGGGGCCCGCCCCGGCCCCGGGGGGCCGCTCGCTGCTCGGTTCGTGCTCCTGTTCACTCGGGGCTTGCAGGGAGGGGCTGGGCAGGGTGTGCATGTGTGTGTGTGGGCAGGGCAGCTCTGGATCCCCCCTGCCCTGCTCTCAGCTCTGCACGCTGTCGGGTGCCAACCCCTGGGCCTGTTCTCCAGACCTCTGTGACAACCAACACCCCCTGAAGTGTCACCCTCTTCTGTGCTTGTGGCCTCTGCCACCACACCATGTCTTGCTCCTCCAGCTCCTGAGCTTTGCCCATCTCCTGGGCAGCAGTGAGACCCCTTTCCTGACCTCTCCCTGTCCTGCAGAGTGCTGTCCTCCTGCAGGAACCCACACACCTCTGCTAGAGCCCACCCCAGTGCTCCCAGATTCCCAGAAGATATGAGATATAGCTATATATAGGTATATAGTACAATACCTAACATGCCCTCTCTTGCAGCCTCCCTCTTCCAACATCCCTGTGCAAGGCACTCCCTCACATCCAGCATTCCTCACTGCACAGCCTGCCTCACCCCAGTGCATGCTCCTTCCCCCATCCCTGGAAGCATCCAAGGCCAGGCTGGATGGGGCTTGGAGCACCCTGGGATAGTGGCAGGTGTCCCTGCCCATGGCAGAGGTAGAGTGAGATGAGGTCATTTAAGATTCCTTTCAACCCAGACCATTCCATGGTTACATGATTAACCCCTGCCTGCATGTCCCTGAAATTCCTCTCTTCCCCTGTCTCTCTAATCTTGCTTTATTCCAATCTCAGCTGTGATTTTCCTCATGTTCTACTTGCAGCTTCAGGATTTCCACCCTTTTAATACCTTGTTCCTGTACAAATCCAGGCCCTGCTCAGAGCATGGGAAACACCAGTAGTGTTTCCACTCAGGACTCACTGTTGCTCCTGCTTTTACCTGGGAAACAAGTCCCAAAGGGCAGAGCTGCAGCCCTGTGCCCCAGCAGCCTGTGCTGGCTGCCTTGTGATCACTTCCCAGGAAAAATGACACTTTGCAGGAGACATTATGTAAATACAGCTCTGGGTTGTTTGTCAGTCTGGGCTGCAAACACACATTCACACGTTCTCCTGGGCCTGCTGTGGGACATGAGAGCTCCAGGCTGGGGTGGGTTTAATCACTGCCTGCACCACTCGGAACAGGCCTGGTGCCACGGGATGCAGCAGAGCTGGTACAGCCTGGGGTGCCTCTGAGCCCCTTCCTCACCCAGCTCCCCTGGCCAGGGCTCAGTCCCTGCTCAGTCCCCAGCAGTGATTGCTGTGCAGACACTGCAGTGAATTGCCAAGGCCTGGGGGTCTGTGAGCACTGCAGAAGCCCTGAATCCAGGCAGCACCCTGGAGCTGGCTGTCATGGCCTGGTGCTGCGTGGGGCTCCTTATTTAGGGAGCTGTGAGCCCCGCTCTCCAAATAGCCCATTTTGGAGTCAGCCAGGGGCCACAAAGTGGGGATAGAAAGGGGACAGCACAGGTAAGAGCTGTCTCACAGTGCAGGTGGCTGGGATGTGGCAGCAGCAGTCCAGCCTCACCAGGTCCATGGCCACTGCCTTTCCCATGACGTGTCACTGTGGCCCCTGCTCTGCCTAGCAAGAGGAACCTGCCCTTTGGGATTTTCCTGGTGTGCCCCACTACTTGTTTTGGGGCTCCCAAGAGGGACCCCAGCCTTGGGCCCGGGTACCAGTCAGGAGAACAGGGCAGACTGGACTGTCCCTCCTGCTTGCACAGCTCCTGGAAGGGTCGCAGATCCCCCGTGGAGGAGTCTGTCTGCAGTTTGTAGTCCAAGCTCACGATGTAGCTCCCCACTGTCCCAGCAATCACCTGTGGGCCAATGTTCATGGAATCCAGCTTTACCCATCCTGTGAAACATGGCTCTGCATGTTCTTTCTCAGACTGTTTGTCTGCTTCATACCTTGACTATGCAGCTTGCTGAGGTGAAAAGACTGTCACTCAAACAGGTTTCTCTTTTCCTTGGTGCCAACCATTCCAGTTGCATCCATCTGTCTGACTCTCTCCCTCACCTTTACGCAGTGACTCCAGGGATGAAGATTTATATCGATCCTTTCACCTACGAAGATCCCAATGAGGCTGTCAGGGAATTTGCAAAAGAAATCGATATCTCTTGTGTCAAAATCGAGCAGGTGATTGGGGCAGGTAGGTGACCTGGGAACGGCTGGCTGGCCCTCAGCAGCATGGCTCCTTCGTGGTGCCAGGATTTGGGAGGATTTAGCCTTACCTGCTCTGGGGAGGCTGATGGCACTGAGATCTCACTAAGCCCCAGGCTGGCCTAGAAGGAGCAGGGGAGTCCAGTGCGGGAGAAGCAAAGCCATCAGTTCCCATGTGCACGTGATGCCATGTGCAGTGCTCCTCGTGGATGAGTGCAGCTGGAGGGGTGCAGGGGGCAGGGAACACGGATCAGGGATGGGTGCTCAGCTCAGGGATGGGCAGGGCAGGCACAGCTGGGCTGGGGGTCCCTCGGGGCACAGCAGATGTGGGGGAGGCTGACAGGCCCTACCTTGCGTTCACAGGGGAGTTTGGCGAGGTGTGCAGTGGGCATCTCAAGCTTCCTGGCAAAAGAGAGATCTTTGTGGCCATCAAGACCCTCAAGTCTGGCTACACAGAGAAGCAGAGGCGTGACTTCCTGAGTGAGGCCAGCATCATGGGGCAGTTTGACCACCCCAACGTCATCCACCTGGAGGGAGTGGTGACGAAAAGCTCTCCAGTCATGATCATCACTGAGTTCATGGAGAATGGCTCACTGGACTCCTTCCTGCGGGTATGAGATCTGGGAGTGTGCAGCTCCAGAGGCTGTGCTAGCACAGAGGGGATGTGGGGGGAAGGTGCCCTTCCCAGAGGCCTTCCCTGCCTGGCATGCCCTGCCACTGGGGCAGCTGCTGCACAGTGCAGAGCTCTGTGTTTCAGAACAGAGGTGGGGGTGGCAGCTCCAGGGCTGTCATCTCTTACGTGTCTGTCCACTCATCCTAGCGAGAGGCTGTGCCTACCTGCCCACTGGTGCACATCCAGACTGACCCACAGACACGGAGGGACAGTCTGACACATTTAACCCAGCAGGACTTCACCTCCAGCTGCTCTGTCAAAATATTTCTGGTTCTGGGTTTGGAGTGGATAATTGACTCTGTCAAAGGGAAGTAACCTGGTCAATAGGAACAGATTGTCCCTTCTGAGGGACAATCTCCTGTGCAGGGTGGGTGCATTTTGGGGTGACAGCAGCTGCCCTAGTGGTGCCCTTGGGGGTGTGTGAGGTGACTCCCAGCCCCTGTGAGCTCTGCACTCCCCACCCTTCCTGGGAGGGAACATACTCATGGCATATCCTGCCATGGGTGTGGAAAGAAGCTCCTGGCTTTGCCTGGCCACGAGGGGCTGTGAATCTGCTCCTGTCACTCTGTCCCTGTGTCCCTCAGCAAAACGACGGGCAGTTCACGGTGATCCAGCTGGTGGGGATGCTGCGGGGCATCGCCGCGGGCATGAAGTACCTGGCAGACATGAACTACGTGCACCGGGACCTGGCTGCCCGCAACATCCTGGTCAACAGCAACCTGGTGTGCAAAGTGTCCGACTTCGGCCTCTCCCGCTTCCTGGAGGACGACACCTCCGACCCCACCTACACCAGTGCTCTGGTAATGCTGCTTTTCCAGCAGGGGTGAGGGAAAGGGGGAACCTCCCACTGGACAGTGGGGAGCACTTTTTTAGGGTGTCAGCAGTGGAAAGGTTCCAGATGAGAATGTCCCTGAAAGGCCCCTGGTTGGGATCATGCACTGCAGCCTCCCCGTGTGATTCAGCTGGGATCCTTTGGGATGAGACCCTGCCAGATTTGCCAGGACAGCAAGTCTGGGATTTTTACCATCACTGTCCAGTCGTGCTGCCCTGCTGTCCTTCCTCATGTTGTCTCACTGGCTCAGTCCCAGGAAGGACAGACTGAAGTGTAGGAAGTGTGGGTGGGTGCCAGATACTGGATACTGATCTTCCAGAGAGTATCCAAATTAACCAGAAAAACACTCCTAGAGATGACTTCATCATCATGAAACAATTTCCCAGGAACACCTCGGTGCCACAGACACAAGTGCCACCAAGAACTCGTGGCTGGTGTCAGGCTGCAGAAGGTGCCCCAGGACCAGAGGATTATTTGGTTTTGCTCAGTGAGATCTCAGCCAGGAGTCCTCATAAATACCACACAGCATCACTCTGCACAGTGCATCAGGATCAATGCCCACGACAGGAATTCTTGGAAATAAGTGCTGATAGAGCTGGGGCCTGACCTGTAGGAAATCACCTCTCCTGGGTCTTTTGAAGCTGGCAGCAATGAGATGCCTGGCATAGCTCTTGGTGAATTTTATCAGTAGCTAAATACCTAACTAACACCTAAAAATGTGTGGATTTATTCTCATCTATGTGGCTTCAGACATCAACTCGTCCATCTCACACAGCCATCAATGGCTTTTACAAGCACTAATAACATTTATTTCTGACAACATGTTCCTTACAGCCAATTAACTTTCCCTTTGTTGACCAAATACGTGGTGTTTACTGCTGTTCTCTATCCCTGGTTTTGTGCCTGTAGCTTTTCTCTCTAATAATAAACTCATCATCCCTAATTAATTCTCCTTGAACTGTGGGCACTGTAGCAGGACATTTATTGTCCACAGTGACAGATTGTGTGCACCTGCTGGATCAGAAGTATCTTCCTCTGCAAAATGGTTTTTGTCATCATTCTCCCAATGACTTTGTGTGCGTGGGTGGGCAGAAGCCACAAGTGCTGGCCTGGGAGGTTCATGCTGGACCTTAGGAAAGCCTTCAGAGTGGAGAAGCTCCAGGTCAGACCCCACAGAGATGGGAGGTCTCACTGAAGTGAGACCCCACAAGGATCCCCCAAAGTTTAATTTCTACTTTTGGGCTTCTTTTTAGCCATTTTTAAAATCCTCTGCTTGCCAGGAGCTCTGTCAAGAGTCTGCCTGATGGAGGGGACATCCTGTTTATTATGGGTTGCTTCGTCTTCCCCTCTTGTGGTAAACATAATATTTTGTCGGAGGTTTGTGGCTGAGAAGATTAAGGAACATTATCTTTTTTTCATTATTCTGGCATGTACTGGGGCTGAATCCTGGGAGACCCTTAATAAGACATGGCAGTTGTTCATTGACAAAATATAATGTTCTTTAATCTTCTCACAGCCACAAAACACAGACACTTCTGCTGCTTTTTTCAGCACGGGGGAAGATTTTCACTCCAGAAGGTCCCTCGAGTGAATGGCTCAAGTCCAAAGCCCCTGGCAGAAAATCTTAAAAGGGCTTAAGCAGAGCCTTGCAATCCCTGTGTCCCCACTTGTGTGTGCCACTCCTGTGCTTAACTCCTCAGTGGGAGTGGAGAGTCCTGATTTCTCCAGAGCTGGGTGACAGACCCCAGTGCCCACCCAGTCCATCCCATTTCCCACCAGTGACCCCCCATCCCATGCTGAAGGATCAGAACCTGCTGGATCAGGTGTATATCCACAGACTGGGACACCAGGACTCAGTGTGTTGCTGACTTCAAAGAGAGGAAGCTGTAGAAGGCTGAGAAAGAACATGTTCTAATTCCCTTTATTCTGCTCCAGAGGTAGCCAGGTGTCAGCAAAAGGACGGAGGGAGCTCAGTTTGGGTTTTTTACATGCCTGCCCATTCACTTTTCTACCAAAGACCCTCTTAGCACCGTGGGCATTTTGCCATGCTGAGGATCACTGGAACATTAGGTGGGAGAAGGAGCTGGCCTTGGTTAAGGTGATGAAGAGGAGGGGACACCTCTAAGTGACCTGTGGGGCAGTAATGAAGAGACAGAGCCAAACTCTGTGCAGGGGCACCAGATGATACAAGAAGGGGCGATAAACAAAGACATGGCTGGGGAGGTTCAAGGTGAACAGCAGGAAAAGCTCCTTCCACACGTGGTGGGACAGGTCACCAAATGGGGAAAATCATCATCACTGAAGGCTTCCAGCATGGCTGGACAATCCACATCCACTCTGAGGGATAGATAGTCCTGCCCTCCCTTCCTCTGGGACTTTACCAGAATATCACAGGCAGATATTGTGGACACTGCTGTTTTTCAGTTGCTCCTGCTCTCTCTGTCACCATCCCCTGTTTTTGTCCTGCAGGGTGGGAAGATCCCAATCCGATGGACAGCACCTGAGGCCATTCAGTACCGGAAGTTCACCTCGGCCAGCGACGTGTGGAGCTATGGAATAGTCATGTGGGAGGTGATGTCGTATGGAGAGAGGCCCTACTGGGACATGACCAACCAGGACGTGAGTTCTTGGGGAACCAGGGGCAGAAACACTGCAATGGGGAACCCTGCAAGGCCAAAGCGTGGCCACAGCCTGGCCCAGCCTGTGGCATGTCCAGAGCCTTCTCTGTCGTGGCAGAGGTGTCCAAGGTCAACAGCTTTGGAAGCAGTAATGGGGATAATTTTGGGATTTGTTGTGGCCCCATGGTGCTGCTGTGGCAGAGGTTGGGGATGGCACAGCACCCACTGCACGGGGTTAAGGGGAGAGCCCCAGGAGTGTTGGCAGGTGCTGAGAAAGGGAAGGAGCAGGTGAGTGGAAAGGAGATGTCCCTGAGCTGAGAGCCCCTGGGCAGAGCTTCACCTGCAGGGGTCACAGGCATCCAGGGAGGTCTGTTACAAAGCCACAGAATGCCTTGGGTTGGAAGAGACCTTTAAAAAACCTTTCCTTCCAACCCCCTGCCACAGTCAGGGACATCTTCCACTAGCTGGTCATTAAATCTCCCACGGGAAGCTCGGACTGGGGTCTGGAAGAAGCCAAGTAACTTAGACACAGCTAGAAACCAAACCCACAAGGTACTTCAGAACTTGTTCAATTTTAAATACTTCATTCCTCTGCTCTAATTCAGGTCAAACAGTTACCTGCACTCCTTGCTCCCGGGGATCCAGCAGTTTCCCTGCCTCCCTGCAAGGATGGCCCGTGGCTGCAGTCCCTGCCCTCAGCACAGTGATGCCAATCCCATTCCCCCTGCTCCTCTTGGCCTGGAACCTGGGGCTCAGAGCCCACCTGGCCGGTGGCAGTGAGTGCTGTGAGGATGCTGCACCTGCACGTGTGTGTCAGAAGGGCTCTTTTAACACTGTCTCTCAGAAGTGCTGCCCTTCCTCCCCTCATGAGCACTCAGGATGTAAAGCCAAGCTCCTGGGTGGACCCTTGGGACACGGAGAGCTCGTCCTGGCTCTTGCACACCTGCTCATGACAGTATCTGCCTGGCTTCCAGTGTGTCTCAGAGCAGCCTCTGGGCAGTCCCATGGAAGCCTTCAGACATCCCTCTCCACCATCCTGTGGGCTCCTAAGGCCTTGCCTTCCAGGGAGAGAGTGAGAGCCAAGCTCCCACCTGCCTCCTGTCACTCCTCCTGTCCCTGTGAAAGATCAGACCTTTTCCATCTCAGTAGATCTCCATCCATGCCACATCAGGTTATTCCAGAGTGGGACCGTTTCCTCCCTAATGTCTGGTGGGAAATTCGTGAGCATGAATTCCTAAGCCTGGAGCAGGTGGATGGTGCCTTAGAACCTTTGGCTGTTCACAGCCTTGCCCCAGCCCCTGCCACACCAGGAAAATGTTTCCATCAGTTCTTTGAGGCAGAGGGATGGGAAGAACAATTCCCTTCCTGCTAAGCCTTCGTTGTCACCTCAGTTTCAGGCATGTCCTGCCCCAGATGTCCCTGTACCTTCCCTCTCCCTTGTCCTTCTCCTGGAGCCCTTCCCTCGCTGGTTTCTCCTGCCACAGCTGCCGTTGCTGTGCCGGGGCTGGCAGAGCCGTGCCCTGGCACCTCCCGCTGCGCGTCGCTGTCCCCAGCCCTGCTGCCCCTTTCCCTGGTGACGCCCCAGAAGCTGTCACCACTTAAGCACAGCTGGTCCTGCTGTGGAGGAGCGTGGCAGATATTGAGGGCAGATTACCCTCCTGACCCTGGGGTGTGAGCGCCTGGGGCGGCTGCTGGGAGAGGATGCAGAGAGAGCTGGGGCTGCCTCTGGGATGTGGCTGATGGCAGCGGGACTGGCTGGGAGCAGCTCAGCCTGGGCAGAGATGAGTGCTCGGTGCTTGTGTGGTGCTGGTCCCCACCTGCACCTCCCCTGCCGCTGTCCTGGGCAGGCCTGACACCCCAGGAGCTGGGCTGGAGCTCAGCACCCCTTGGGAGGATCCCTGAGCTGCACAAAGCACATCAGTAGCCATGGAGTCACTGAGGCTGGAAAAGGCTCTGAGCTCGTTGAGTCCAACCCGGCTCTGCCACGTTCACCCTAAACATGTCCCAAGTGCTACCTCCACACACCTTTTGAAGCCTTCCAGGGATGGTGACTCCACCACTTCCTTGCACACCCTGTTTCAATGCTTGACAGCCCTTTCCATGAAGAAATGTTCCCTACCATCCAATCTAAACCTTCCCTGATGCAACATGAGGCCGTTTACTCTAGTCCTGCCACTTACTACCTGGAAGAAGAGACCAACCCTCCCCAGCTCCACCCTCCCATCAGTGATTTGCAGAGGTGTTGCCTCTGGTCAGACCTTCGGAGGCCCCTTGGGGCACCACTGTGTCCAGCCAGTGCAGCAGAGCTGGGGAAGGACTCTTCCATCTGGCAACTTTTGGCAGCAGCAGTGCCAGCCTCGTGTCTGAGGTCAGCCTGCCCAGCACCTTGGCCACACACGACTGCAGCACCTCCCAGTCCATTCCCTGCCTGGAGCCACAGGCCATCTCAAACCCTGCCAGATCCCCACCTCACACTGTGGATTGTTTGGCAGGGATCAGCTACCACCCCTTCCCTGCTTCTCTCTCATTCCCATTCACAGTATCCTTAATTTTCTCTGTGTAGTCTCCCTGCTCACCAATATATCCACCACCACGAGTCTAATCCTTCCCCTGGATGCAGGCACAGCCCTGGAGAATCCCACCAGGAAGATCTCTGTCCTTGGAATTGTGCAAGACATGGCTGGACAAAGCCATGGCAGCCTTGATGCCCTGGTGAGAATAGCCAGAGACATCAAGGTCCTTCCTTGGGATCCCTGAGGGAAGTTCTGTCACTCTTCCTCCCCTTTTCCATCATTCCCATGGGGAGTTGGTCATTTCAGGATCTGCTCCTGATTTCTGCAGTATCCTCAGTTGTGGTTTTTGTCCATCCTTCTGGGTTTTGTTGCCGTGCACGAGCCCATCTCTGGTGTCCAAGGCTCCTTCTCCTCGTCCTTCAGTGCCTGTGCTCAGCCAAGGAGGCAGGAGAGCCCTGCCTGCACATGCCTCTGTCAGAGGAACAGATGTTCCTGGAAGAAGAGGAGCAGCTCCATCCTCCTTTGTCACCCAGGAGAGGACAGAGGGCTGCAGAGTGGCAGGGAGGTGGAGTTCCCCTTGTAGATCCTCCAGCCCTTGTTCCACTGGGCATTGCAAGACTGGACATTTTCCCGGATTGTGTGGAGCAGTAAGGAGGGACCAAAGCCTTCTTGTGTGAGCCTAGAGCTGCAGTGGGGCTTAGGCAAGCTGTGCTGCAGCCCTTCTGTGCACACTGCAGCCGAGTTCTCCTGGGCCTGGCTCTGCTGACTGTGGTCTGAGTCCTCCCCGTGGTGTTCTGCACTTGCACAGCACTGCAGGAAGATCCAGCTGTTTCTGCTGACTGAGCACACCCAGCCCGTGGCACAGCCCTGTCACCTGGACAGGCTGGTTTGTGTCAGGAGCAGAAAACACCACTGGAGGATGGAAAACACAGGGACAGGTTCCCTGTGTGTAAGTCCCCCCCTTCTCTGGATGGGGATGTTCTCCCAACGAGCTGTGGTGCCGTGTCCTGTCAGGGAGCGCGATCCCTCCCCTGCTGCAGCTGTGGCATCACAGGTCCTGTCAGGGCAGCAGAGACGTTCCTTTCCCCAGATCAGGAGGCTGATCATGACAATCAGCCAGCCAGGCCAGATGGCTGAGCAAGGCTGGTGTCACCTGCCAGGACACCTCACACCTCACCTGACCTGCTGAGGGCTGGAAGTTACTGTGTGAGGTGGGGAGGAGGTGGGAAGGGAGCAGTGAGTACAGGCTGTGGGATCAGTTGTGTCAGTCACCCTCAGGATCCAAGAAAAGGCACACTGGGAATTAAATAGGTTTTATCACAGCTGTATTGATGCCTTTTTCTCCTCCTGCAGGTGATAAATGCCATCGAGCAGGACTATCGGCTGCCACCACCCATGGACTGCCCAAATGCCCTTCACCAGCTGATGCTTGACTGTTGGCAGAAGGATCGAAACCACAGGCCCAAATTTGGGCAGATTGTCAACACCTTGGATAAAATGATCCGAAATCCAAACAGCCTGAAAGCCATGGCACCTCTCTCCTCTGGGTATGTGTCTCTGTCCTCCTCTTGTCCTTTGGCTCCTCTGCACAGGTCTGGTGTCCTTTGGGTCCTGGTGGCACCATCCCTGTACCTCTCAGGAGCTACTTTAGCACTTGGCCTGTGTTTGATCCCTTATAGGGAGGACATTGAAAGATCATGGAATCACAGTGTGGGGTGGAAGAGACTTTAAAGCCCATCTCATTGCAGCCCCTGCCATGGCAGGGACACTTCCACCATCCCATCTTGCTCCAAGCCCTGTCCAACCTGGCCTTGGACACTTCCAGGCTTGGGGCATCCCCAGAGCAGGGATACAGATGTCAGGATCCCTCTGCTTGGGCAGCTCTGGTGAGCACAGGCAGCTCATGGACAGAGCACTCTGCACCTGGAGGAGCACCTTGGCTTCGTGGACATGGGGATGCTGGAGCAGTGGGATTGTCCTGACATTCCAGTCCCCCTGCACTGGAAGCAGATAAAGCCCCATGAGGCAGTGTGGAGTTTCCCTGGGCTGGCTGGGATGCACCAGCTTGTGGCAACCACTGGTCCTGTGACGAGAATGAGCTTTCCCCTCTTGCAGGAGCCTGCCAGGGTTTAAAGCTGCATCTCATCATCTCTGGTGGCTCCTGCCTCCCCTGCCTGAACTGCTCCAGAAGGGCTTCCCTGCTGCTCTGCACAGTCCTTCCCTTGGCAGGACAGTGGTTTCTGGGTGGAATTCCACAATTCAGTGCAGTGCCTGCCCTGTGACTGATGCTGATCCAGGTCCTCCAGCTGCTGGGGGGTTCAGGAGCAGCCATGCTTGCAGCTCTTGGTCTGTCACTGCCCATTTCTGTGTTTCAGGATGAACCTCCCCCTCCTTGACCGCACAATCCCGGATTACACCAGCTTCAACACTGTGGATGAGTGGCTGGATGCCATCAAGATGAGCCAGTACAAGGAGAGCTTTGCCAGTGCTGGTTTCACCACCTTTGATGTAGTATCTCAGATGACTGTAGAGTAAGTGCCCAGGCTTTGAGTCCCAAAGCACGAGGGAAAGTCCCAGCAGTTTTACAGCAATTGATATTGAATTAGTTTTTATTTCCATATGATGTATTTTTATAAGAATTGTTGCTTTATGGAGCCACTTGTGACCTATTCAGTCACCAGAGCATGTGTCTGTCACTCTGCACCTGCAGAATTCCTCTCCCCACTGCCACATTGTGAAAATGGGCATCCCCCAAGGGTGCCCAAACCCTCGCATGGAGCAAATGGAGATTTCAGGCTGGCATCAGACAATTCTCCAGAGCACTTCTGAACTCTGCAGTCCTCTTGGGTGGCTGATGGAGACAAGCCTGGTGCAAAGTTCTGCCTAAGAAAGGTAGAATCACAGAGTGGTTACAGTTGAAAGGGACCACTGGAGGTCATCCTGTCCAACCTTTCTGCTCAAGCAGGGTCTTCTAGAGGGTCTTCTTCATGGTTATGTCTATGGGAAGAGATTTCACCCCCTCTCTGTGCAGCCTGTTCCACCCACACAGTACAGAAGTTCTTCCTCATGTTCAGGTGGATCTTTCTGGGCATCGATTTCTTCCCGTTGCCTCTCGTGCCACATCGAGCAGAGCCCGGCTCCAGCCTCAGGCACGTCCCCTCACACACCTTGATAAGATCCCCTGGTGGGGGTGGTTTCAAGTTTGTGCTGCATCCACTAAAAATGTCGTGCATCCACTAAAATCATCCT
Organism: Lanius collurio; assembly: GCA_020086605.1. NCBI lineage: Eukaryota > Metazoa > Chordata > Aves > Passeriformes > Laniidae > Lanius > Lanius collurio. Next base: position 665,458 of record JACBWW010000093.1, on the reverse strand, counting down.
GCAGTGACAAATTCTTAGCAAGTTCTTTGGAGAAAGGCAGCTGAAATCTCACTTCTGGTGGGTTTTGAAATCCCTTGGGGCTGGCTGGGGCTTTGATGCCTCTGCTGAAAGATTTGTGGCTGGCTGCAGGTATCTGTAGAAAGCCTCCATCTGCAAGGGCTGCAATGCCTCTGAGCCTGTTGGCCAGAGAGGTTTTTGGATCATCCAGATCTTAAATGTACCAGTGAGTGAGAATCCATTCACTCCAACAGCCACGGTGACCTTCTCTGGCTTTTTGTTCTTATTTACTGCTGGGAAGTTCCCATGGCAGTTCTGACTGTTTTAGGACATCTGTGGTACAATCCCAAGGCCCTGGGGAGGATTTTGGCACAGTATTTGCTGTGTTTATACAACAGAAAGAGAGAGTCCACAAAATCTGAAGGACAGGGAAGAGCTTTGACCACAGAGAGGTATCAGAGCACAACCCAGTCCTGCCTGGATTCTGCTATTTGCAGTATCTGACAGCAAGCAGGATGCAGACAGTGCAGCTAATGCTGGCTGTTCTTTCACAGTGTCCCTTAAGTGCCACTTCTCCCAGTCCCTTACCATGGCCCTCAAGTCCTCTGCAAGAGCCTTCTCCACAATTCCAAGGGCATCCTCAGCTCATGTCCCACCAGTTTTGGCAAACTTCCATTCCACATTTCTCACCTGCTTGGCTGGATGTAAAATAGAGAGGACAGTTCAAGTCCTTTTTCCTTGGAAAACTGGGGTGTAACAGGACTTGACATCACCCCCTGACATTGCAGAAGTTGAAAGGAATGTCAGTGCAGCTGCTGGTTTGTCCAAAGTTGGAGAGCCAACAAAGTGTGAATGTTTCCCAAAAACTGATTCAGTTCACCAAATCCACATGGTCTCATCAGGGACCTGCTTTGTCTGCAGCCTCGGACACCTGGCACACCAAGTTGTCTTTTGAGAATCACAGAACCATTCGAGCTGGAAGGGACCTTAAAGCTCATCTAAAGCCACGGGCAGGGACACCTCCCACTGTCCCAGGCTGCTCCAAGCCCTGTCCAGGCTGGCCCTGGACACTGCCAGGGATCCAGGGGCAGCCACAGCCTCTCTGGGTGACCTGGGCCAGGGCCTCCCCACCCTCTGAGCAAAGAATTCCTTCCCAATAGCCAATCAAATATTTAATGTCCAGGGAAAAGCTTGGAATCCCAGGCTTGTGCAGAGCCACAGTCTTATTCTGGTTTACAGACATGAGGGAAGAATTTTTTGCACCCTTTGGAGCTTCTCTTTACCCTTCTTTGCCCAATCACCTCCACTCTACACATGGCAAAGGTTTTGCCACTCTTCCCCTTAAAAGTCTGCTCCTAACACTCAGGGACAAAGGGTGCCTGAAAGTCCTTCAAGTTAGATTTGGGTCACGTGCCCTCCCATCCCCTGATGGGAAGAAGAAAATCTGAAGATTTTGTTGCTGAGGTTTGTCCACCAAGGGGGAGATGAGAGCAAGCTCAGCTGGAGATATGGATGGGACCAATTTAGAGCCACACTCATGCTCTTGGCATGACCTTTATTTCTCTCAGATGTCTAAATCTATGAAAAATAGAAGCTGTCCAAAAATGAGATTGCCATGATTTAACAAAAGGATAAGTGCAAAAATTGATCACTTCATGGTCTTAGCAGCAAAAAGAAAATGCATCAAGAGCAGCATCATCTGCATATGGAGGGTCAGATCCACACTGAGGAGGGGCAGGACAGCCCTGTCCTGTGTCTCCAGGGGTGGAAAAATGGGTTAGTGGGGCACAAAGTGAAAGAGAATCCAAAATCCAAAACAGTACAAAGGTGAAAAATTTAAGCCAAATTGACTCCCAAGCAGAGAGCAGAGCCTGTGGCCTTTGCTTTCACACTCTCTGTTGAGGTTCAGGACTCTGAGGGTGCTGCAGGTAGGTGGAAAATGCAAAGATTGGACAATAAGCAAGGAAAAGTAAAAGAGTAGAGGTTTCACAGGGCTTGCATCTGTTTGTTGCATCCATGGAAGAAATCTATGGGTGCTTCAGCTGCCTGCTGTTCTCATGGACTCTGGAATCAGGGAATCATAGAATCCCAGAACCACAGAATGGTTTGGGTTGAAAGGGACCTTAAATATAATTTTAAATACCATCTGTGATCTTGTTCTGCTGTGAGAAAGTATCTCCTGATATTTGTGTTTGTTTCCTTTCCTCCCCAAGGGACATTCTGCGAGTCGGGGTCACTTTAGCAGGACACCAGAAGAAAATTCTGAACAGTATCCAGGTGATGAGAGCACAGATGAACCAAATCCAGTCTGTGGAGGTTTGATAGCTGCCTGTCCTCCCACTCCTCCTCCTTGAGGCCCTGCTCCCCTTTGCCCCTGTATGTCCAAGCTCCAGTTCCTGAGTGTTCTGCATGGACCAGAGACAGGCAGCAGGAGGGAACACCCTGTCCTCAACAATGAGAAGTCGCCAAGAGCTTCTAGAATCTAAGCAATGGAAAAAGGGAACAAAAAAAAAGACAACTATTTTGAAAAAAAAAAAAAAACAAAACAAACGAACTACGAAATATTTTTAAATAATAATAAAGCAATTGCATTCTTGAAAAGGGCTCCAAGACCAATGGGAGTCTCCAAAGGAAGAGAAAAGAGCAGCTTCATGTTTCCTCTTGCACAAGGCTGCTGCAGCTGGGCCCAGGCACCTCTGGAGCAGTGGGACTTCTCCAGGAAGAGGAATGCAAGGAAAGGCCCCGAGAAGCACATCTCCTCCTCCCGTGGGCCCTTCCCCAGAGCCCCTGTGAGCCCAGGGAGAGCTGAAGCTCTTTGGTGCTGTGGAACCAAGTGCATCTCAGAAACTGATGGACTTCTGCAAAAGCTGAAGACTTTTTTTTTTTTTTAAAAAAAAACAAAACCACAACAAATAAACTAAGACTAGAGGAGGCTGTTTCCGACAAATGAGAAGGAATCTGTAACGCCTGGGGGGGTGGGGATGGGGAAAACCAATCCTTTTTACATCTCTTATTTTCTCTTGTCATGGAACAGTTTTGTGAGTGACAGTTTCCTAAGGGTCCGTCCATCCACCCTCCAATGGCATCGTGTCTCATACATATCATTGCTCAAGACTTTTAGTGATGTCCTTTCTAGATGCCAATGATCTTTTCCCAGAAGACTTCCCAAGTACAGTATGTAGTAGTTTTTGATTACAAATGCTGACGTGTACCTTTATTTTTCGGTTGTCATTGTTGGGAGATTTGTCCTTTTACATTGTTTTGTTAACACCAGTTTGTGAGTTTGGGGTTGGAAATTTTCGGTTGGTTGGGGGTTTGGTTTTTTTTAATGAAAAAGAAATGACATCTCCAAGCATCATATCATCCAAGAACTTAGATCCCTTCCCTGGGGAAGGAAAAACTGCAGCTTAATGACCATATGCCAGGAGAAAAAGGTTTTTTATATGCACATTTCCTCCCGTTTGCTTATTTGTTCTTTCCAATTGGTCGTGGCACGACAGATGTTTGTGGCTCTTGGCCAAGGCGAAATGGCCACCAGCTCAACTGGGGGGTGAGCAGCATCACAAGGGGATTGGGAGGGAAGGAGGGGAGGGTGGCTGGGTTTTGTGAGGGACTGATGACTCCACAGCTGGCTGTTAGAGCCCTTTGGAAATGTCTGGCTGCTGAGGAAGGCGTTGGATTGGTGTGTGGGGCACGGCAAGGCAGGGCCAGCCCAGCTCTGAGAGGAGCTCGTGGTGCAGCATTTTGGAGTGGGGGCCGTGTCCTCTCCAGGTGGGGATGGCCCCTGCAGGTGCCAGGCTGTGCAGGTGGGCTCTGTGCCCCAGGGACCCCGTCCCTTCGCTGGGGGATGCTCTGGGGGCTCTGAGGCAGCTTCAGGCTCAGCCCCTCACCTCGAAGAGAGCCCGGGACAGGAAAAACTCCAATCCCAGCTCTCCGGAGGCAAAATGCTGTGGTTGCAGCTGAATGATCAATCAGTGGGTTTATAAATAACTGAAATAGATTCTTTAGTTACTGACCAGGTCTTTGGGATGTGTAAATGCCACCAGCAGGGCACAGGGAGGTGCAGACGGCAGTCAGGTTGTTCTCCCTGCCCAGCACCACCTCCCATCCTTTGAAACGTTCCACACGTGGCATTTTCCCACCCATGTCCTGGCCATAGCCTCAGGATTGGTGTTTACAAGCCCTTGTCTGCCACTGCCATGTCATTCCTGGGCTCCTCCTCTTGTTTTTGGCAGCGAGGAGTGTCGAAGGCACGTTCACTGGGAGCTGCCTGGCTGTATTTTCCAGGAGCTGAATCCAAGGGGAAGTGTGTCTGCTGAGGATGAAAATCCCGAGCTGTCTAGACCTCTGTGGCCAGACATCACCTCCCCAGACTGCTTGTAAAATATGAGGCCATTTATAAAGTACTTTTAGCGTTTTCTACTGCCAGACCAGATCCAAAACCAAAGCCCTTGCAAGTGGCATCAGAGCAGTCCCTACAAGTGAGACTTCCTTCTCTCCTGAGCTTTTGCCCTGTCCCGGGGTTTGGTGCTCCAGCAACAGGGGCTTTCACTGGGGGAGTTGTCCTCCAGCCCCTGTTCATCCAGAATGCCCAGTGCAGTGTTGTGTTTGTGTTTGCATCCAGCCCAGCCCTGGGTGTGCGGCCCTGGGCACGCCTGTAGTGATGGGAACATGGCAGGAGGTGTGTGCTGGGTGCCAGGGCTCGGTGCTCCAAGGGCATGGCACCCCTGTGACAGCCCCAGCATTGCCCAGCATGGCTGGCAGGTGGCACAGAGTGGTGCAGAGCGAGGGGCAGTGGGCATGGGCTGTGCAGGTGGTACCTGGATGGGTCAGCTCTGTGCCCTAAATCCAGCCTGGTTTAGCCTGTGTGTCCAAAGGGATACTGGGGATGCCTTTGCATCCAAACAGCACCTGCTCCTGCTCAGGTGATGGGCTCAACTGTGAAAGGACATCAGAAATCACTGGAGTTGACTAAACCACAGGAAATGTTTGCAGAGGGCACACAGGGCAACCAGGAGCTCCCAGGTGTGCCTGGTCCCAGCGTGCTGTGGGAGCCTCCCCGGTGCGTGTGTCCCACGTGGTGGCCACTGTGCCCTGTCCTTGTGTCCCAAGGGCATGGGAAGCTGGCAGCAGCACTGGGTGAGGGCAGGGTGCTGCTGTGCCAACTGTCCAGCCACAGCCAGCCCTGTGCCCCAGAGCTCTGCCAGGAGAGCTCTGCCTACAAAACTCACCAGCAGATTCCCGTGGGGCAGCCATGTGGAAGGAGCACATGATGCCCCTCAGTTGTTCTCCCCAGACAATTCCTGACTGTTCTCTGCCATCCCCTGCATTCCTGCAGACACTAAGGAGGAGCAATGCCCAGGCAGCATCCCTTCAGAGCCACCCAGGCCTTGGAAGGGCACTTCAGGTCTTCTTCATTTGGAGACGTTTGGTCTCCATGCACTGAATCTCCTCGCTGGCTGCTTCAGACACATCTACCTGCCAGACCCAGCTCACTGTGAAGGACAGGTCCCAGTGCCACAGCCCCCAGAGCTGTGGCAGCCGTCTGCAGGACAGAGAAAGCACATCCTTGTCTCCTCTTCTGACCAAAAACCACATGGAGGTGGTACTCAAAGTAACACCTTCCCATCTGTTTGTTCCAGACATGGCTGTGACATCTGCGTTTGCCTGTGTAGGACTAATGGAGAGCTGGACTAAAATAGAGATGGTTCAGAAAACACTGCAGTTTTCTGCATCCTCAGCTCTCCTGGGAGCACGAGGAACCGAGTTCCCGTCAAGTGCTTTGGTTGTAAACGCCTCTGGCACCCGCTGCAGAGTGAGGGCAGAGCACTGCAGTGACAATTACATATTTATTTCAGGGGTCTCCAATGTACTGCTACGAAATGGGAGTAGTGGCAAGCTCGGCGTGTTCCCAGGGGAAAAGGCTGACACTGACACTGTGAAATGCTGTTGTGCATGTGCATGTGTGCATGTGTGGGTACCTAACAAAAATCAGCACGTGCAGATTTTCAGGCAGCTCGTTGTGATTTTCACGTTTCCCCTCTACCTTTCAAGCTCCCTCCCAGCCCTTCCCTTCTCCAGTTCCCATCTCCTGCTGAGGGCNGTCCCAGGGTTTCCCATGGCTGTCCCAGGGTTTCCTGTGGCTGTCCCAGGGTTTCCCGTGGCTGTCCCAGGGTTTCCCATGGCTGTCCCAGGGTTTCCCACTGCTGCAGTGCTCCTTGGGTGCTCTAATCCCAGCGTGGGCTGGGATCCATCCCAGGGCTCCACTGCAGCTGTACAGCAGAGTCAGCTCAGGGCATCACACCAGGGTGAGGGAGAGCCCTGGGCAGGGCAGGGGACACAGCAGAGCTTCATCTTTGTGGGCTCTGCCTGCCAGATCAGCCCCACAGGGACTGTTGGCTCCTCTTAGCCCTTCCCCAGGGCAGGATCCTGCTCTCTTCACTGGCTGCTTGAGCACTCCCTAGAGCAGCTCCCTCCTGGCCTGGCCTGAGCTGAGGGACCCTCAGCAGTGTCAGCTGCTGCCTGCACTGCAGGGCTTCTCCCACACTCCCTGAAGCCCTTCCTGGAATTTGGGTTAAAGGAAAGGTTCTTTCCCAGGAATCCTCACCCAGGCTGCAGATTAGCAGTGGTCTGCAGAGAGAACCTCTTGGAGGGTTTGAGCAGCTGAGGAAACTTCTTGTTATATTTTCCTGGCTGATTTATATGAATCCTGGAGTCAGGGCTTGAACTCTGCTGCATCGTTAACAGTTGTATCCTCTGATGATGCAATAAATCTGGGACTGCCTTGGATGTACAAATCCAGAGTACTGGAAGTGTCACTGCTGTCTGGTTTGGTTTAGTGGAGTTTATTGTTTTAATGTATATCATCTTCCTTCCTGCATGTCTAACTCAAGGCTGATTTAATGTAGGTCTTTTTCCATCCTCAAAAATGTTACATATTTGCAAGTTCTTCACATACAGGATTCAACTTTTTTTATCTACAGTCACGTTTTGGCTTTTTTTATTTAAACTTGTTCAGGGTGGCTTTGCTTCTTTGAATTCTTTGCCCTTCAGAAAGACAGGACACAACCTTGGCCTGTGTTTGCTTCCATATGTGTTCCAATCTTCCACTGCTCTCCTAGAAAACTCGCTGCACTCTCCAAATGTTTCCTGGAATTTACCTCCTTGCTGTCTCTCTCTTACTCCTGCCAACTCCACTGACAAATGTTATTTGCAGAAATTTGGGACTGGAAGCAAGAAGTCCCCTCTCCCCACAAATCTTTTCCTGAATATGCATTCCTGCTGTCTTACAACTGATTCAGCAGCACCTCTCCCTTTTTTGTTCTTTTTAAATTCTGCAGGAAATTCCTCTGTGGGCTCTGCAGGAGGGCAGCAGCAGTGCCACTCTGTCTCCCTGACTCCCCTGGGACACCCCAGTGCCCCCATTGCAAACAAACCCCAAGGCTCAGCCTTGCAGGCCTCATTTTTTGTCAGGAGCCCCGTTTTGCCTTCATGAAAAAGAGAACAACGAACCTTTGGTTGATCCATTTCCAGCTCTTTCATTCCAGTAAACTTCAGGAATTTTTCACTTGCCTCAACTGTAGCTTCTACCTCTGGGGTCAGTCTGGAGCTCTCACACAGATGTCGTGCCATATCCTTTGATTATTCCAACCAAGTCTGGGAGGGAAGGATTAAATTTTGTCTTTAAGAGCCAAACAGCTGTGTTAGGAAAAACTAATGGAAGGGGTTCAAGGAGGAGTCCTGCCCATGGCAGGGGGTTGGAACAAGATGATCTTTAATGTCCATTCCCACCCAAACCATGCCAGGATTCCATGAGGACTGGGGGAAGCACATTACTGAGGATGAAGCTGACAGTCAGATCCCCTTTTCCCCAAATTGCCTTTGGTTTGCACTTCCAGCTCACTGACTCCAGGTTGAGTGGGCTGGGTTGGGAGATGGAGGTTGATAAAATCACCAGCCTGGGACAGATGGTGTGGCAGAGCCACAGCCTGGCTTGGCCTTTGCTGGTGGAGAATAAATGTGAAATCTCTGCTATCAAATATTGGCATTCAGGAGCCTTCACACAAGGTCACGAGCCAGGGAATGTTTGATGTGCTGGCTCTGCAAATGCTGGCGATGCTTTTGTTCTCCTCCACTCAAAAGGGATGCAGAGAAATGAAGAAATAAATATACAGATAGGTGCAGCCAGATCAGGGCCTCTGGAACAGCCAGAAGTCTGTGGGAGGTATAAAAGATAAATAGATTTTGATTCCTGGTTCTGGCAGAGGCAAACCACAACGATAAAAATTTCATGCCCTTAAATCAGGGAAGATGTGAGAAAGGTGAGAAGGCAGCAGTCTCTGACAGGAGCAGCTCGAAGGCAGGAGAAGCAGAATATTCCTTGGCACAAAGCACAGTGATTGGAGGGTGGGACTCATGGCCAGAACAGACACCCAGCATTACATGGATTGGTAAGAAAAGGAGGAATGGCTTTAAACTAAAAGAGGGTAAGTTTAGATTGGATTTAAGGAAGAAATTCTTCCCTGTGAGAGTAGGGAGGCACAGATTGCCCAGAGCAGCTGTGGCTGCCCCATCCCTGGCAGTGCCCAAGGCCAGTTGGATGGGGCTTGGAGCAGCCTGGGACAGGGGGAGGTGTCCCTGCCCGTGGCAGGGTGGGATGGGATGAACTTGAAGGTCCTTTCCAACCCAAACCATTTTGTGATTCAAAAGGTGACTGGACAAACTTTTGAAAGAATAATCTCCTTGACACAAAAATACCTCTTCCAGTTTTTCTGGGTCATGGATGCCCACAGGCACAGGGTGTATAACAGGATTCCTGCAGCAATTCTTTTATACCGTTTATTCTTGGGACTGGCACATTCCACATCTCTTAAAAGCCCAAACACTCCATCAAGCATCACTGATTTTCCATTTTCTCTCTTTCTGGGGAAGGATTTCAGTGTGGAGCCAGAGGGCTTCCCATGTCAGAGGAAACCACTTGCTTCCTCCTCCTGGTTCCTTGTGTATCCCAAGGCATCCCTGGGGCTCAGAGCTGCAGTGGGACATCAGGGCCTCAAACAGCTGGAAAAGCACAAAAAGGGAGATTGACTGGGTGATCCATTGTGTTGGATGTGGGAGCTCTCTGTGGAAGCATTCTTACCCCAAACCCTCTTTCGTGACCCAGAGGGCCTTAGGAGTGCTGGGTGTGAAGAGATCCCTGTCCTTCCCTTCCTCTGCTCTGGGGTGGTTTCTGACAGTGAGGTTTGTCCCTCTGCATTGTCTGGCTCAGCCCTGTGACCTGCTGGTTGTTTGGGAACCTGGCCAGGAGTCCAAATGAACCCATCAGAGCCACCTCAAGGGTGAAAATGCTGGAAAGGAGACTGGGACAAGCTTCTAAAATGGGCAGAAAGCTCTTGGTGCAATGGGCTGGGCTGGGGGAGTGCAGGGAAATCCCAGAGGGGCCCCAGAGCTGGCATTGAGTGTTGGGGTCTCCAGAACAAGATCCAGGCAGGGATTAAGTGCAAGGTTTGGTTTTGAGTGCTGGCCCAGCTCTGAAGATGAATTTGTTGTTTATGTCCTGGGGACAACTTAGATCCAGAGGTTAAAACCCTTCTGTTGCTCGGTCTGCCTTGATGGCACAAGTGAAAAGCTCCTTGGCACAGGCAGGGATTTGTGTCCCTCTGCAGAGCAGCCCAGCAGTGTGGGAGAAGGGCCAGGCTGGAGCTGAAGGATCCCTGACTGATTATTCCTGGCCCTGGTGAGCTGTAGGGGACCAGGGAAGGGACACGTTTGGTGGTCTCTGATGGTTCTCTTTTCCTCTGAAAATCCCAGCTTCCATGTCTAGGATCCCAGGAGCATTGGGGTCATAGGAAAATCCCAGTTTTTAGTGAAGGATAGTCCAGCCCTCATGGGAGGCAGCTGAGTTTGAGGGCTGTGGGTTTCATGATGGCCAGCCCAGCTCCCAGTGACCTCTGTGTCCATTCCCACCCTACCTGAGCACCTCCCAGTCTGTCCTAGAGCCCAGCCCAAGCTTTCCACAGGACTGAGGTACAGACAAATAAAGTTCAGATTGCAGGAGTTCCCAAAATCCTGCAGGGTTCTGGAGTGAGGACTTGCTGGGGGTGAGGCCATCCGGTAGCTGGGTCCCTCAGGTCTGTAGAGGCACTGACTGTCCCCCCTTCAAGCTCCAGAGATTTCTTTAAGCTGTTCAGCAGTGGAGGGAAGTGAGCCAGCCCAGCTCCCCCTGCCCAGGATCAGCCATGGGCCGAGGGACAGACAAGTGTGGCCATCTGTGTCCCATCCCACAGTGGGATCTGAGCAGTGAAAAGCCTGCTTTGAGCAGGGGGCAAAGGAAAGGCTGCTTGGAGGGTGAGGGAGACCCTAAGCAGGAGCTGCAGTCTGTGGATGCCCTGACAGGGAGGGCAGTCCCTGGCACAGGCTGTGGGCATCACCTGCCCACGTCCTGCTTCGCTTCCCCCTCTTCAGGATGGTTCCCCAAGACCCCACATCTCAGCACATCCCCTGCATCCTGCTGGAGCTGGAGGGGGAGAAATCAAGGATCAGAGATGGGGGCTTGCATCTGCTTCTTCCTTTGTGGATGCATGGCCCCTGCACTGTTGGAGCTTTGTGTTGGGTGCCCTCCTGCAGTGACTTCTCCGTCTGCTTTTCAGCCTGTGACTCTTGCACCCTTTTCTTTGTCATCACTTGGCCTCCACCTTCAGCTCTCTCTCTCTGCTGTTTCTCTGCCCTCTGTCCCCTCCCCAGCATGGAAGGGCTGGATGGTTTGTTCAGGTTTGGGCCATCGCCAGGGATTCCCTTCCTTGGAGCTGGCTCAGCACGTCTCTGCAGGGA
>JACBWW010000093.1:614284-654624 GCA_020086605.1 Lanius collurio | reverse complement strand
CCCTGGGGTGTAGGACACAGGAATTTGGAGCTCAGAGAGCCCCTGGGGTGCAGGGTAGGTGAGTTTGGGAGCTCAGAGGTCTCATCTCAGGATGAGCCAGGCGCAGGTGTCCAAACCTCCCTCCTGTGCCATCATCTGCCCGTGGGCTTCTGAGGAACCGAAGAGGAACCGTCCGTGCTCCCATTCCAAAAGACTCCCTGCAGGGAAGGTCTTTTCCTGGCTCAGACAGTGAATCCCAGGAAGGTCCCAGAGGGAGGGGAGGGTGGCAGTGAGGTGGCAGGTTATAGTGAGGTAAGGGGGGAGGAGTGGCAGGGAATTCTCTTGTCCATCAGGTTCTTGTGACCTGCTCACGGGGTCTTCCCACAGGACGTGGTGTGACAGCACCTGCTGGAAAATGTCCTTCCCTGGAAGATTTGTGGAGGAGCTGCCAATGTCACAGGGAAGGTTTGCAGGGACAGGAGGCTTTGCCAGGCTCTGACCTCGTGGCCACTGCTCTGGCAGGAGCTGGAGAATGGGATGGGGAAATGGGGTGAGTCCTTCAGCACCCAACACCGAGGCTGTCAGGCCAACACTGTGTCCTGTCCTCCCCTGCCACCAGTCCTGGGATGCATCAGCTGGGCTCCAGGGTGTCCCCAGCCCTGGTTCCTGCTCTTCCCGTGTGTTGGCCGTGACCCTGTGGACAACAGAACACTTTTCATGACAGTATTTGTATTTTTTTTAATTGTGAATGGGGAGATGGTGTGCAGGTCCTTGTTACACAGGGATGTGTCTTCCATTCAGCCCAGGGCTTCCCTGGCTTTGTCAGATGTCTTTCGATGTTACTGAGAAGAAATAAATAAATAAATAAATCAGATGTATTTATAAAGGAAACAGAAACCTGCTGCTCCAATGCCTTTGTAGGAGTATTTTTAACAAAACATTTTTTCAAAATAAATGTGAATTGTAAAGTTTGAAGCATTTGCTTGTGGCTTTCCTTTCTAGGTGTTTTGTCCAACTTTTCTGCTTCCCAATAATCCTGCTTGGATGTAAATATGAAGGTAAAGAATCAAGAGGGATATTGATTTCTTAAAAAGGGGGAATGCCCAGAACTTGTTTAGTGCCTGGGAAATGACTGCAAGATAAACAGATATCAATGTTACCCTCCTTAAACCATTTAGTCTGAATAATTAATTGACAAATGTAGCAATAAATCATCCTCTCTGTTTGCCACTAACTTGTTCTTTAGTTAAAATACACTGCAGATTTATATGTGCACGTGTCTGAGTACTTCAGCTTAGAACTTCAGCCACGCTTTTCCTTTTCTTCATTATTCATGGAGGTGGCAATGCCCGATGGATCGACGAGCAGTTGTAAGGACGAGAAGGAAATTCAAGGCATTTCAGTGTCTAAGCAACCACCCCCCAGCTTGAACCCTGTGTTGGGAGTAAATCACAGCTGTTCTCATATTTTCATGAGAATCTTGTTCCCTTGACAATCCTGTGTGTAAAAACTAAAAAAACAACAACAAAAAAAAAAAGAAAGGGAAATCACATATGTAAAGGATTATTGTAAATCAGTGAAAGGATCAAGTCCTATGGAAATGAATTTGATTTTATTTTAATTACTATCCACAAATTCTTCTCTGCAATGATCTTTCAACCCCAAAAGAGCCCCCATCGAGAGAACAAGGTATAGCTGAGATGATTGATATAAATAATGCAGTGAACAGTCTGCACAGACCATTGGCTGTCATAATCCAACATTCAGCTGCAATAAAGATTTCGACTCATAAGAAGAGAACATCAATAATTTAGTTCATAGTCACAGATCTGTGTGTCTGGTTCTGTCACCCTCCTACTTCTTTTCCAAAGGAAAAAGGAATTTTTGCGTGGATTTGTCAGGAGAAATTTGGGTTTGATGTTTGTAACCGAGGCAAATCTTTCTGCAGCCATAAGTGCTGGAGCTGAGGGTGCTCCTGGATCTTTGGGTCGGGGCCTGAACCTGCCAGCTCCGATCTCTGCTCAGGATCAGCCCTCACAGCCCCAAAATGCCAGCAGGAAAGACCAATGGGAAGCCTTGGACTGAAACCAGTGACCCCAGCAAGGCTTTTATTGGGCTGTGAAGCAGCCCCAGTCCTGGCCCCACACAGCTGGGTGCTGCTGGGCAGGGCACAGGTGTTCCCTTTTTCATGGGGTCCTGGAAAGGCCCTGAAGGTGCCTGGGAAGGGAGGGAGCCTTGTTTCCTTCAGGGACAGCTCTTCCCCAGGAGCCCTTGGTGAGCAGCAAGGGCTACAAGGCACAGGAGCAGGAGAACTGGAAAAAAAGGATCCCTGAGAGGGACCAGGTCGTTCTGACCTGTAGGGAGTGGGTGCAGCTGCTGCTCCCCCACCCCAACACTGACCCTGAGCCCACAGGCAGAACAGCACAGAGGAGGGGCTAGGAAGGCAGCAAAGGCATTAATTGCTTTAAATTAAATTAAAGCTCCCCTCCCACCCTACTGGCCACTTCAGTCTATGAGGGAAGAGTGCTGTCTTCATGTGGGGTAAGACCTGAACCCTGTTCAACGGCTGATGGGGCCAGGATCAGCTCCCAGGGACTTGTTTGGGCACACCTGAAACCTTTCCCGAGGATGCCACATATTCAGTAATAGTGGTGCCAGCTTGGCCTGGGGCAGGCAGCTCCTCCTGGCTCTCCTGTTGGACCGTGAGCCCTCTCAGCTCCCCATTTCCCCTCCATCCTCAGGTCACTCCCTCTGGCCAGGGGTCTCTGCAATGTCCAGTGCTGTGAGGCCCTGGGCACTTTCCTCCATGTGCACCAAGTGTAGAAAGAGCCTGCAAACAATCCAGGCAAGCTCCTGAGCCCCGAGCCATGTGAGCACCCTGAGGGAGGTGACACTTTATGGGACATTCTGGGAGGTGCAGCACCTGTACTTGAAGTGGGTAATAAAAAAAGAGCAATGGGTCTTTCATGTAGCTACAAGCAAAATGTCTGGCACAGAGATCAAGGAGGGTTTGGACAAAGTTCTTGGGCACAGGGTGGGACCATTGAGGTGTCCTGGGGATCAGGAGCTGGGCTCCATGATCCTTGTGGGTCCATTCCCACTCCAAATATTCCATGATTCCGTGGTTCTGTGGTGCTGGGGAGGGGATTTGCTGCTGTCCCAATGTGAAGCTGGTCTTGCCTGGGCTGTTTCCAGGCTGCTTCCTTGCTCTCAGAGCAAACCATTAGAAAGCATTCTCAGCTGGATGGGTCTGATGTAAGAACTTTAACTTCCCAGGCTGTAAACTTTTCCCTTCCTGATCCTGGAAGGGAAGGTGACAGCACAGTGCTCTTCTGGCCCCTACCACCCCTTCCCCCAGTAACCACCCTGCTTTGAAACCCAGCTGGTGCCAACAGCAGCCCCAAATCCCCCCCAGGCTTCTCTGCTACACCCCAGGAAGACACAGCAGTGAGTGCTGAGTAGTTGAGAATTCCCTCCCATTGCACTGCTGCAAGTCAGGCAGAACTCAGTGGGAATCAGTGGAAAAACCGAGGGGAAACTGCTGAGTAATCAGAATCTACCCTGGGAGTGGAGGGCTGAAATTTCCAGAAGTTATAGGGACCTAAAGAGTGAATTTGAAGGAGATCCAGCTCAGCAGTGTCTGCCTGAAACCCACACGTGGGCTGAGGCCCAGGGGGCTAAACCCTGATCCCCAAAACTGCCCACTCTGTTAAGCATTTCTGCTCCAGGAGAGCCCTGATTTGCTGGACTTCAGCTCCCCCCAGTACGAAGCCTGGTGGGCAGGGACTCTTTGATGGGGTCAGTTTTACCTTTCATAATCAAGCCCACCCTGAGGGTCAGCCTTCAGCCTGGAATGGTTTCCTTGTACTCCTGGCTGAGGGAATCTCCCCAGTCAGGGGGCTCTGGGCATGGGTTTGCTTTCACCTGCAATGCCAGCCCTGAGCCCTCAGGGTTGGTGTTTGTGCTGAGATGTGGTTCGTGGAATCCCAGAATAGTCACAGAATCAGAGAATCCCAGAAGGGTTTGGGCTGGAAGGGACCTCAAAGCCCACCTTGTTCCACCCCTACCATGGGCAGGGACAGCTCCCACTGTCCCAGGCTGCTCCAAGCTCTGTCCAGCCTGGCCTTGGGCACTGCCAGGGCCCCAGGGGCAGCCACAGCTGCTCTGGGCACCTCTCTCAGTGTTTTATCACCTCCGTAGTGCCCTGGAGAGATCCCAGTAATGCTCCTCGGGGGTCTCCCAGGCCCCCTGTGCCACAGCTGCTGTGGCTAAAGCTCTCTGATATCAGCTCCTGCCAGGTCAGGGTTTTCACAGCCTCCTTCAGGGTCTGTGCAGAAGGAAGTGTGGGAGGTCACTTCCAGTTTGGAACTGCTGGCTCTGAAGTTACACCAGTATCTGCAGTTCTGGGTAGCAGAAACAATTTCTCCCTTGCTGGCAGATGCATCATCCTGACTGAATATTTTATGTTTGCTTACCCATTTCACTCCTGTGGGTCTGTAAGGAATATTTCTCCCTGATTTCATGTCAGCATTCCTTTAATTTACTGCTGAAAGTAACAATTCCTGTGTTGTTTGGCTGATAAATATCCTTTCTGGTGTGTTTGTGTCTTACACTGCCTTAGACCTTGCATGAAATTTTAATTTCTCTTTACTTAGCTCTGGGTTTGCTTTCTCCCTCAGCACAATGCAGCGAAGTCTTTGTGGCTCTGCTCATTCACAGAGCATTGATGTCGACTTCCCATGCAATTTCCTGCTTGTTTGTGTGCCTCTGCCTGTTTTTTTTTTTCTTATCTGGTGCTAGTCAGAGCTGTAAAAAAAAATATGTCTGCCTTTTTGGAATGTGCTGGTGTCATAAATGTATAAAATCTGATATTTTGAGGCACTGCTTCTATTGTGTTTCCTTTCCTTGGCTTTTTCTGCTCTGCAGACTCCTGTATAACAGTTGATTTTCCAATGATTATTAGATACAAGGCATTTTTCTTAAGGCATTTTATCCATTGTCTGCACTGCTCCTTCTTTGCATATTTATCTCCCCTCTTGTAAGTTTTCTCATTTGCTTTTCACAGTTCTGACACTTTTTTGCTGGCTCGAATCCCAGAGTGGTTTGGGCTGGGAGGGACCCCAAAGCCCCCCCAGTGCCACCCCTGCCATGGCAGGGACACCTCCCACCATCCCAGGCTGCTCCCAGCCCCAATGTCCAGCCTGGCCTTGGGCACTGCCAGGGATCCAGGGGCAGCCACAGCTGCTCTGGGCACCCTGTGCCAGGGCCTGCCCACCCTCACAGGGAACAATTCCTTCCTAAAACCCAATATTTTCATGTTTTCTCCAGCTCACTCTGGGTCTGCTCCACTTTATCTTGTGCTTATCAGCCTTGGCCATCCCTCTGCCACCAAGAGAAGTCAGTGAGAGCTTCAGTTCTTCTCATCAAAGCCTTGCTTGTTCTCATCAAGGCTTTTTTACCCTCTATGCTTTGCTTTCAGGGCATTCAGCAGCCAAACCAAACACAAGGAGCCTCTTGGCTCATTGCTGGGCCAGTTCCACCAGGAGCTCACCCTTTTCATCACGTTCTTGCTCAGGGACAGACCCAGTGCACAGGAATTTCCTTCAACCTCCAGCAGCTTTAGGAGCTGTAACTCCTTTCCAAAGCACTTTTAGTGGCAGAACACGATGAAAGCTTTGACTCTTCAGGTCTTTCCCAGGCACATTTGCAAGGGACTCTGCCATTTCCATGTGTTGAATGGGAATTCCTGTATGTTCCCAGTACTGTGAGCCACACTGGACTGGGAATGGGGAGCAGGGACTGAGCTGCTGCTCTACCCACAGGACCTGTCCTCCCCCCAGCACGCTCAGCCAAAGGCTGCCTCCGTGTGTCTCTGGTGGAATAGCAAAAGCAGCCTGGAAATGATAAATATTTCTTGCCAGCCACGGGTTCTCGGCCTCTTGGGCTGAGGGAGAAGCAGAAGAAACCTTCAGGGAGAAGCCACCCCCCCTCTGTGTTACCCCATTGTTCAGAGAGCTCAGTGGGGTGGGAAGGAGCCCCAGGTCCAACCCCCCTCCCACAGCAGGGCTGGCCCAGCAGAGCCCTGGGGCTCTCTGAGGTGGCTCTGGGACCCAAATGGGGACATCCCCCCTCTCTGGGGCTGCAGCTCCCCTCAGAAATGACCCTTTCCCAACTCCAGCCGGAGCCTCTGAGGCCACCAGCCTTCAGAAGGAGATAAATATCTTTCTTTAGAGGTACTCAGATGAAGAATTGTAGCATTCTATCAACCTTCTTCCTTTCACACTTTCACAAAAATACCCCTTCATGTTTCCTTCCAAGTCCATCACTGTCTCATAAATTGTTGTAAGGATTCCCTGCACTACAACAAATGATCATTAGCACTGGATTTGGACTTTTTTCCTTTTTTTTTTTTTTAATTCCTAGCCAAGCTACTTCAGTTTTGACTGTTATTAATTTTATTTTCTGTTGTATCAAACTGCTTTTTGTCCTTGTTGATGTGTATTTATTTTAGTAAGAATTTTAATGGTGTTGGTTTGCATTCTCCTCTCTTACTCTTTTATGCCATGTTTTGTTTAACATTTTAATATCTAAATAAGGTTCCTTCTTGTGATTTAATGGAAAATCCATCAAAGTATGAAATGCAGCTCAGCTTAAGTGAAGATCCAGGCTCGCTACACACACAGAAAAATCAAACCACAGCTCTTCGGAATTGTTGATAAAAATCAATTAAAAGTGTATTTCAGGTCAATCTAATATATATAAACTGCCAGGATGAGATAACATAGATAATAGGATGTTGTGGATCTCGATTAATCAGATCAGGCCACATATATGAAAGTGTCACATTTATGCTGGTTAGTACATTATTCATGAGAATTTATGGAGCTGGGAATGCTCTCAATGGGAAGATTTGCAGAGAGGGAAATAAATGCAGTGTCAGTGGTCATGCAGCAGAAAGGGAATAATCAATTGTTCATTTACCAAATCAAGGGGAGAGGGCAGAATGCTCAAATCAAAATGAAATAATTTTTTGGCTGTGTTTTGTTGGTTTTGTTAAATAAAATTAAAAAAAAAAATAACACGCACGCGATCCCTGAGGAATTTAATGAGGCTGAAAATGACCCTTTTTTGGTTCCACAAATTCATGTATTCCACAAATAAGAGTGAAATAAAATAAAAATTCCAAGTGTCATTTCTTCTTCTTGTTTTCCAAATGCGAATGTGGTACAGATGTTATTCTGAACCAAAGGTAAGATCATTTCATGTGGAAATGTCACAAGTCAACGGTGTGGCTGGTCAGGCAGATGATTCTCTGTGCAGTGGTCAGAGGAGGATTGGTTGGACTTCAAAAAATCCCATTTCTTCTGGTTGAAAAGATTTGCCACACAACGGGATTTTTTTGCTAATTTCCACCCTTCCTGAACTCTTCCTTCTTCCTTTGCAAACGTGTTATTAGCAGCAAATCTGGACATATCTGGGTGTGTGCTGGGGGCATGTCAATAATTGCATTTACTGAGTGCAACCAGCCCCCAGCCCACGGTTCTGGGCAACTGTTGGGGAAACAAAGGACAAAATTGCCATTAGAAAAAAAAAACAAAACAAAACAAACCAGTGGGAATTTATAGAGAATAAATAACGTCATAAATCCAGGGGTGGTGCAGAAAATGGCAGTGGATTATTACAAAGAAAACCTGCTCCAAACCCTGGTGACAGCCAGCGAGTCTCAGTGAGCTGGGGTGTGACAATAAATCCACGTGGGCAGCACAGCCTGGTGGAGTGACAATGGCAGGAGGGACTAAAGATGGGAAACCCTTTTGTTCAGATTAAAATCTCCTTTTTATATCCATTTATGGGGAGGGGGGAGGGAAAGAGGAAGATTAAATAATAACTAATTTCTTTCACTGGAAAGATGTAAACTTAATTCATTTTTCATTGGTACATGGAAAGAAAGTTTGTGTTTGCACCTGGTTTTCAATAAACAAAAGATGTCTAAAATACCTGAAGATAGGAAATAATTATTTGTATATATTTCTGGGGTTTTTTGGCTGCCTTAGTGTCTGGAGGAGAGGCTGCTTTGACTTCATTTCCTCCCTAACTTAAGTTCTGCAACTTTTCCAAACACCTAAAAAGGTGTTGCATTCTGTATCACTCAGAAAGAAGCTGGGTTTCCCTCTTGGAAATCTCCTGCTCGCTTGTTTTGCCACTCCCAATCAGATATAATGCTTTAATATGTCTTGCTTTGTATATCAAAATATTAAGTTTATTCAAAGCTCTGAGTCCCCTTTCCCACGCCTTGTGCTGTGCTATCCAAGCCTTGTGCATCCCTATCCAAGTTCAGCATTTCCATTCCAGTACTTTGCTTGTTGAATATCTGCCAGATAATTCTCTAATAATTTCGTTTTCCACACTGAGCCTCAGCTTTCTTTCTGCTGCATTTATAGCCTTTAATATTTCCCCTTTTCTCACTGCCTCTCTTCATTCTGGTGCTGTCAGCTGGGTGTCCCAGGCTGATTCCCTGAACGTGCTGGTGGCCCCTGTCCCACAGCAGATCCCTGTCAGAGCTGCCTGGTCCAGGCTGACACAAAGCTCAGGCTAAAGGGGAGTTTTAATGACCCCACACGATTTCTGATCACATCCTCCAGCCAGCACATTGATACCCCCTCAGGAAGCATTGCCTGGAGCTGTTCCCTGCCCCTTTTACAGACACTCTCCCTCTGAAAGGAGGCAGTGGCTGATCCCAGGGAGTGGAACATCCACACCATGTGGGTAAGGCTTCCATGTTGTCTTTTCTGTTCCCCATCCTGATATATTTTGACAAGACTTGGGAGCTGGGTCTGACAAGGCAGCACCATGGGGCTCTCTCCAGCTGGGACAGTTCCTTCCCTCTCTTCCCCCTGTGTTCCCACCCAGGTTCATGGGAGGGAAGCTGTACAAAGGGCAAATGTACATTTTCACCAGCAAGAGCAGGAGCTGCTGCTGGCAGGGAGAACATGGAAGCAGTGAAGGGGTCCCTCACCAAACGGCCCAAGCAGTGGTACAAAAACGGGGGTGGCAGTAATTTCAGCCTCCTCCAAGTTCCACGTGATGGTGCTTTACCCACTTTATTTAACATGTGTGTGTTTGGAAGCAGTAGAAGAGTCTCTGTAGGGATTGAAGACCAGGAAGCCTTTAGCTTTTCCAAAATTTACGTCTCCCACAGGCTGTTTTAGGCTTGAGGCTGTCAGAGTCATCTCATCCTTAGTGCAAGACCAGGGTCTACATCCTCCTGAGCTTCCCTCAGCCCCCCTGGGGCTGTGTCTGGAACCTCTGCTGTGCTGGGGTGTCTGTGGTGTAGGGTCACAGAGGGGTTTGAGATGGAAGGGACCCTAAAGGTCATCATTCCGATCCTGTCCATGGCCCTGTGGGCAGCACTTTTGTCTGAGAGCCTCCAGAATCTTCCACCACAGACAACACTGGGCCTGTGCAGCCTGAGCTTGTCCCTTGCATGTGCTGTGGGTCATCCCTGAGGGAATTCCTGGGGCAGCACTGGAAGTGCTCCAGAGAAGTTTCCCTGCTCAGGTATTGGCAGCAGCAGCAGCTCACCACCTGGGTGCCAGCCTTGTCTGTGGTGGGACACTTTGGACACTCTCAGACCAAACTGCTGCAGGGATGAGGCCCACAGGCCGTGGATGGAATGGGAATGATGACCTTTAAGGTCCCTTCCAACTCAAACCCCGCTGTGACCCTACACCACAGGCACCCCAGCACAGCAGAGGTCCCAGACACAGCCCCAGCCCAGGGAGGCCGAGGGAAGCACAGGAGGGTCCTGACCATGGTCTTGCACTAAGGATGAGCTGACCCTGACAGCCTCAAGTCAAGAACAGACAGTGGGAGGTGGTGATTTGAAGAGAGCTGGAGGTTCCCAAGCCCTTAATCCCTGGAGAGAGCTGGGGTTCCTCCCAACCATTTCCTCCTGCAGCTCCTTTTCCATCAGCCTTTGCCTTACACAAAGAGTACACACTCACTGCTCCATACAAAGGGTAGGAAAACCCAATGTTTGGTGATTCCAGTGGGTTTTTCCACCCAACTTGTGTTGGGAAAAACATTTCAGGAAAATAAAACCACAACAAATCAAGGTCACAGGAGAGCTCGCCAATTCAAACTGCTCAGTGGCCTGGATTTATGATTTTTTTTCTTTTCCAATTAACTTCACCTTCCCTAAGTGGGGATTTCACACCCCTCGTGTTAAGCAAATTGGTGTCTGGATTTTTATGAGCTTTGGCAGGAAAAAGTGGCCAGTGAACCAAGAAAAATCCTGAGCTTTTGGATGGGGGCACCCAGGATTTTCAGGCTCACATCTGAACCAAAGGAATGTTTGTGAGGTGCCCTTTGATGACTGAAGACAATCATTTTGATGTAATTTATAATTAAATATTGTTGTGTATCTCCGTTCTTCCAGAACCTCCCCCTGCCACTGGAGTTTCATGGGGGTTATTTATGCATCGGTGATATGTTCTGAATGCCTCACTAACATTGACGGATATTACACTTGATGTTTTTCCTTATGTCCCTTTGGTGGTGCAAATGTGAGAAAGGGCAATGAACTTTCAATGACTCTCTTGCAAAAAAAAAAAAAAAAAAAAAAAGATTTTTTCCATCGGGTTCAAAAGTTCAGCGCGTCAAGAGAAATCATCTTCTTGGCGCCATTGCGGAGGGGTGGGCGAATTTTGGGGAGCCTTTTATCTTACAGTGAGAGATAATTCTTGTGGGGTGCAAGTGTGGTAATTGTCATGGCCGGTGGCTCTCACACGACCGTGTTGATAAATGATTTATTGGGGTTTTATCGCCCTCCACGACCCACGGGGGGTTTGCCAGGCTCAGAGTCGCTGGCGTTGAAGGACAAAGAGCTCTTGGTGCGCCATTCATGGCGGTGAGAGCGCCTCGGGGTCCCTCAGTCTGAGCTTTGCTGAGGGTGGTAGAGGCAAAAAAACAAGGTCTTTGCCTTGACAGCAGAGGGCATGATGGGAAGGAAGCATGGAGAAAGAGCACAGCGAAAAATCCCAACAATTCCGTCCCTCCCTGCAAATTCTTGCTGAACTCGGGGTTTGGGCCTTTCCAAAAGCAGCGTTTCCTCAAAGCACGCTCATCAGGAGGAACTGAAGAGCAATTATATCTAAAAATAGATGTGTTGGCAGGAAAAGTCCATTCTGGAAAAAGGCCATCATTTTGGGTGGCCAAAAAAAAAAAAAAAAAACCAACCAGTTTCTGTGCGTGGGGAGAAAAATAAAAACAACAAAAAACCCAAATGCCAACTTCAGTGCAGTTAATAGGATCAGCTTTTTATAGAAGGTGGCTTCTGGGGATGATGGGCCATGGAAATCAACAGAATCACAGAATGCCAGACCAGTTTGGGATGGAAAGGTACTTTAAAGCCTATTTTGTTCCAGCCCTTGCCATGGGCAGGGACACCTTCCACTATCCCAGATTGCTCCAAGCCCCATCCAGCCTGGTCTGGGACACTTCCAGGGATGAGACAATCCCCATCATGCTGCTGAAATCTGGGCAAAGACTCCCTGGTGGTGACTTTGATCATCATCCAGCCCCGTTCTGGGACCTCAGCAACAAACCCAAGGCTCCTCCCCAGCCACTGGCCTTCTCTCCATGAACCAGTCCCCGTTCAGGGTGTAGCAGGGTGGGTTTGTCCAGTGGCATCAGTCAGTGTTGCCCCACTGCCCAACGCCTGTTGGACAAGGGGGTGTGGAGAGCGGTATTGGGGCAGAAGTGTCCTTCCCACTCCATCCTGTTCTCCTCCTCATTGATCCTGGCTTTGAGATCCTTGCCACTGACCTTTGTGAACCCTGCTGGAAGCGGCTGCAGCAGGATTGTTTGTGACAGGAGCATCCTGGAAAGCCTTTGGCAGCAGTTGCATTGTCCTACGTGCACAACAGCTCCAAAGGCACTCTGCTTCCTGCTCACATCAAACATGCAGCTGATGCCACGTCTGAGGACCCTCAAAGCCTTGAAGTAACTGGCAGAGACAACCATCTGTCCCTGCATGGGGGGCTGCAAGTGAGGCTCATCCCACACCACCACAGACGGGTTTGCAGGCACACACATTTATTTTAAAGGGGAAGGGGAAGGCAGAGGCACTTGAGCAGCCCTCTCCTCTTGGTCTGGTCTGTCTGTGCACTGTAACATCCCAGAGTCTGGATCAGCCCAGCTCCCTCGTCTGACAGCGCTGGATTCTCTCAGTCTTGCTGAAAAGTCACAGGTCCTGCTGAGGGAGCCGTGGATATCAGGTGGGATGTCTGCCAAGAGCCTGATCCCACTGCAGACGAGGCAAACCATGGCCTGGGCAACACCAGAGGATTGTGCCCAGCAGATTAAGGGAAAGTAACTTCCCCTCTTATCAGTGCTGGGGAAGACAAATGGACTTGTTGTGGCCAGTTTTGGGGACACTTTCCTGCTTCCAGAGGGATATGGGGAAAAAAGAGAGAGGCCAGAGGGTGATGAAAAGGGTCAGACCCAGGTTCCAGGCCCACAGGCTGGCACAGAGTTGGGTTGGGTTAAGCTGGGGGTTTCCAAGGAGCAGCTGCAGGGACCCCAAGGCAGTTACAGGGAGGATGGAGCCCAGCTCTCAGTGCTGCCAACAACACAACAAGGGCAGTAGCCAAACGTTGCTGATGAGGTGGTGCACTCTGGACATCAGCAGGGCAGCTCATTCCTCTGCACTGCAGGTGGGGCCTCACCCCCATGACAGGCAAAAACTTTAATTATCAAAACTTTCCTTTGGCCACTCACAGGTGTGACAAAGCCTTGTCCTGACACTCCCTTCCAACACTGTGACTCTCATTCTGATCCCCTCTTACTCCCTGAAAACTCCAGAATGTCACATTTGTGATAAATTTACCATTTCATCCCATCTCCTGTTTTGCACTCCTCTTTTTAACCCCCCCCAGTGCAATCCTGTGCAAATACCCAGACCTTGTATCTCTAACTTGGCTATTTCTGCAGTCTGTGACACATTTTTCAATCAGGTCTTCTTCAACACACCAGCAGTATCCTCCAGACCCAGCTGGATGTGCCTTGGCCACTGTACTGGAAATAGAGCTTTCTGCTGGGCTCTGCAGTATCATCCACATCACGGAGTTCCTATCAGGAACTCAGCAGCTTCTTTGTGTTGATCTAAATTGTTCTCCCTCTGTGAGTGTTCTTGGCTGCACAGGAAGAGACTGTGCTGCTCCTTAGGAGTAAAACATTCCTAAATTTCAGCTTCCAGGTCATAATATCCACAAACAAAGCCTCCTTCAGTGACAGCAGCAGGGACACCAACAGTAACAGGGATGTTGTGTGGGCAGCACCTCAGCTCCTGTCAGCTCATCAGGAACATCTCTGCAGCCAGGCAGACCCAGATCTTCCCCAAGGGGCAGCTCCTGCTCCCTTCTTTGTGTTTGTTCTCTTTGTGATGTGCCTCAGACAGCCCTCCCAGCCTTTTCTGAGCTCGAGGGGTTGCACTTGGATCTGGCACAGGTCACAGGCTCCATCATGGGCTCCTGTGACTCCTCAGGGGCCTTTACATCTCCCTTGATGTGAATCTTTCTGCAGCCATGCTCTGTGGAGGGTCTGCACGTGTGTGCTGGTGCCCAAGTGTTTCAGGGAAAAGGGCATTGGTTGGATGATGCTTCTGTGTTTCCTGGTGCTGCATTTCTTGAGAAGAGCTGGAACATTTGACTTCCACGGTGACCCTCCCTGCATAGGCTGGTGTGAGTCCTTCTGTGACTCCACTGAGGGATGAGGCATCCTGAGGCAGACTCCAAGGCAGCCCAAACACCCAGTGTTAGCAGGACTGTCCTTGCCACGGGTGGCCACGAAAACACAGATGCTCAGCAGTGACTTTGGGACACCTGCACCCCTTTGGACTCCTCCGCCTGGTTTGGCTTGGGCAGAAGAATCCCACAAACCTATCACAGGATCATAAAAGGGTTTGAGTTGGAAGGGACATTAAAGGTCACTCCTGGCTGGCACTTCCACAGTGAGATCCCTCCCACCTGCACCATTCCAGGTGAGACAGCTCCTGCCCACAAATCTCACACCCTCTGGGAGAACCTGGTGTCCCAGCTCTTTGCAGTGTGACTTGATCTTGCCCATCATACCACCAGCCAAACCACTCATCCAGGACTGCAGGAACTCTGTGGAAAAACTTAGATGGGAAAGAAAGAAATCTTTGGATTCAGGAGACAGTTTTTCTCTGGGATGTTCTCTGTTATGGCTGAGAAGACATTTCCCGAGTGTGTCAACAAGGGGTGTGTGGAGACAGCTGTCTGTTTGCATCCCTGGCACATTAGGGAAAGCTTTTCCTGGGAGAGAGGTTCAGCTGCTGGTGGTACCGCCCTGGCTCAGCAGAGCAGCAGATTGCCTCTGTTTGGAAAGTGGGAAAGTCACTCCCAACACTTGCTGAGACATTTGCAAAACGATTGTGCTCATCTTCATGAACAGAGCTTTGAAGGGTTTTTGGCTGGAATGAGCCAGTTGCAGGGAATGTGAGTGCCAGCGAGGGAGATGGAGTTTAAATTTTTGAGCAGCAGAGTGATTGGGCCAAAAAAAACCAACCCCAAAAAAACCAATAAGATTTTGAGGACTGCATTTGCCAGCACCAAAGTTTAGCACTTTCAGAGCAACCTTTGTTGGTTGCTGTTCAGGGGCCAGCTCTGTCCCTGGTCATTTTTTTTCTTCTTGGTTAGTGCTCCGTGACTGATGAGGATCTCAGTAAAACACAAATTGATTTGCTTGGCTTTCATGGTCACCTCTGGACTGTAATTACTCAGGCAGGAAAAATTAATTAGTCCAGTGTGGGCCGACTGCTGCTCTCCAAGCGCTGCTGAATCTTAATTGGAGAGCTCCTGAGAAAGGTGCTGATTCACACCATGGCACGATGGGGTGGGGATTTTTCCAGGGACAGAGGGTGGAGGGGTGAAGGGGGCTGAAGGTCAAGAGGAGATATGTTGTCTGTTCCAGCATCAGCAGCTGGACTTTCTTTCCTCTCCTCAGCTGGGATAATGAGCCGGTTAAAGCCAATTTGCCTCTTTCAAATAATAACTGAAACAAGAGACTGTGGATTTGGTCATAAAATATCTGCATGGATCTTCCTGGAGAATGCAAAGCTCACTAGAAAAAAAGGCAGGACAATTCAGTGGGAGGTGATCTCTGAGACATGGCAGTGATTAATCTCGTACCACTTTCCATGATGATGCCATCTGTGAGGATGGTGTAGCACTGACAAGTCTCGGAATCACAGAATCCCAGAAGGGTTTGTGTTGGAAGGGACCACAAAGCCCATCCCATTCCACCCCCTGCCACGGGCAGGGACACCTCCCACTGCCCCAGGCTGTTCCCAGCCCCATCCAACCTGGCCTTGGGCACTGCCAGGGATCCAGGGGCAGCCACAGCTGCTCTGGGCACCCTGTGCCAGGGCTTCCCCACCCTCCCAGGGAACAATTCCTGCCCAATATCCCATCTAACCCTGCCTTTTATCAGCATAAAGCCATTTCCCCTTGAGTGGCTCTTGGGACTCTGCTGTGGTTGGGACTGTGCAGACATGAGCTGCTGGCACAAATTCCCAATGGTTCACGACGAGCTCGTGGCAATGGGATTGGCTTTGCTGTTGCTGAATTATTTTCATTTTAGCATCTGTCTGTTCCTGTCTGTTCCACAGCTATTTGGTGCCATCTGATTCAGCAAGGTGCCTTTAGCTGTGCAGTGAAAGGAATACTGAAGGAGCTGGTTTGTGGAGGACCCAACAGTGAAACATTTCTCATCCCTCACTTGAAAACTGGCGTGGGTGACTGCCTGAGAAAAAGATGGGGAAATGAAATTCAGCAAAGATCATTTACCAGACAGTTTGCAGTGATTACTGCAGCTTGGCTGTGGGCTTGCTTCACTTCCCTGGTGTTCCTACCTGACAGCAAACATGGGCACAGTGAGAGCCAAACGGGATTTTCTCATAGCAGATCAGCCTTGCTCACAGATTTGCTAATTAAATGAAGTCTCGTTAGCAAAAAATCCTTTACTGAGCTCTAAATATTTCCATTTTGGGTTTTGTTTAGGAGGCTCTGAGGCTTGCTGCACTAAATCTCTAGTGAGGATGTGGTGCACCCCTGCCTGGGTTCATGATCATGGCACAGAGCCTGCCATGGTGCTCATTAGTGCAGCAGACACCTCCATCTCCTTTACTGCTCCTGTTCACTCAGAAATTTATTGTCTCAGAAGCACGGGTTTATTGGGAAAAGATAGAAATCCTATTTTTCTGGCCAGCTCCACATCTAATTTACTGCTCCCAGGCTGACTGCTCAGGCTGCAGTGGGTAACAGGGCTTGGGTCCCTCTGCACTGAAGTTATGGCCAGGTGGGAGGAGGGGGTCACTCCTGGTTTGTCATTCACAACATTTCTGAACTTTGAATCATAATCATTTTAAACCAGAGACCAGATCTACCCCTGGCTGCCCACTGGCAGTTCAAATCTCCCACCAAAGCCTTACATTTTCCTTATGAAAATTTATCTTCAGCTAAAAAGTGTCACTGTGTCTTCCTCCTCTGCCCACTCCCTTTGAAGGTGGGGAAAAAGGCTTAAAATTCAGCAAACCCCTGAGAATCTGGGGAAAGGGCCTGGTTTGATACACACCAATTCAACACGCTATTCTTTCCAGGTTAGAGTCAATATTCCAGAAAGCACTGGGCAGGAGAAATGAAGCTTGGTGACAAGAGACCTGGGAAGCAGCAGTGGCTCCTGAGGCACATGAACACATCACTGCTGGAAGAGAACACAGGGGGAAAAGCATTCATATGTCATAGAGTCATGGAACCACAGAATCCCACGGTGGTTTGGGTTGGAAGGGAACTTAAAATCCATCTCATCCCTCCCCTGCCATGGGCAGGGACACCTCCCACTGTCCCAGGGTGCTCCAAGCCCTGTCCAGCCCAGCCTTGGGCACTGCCAGGGATCAGGGGCAGCCACAGCTGCTCTGGGTGAAGATCTCTTTGCTTTTCTTTAGGTGTGTGCAGTGTTCATCATGCTCAGGAGGGGCAGGATCACAGTGGGAATGATATTGCCAGGTGAGAGAGCTGGGGGAGAGGCAGACCAGTTGGATAGAGAACTATGAGGGGGAAAAAGGGGATTTGAGATGTTTGTCCAGAGGAAGAGCTGATTTACACAAATAGCCTTGTTTCCAAACCCATTATGGATAAGAGAGAAACTACTCAGTTTCATTTGCATAACAGGATTTAGGTCAGAGCCAGCAGGGAGATTGTGGAATATTTTGATGTAGAGATTAGATGAATATTTATCCAGGGAGATGAATGTGCAGAGCTGGAGCAACAGGCTATGGCCCCCCACAAATTCCCCTCTCTGATTCCAGGGCTCACCAACCCCTTGCAGGCTGGAACAGGAGCCCTGGGGTGGCCTGGGCTCACCTGCTCCCGTGGGTGTGTGGGTTTGGCTTTGCCTTTCACCAATGACCTTCAGCTTCATCCCCCAGCAGTCTGTCAGTCCTACAGGACAATTTTCCAAGCAAGTTGGCTTTGCTTGGGCATCACCCACATAATAAAACCCTTCTCTTGTGGAGGGGGATTCACCCATATTTCATCTGACAGAGATGGGCCCCTTTTCTGTCTTATAATGATCCAACTGGGTCATCAGATTGACCTCAGTTCTGCTCTGGCTCCATTGTTTGAGTGCCTGAAATTTTTATATGAAAAGAGCTTTTCATTCTAAATCATTTGTGCAGAATGAAACTATTTCTTGAAGAAAAATTCATTATCATTTAAACGCTCTGCTTTTCACAAACTTACTGGTATCTAAAATTGATATTTTAATCAAAGCATTACTAAACATCTATCAAACTAATTTAAATAATTACTGCTTTGCTGTCTTTACAGTAGACACAATTTTCTGTAAGCAAATGCAAATGAGCAAAGAGTGAATATTTCAAAAATGGTTTTATTAGCTTTAGAAGAAATCTTCCTTAAAATCTGATAGATTGTGTAGAACAAGGAGCATATGTTGGATCCAGTTAATGGAAAGCATTTCATAATCTTGATAAAGAGTAATTTTCCCATTTTTGCCAGTTTCCCTCTATCTAAAGCATTTTTTACATTAAGGACTTGATAATGGCTTAACCACCTTGTACCTTGTTCTAGCAGATAAAATACCTCTCCATTATTGTGAGCATTTTCACTCAAACATTTCCTCCTGCTTTGTGACACCAAAAGTGGCTCAAGAGGGAAAAGCATTTTCTCCAGGTTGATGGGCTGAGCAGAGCAGCTCCTGTAGTGGTTTCTCAGCAATGGTGAATTATAAAAGCTTCAGAAAATGTTCCAGTGTCAAAATGAATGTTTTTTATTCCATCTCTGCCAGCAGCTCCACCAGGAGCTCTGCTTCCCTGGTATCATGTGTGTCACAGAGGATGACTGAGCCACAGGACTCGAAATCATTAAAAAAGGCACTGATTGTTCCACACGAGGCTGGTGAGGCAGAAGGATGAAGAGACACAGAGGGATGGGACAACCAAACCATCTGTGTCCCACAGGACACAGGGATTGCAGGATCACTGCCAGGCTCCCTCGAGGAGGAGCTCACAGAATCACAGAGTAATGAAGGTTGGGAAAGACCCCCAAGATCACTGAGGACTTCCAGCACCACCACAAAACCATGTCCCCAGGTGCCACATCCCCACACCCTTTGAACAGTTTCAGGGACAGCGGCTCCAGAACTGCCCTGGGCAGCCTGTGCCAGTGTCTGAAAGCCTTTTCCATGAAGAATTTCCCGAATATCCAGTCCAAACCTTCCCTGGCACAACTTGTGACTGTTCCCTCTCCTCCTGTCCCTGTTCCCTGGGAGCAGAGCCCGACCCCCCCTGAGCCCCCTCCTGTCAGGGACTTGTGCAGAGCCACAAGGTCCCCCCTGAGCCTCCTTTGCTCCAGGCTGAGCCCCTTTCCCAGCTCCCTCAGCCACTCCTGGGGCTCCAGCCCCTTCCCAGCTCTGTTCCCATTCCTGGACACACTCCAGCCCCTCAACATCTTTCCTGTCCTGAGGAGCCCAGGACTGACCCAGGATTCAAGCAGGGCCTCAGCAGAGCCCAGCACAGGGGACAGTCACTGCCTGGTCCTGCTGCCACACCATGGCTGGGACCACCCAGGTGCCCTTGGCCTCCTTGGCCACTGCTGTTGTATTTTAGCCATGTAAGGAAGACCATGCTGCAAGAACACCCAGCTGCTCCACTGAGACTCCTGCAGGTGCTGAGGGAGTTGGGAACTTCTCTGTGGCTCTGATCCCAATGTTTGTCCCAGGAGCACCATGAATTGGCCACTGGATTTTAGGTAAATGCTGACTTGACACCCATGGTGCACTTTAGTCTTGAAATGGGAAGTTCTCCTAATTTCCAGTCCCAACTGGCTCATGATCCACCTCCAGCCATGGCTGCAGACCCACCTCCCACTTCCTACTGACACACACAGGGGATTTAGGTTCCATCTGCCACGTGAGTGTTTCCCCCAGAGGAATGATGAACACAAGGGACAGAACATGGCAGAAAGTGTCTCTCCCCTTGGCAAGGGGTGGAATGAGATGGGCTTTTAGGTCCCTCCAAACCAAACCATTCTGGGTTTCTTTAACTGTACATGAGGTCTCAAATGAGTGTCAGAGCTGGTTGGTCCAGTGTTGCAGATAAAAAGCCATATGCAATCTATAAATGCTTGTAATTTTTCCACCTTCCTTATGCCTGTAGTTCATGCATTTTTATTTAACTCTTGGCCACATATTTTAGAGCAAGTGTCAAAAAACACAGCCTTTGAGAAGCTCTAAGGACACAAGTCTCATTTATGCTCCCAAATATCTCATCTGAACCATTCCAGAGTGAGATCCAGTTCTTCTGCCAGGCCTGGTAGCACTTCCCAGTTCGTTGTCACATTCCAACCACAAAGCTCAGACTGAGCTTTTAGTCTTTCCTCACCATCCCATATTAAAGAGATCTCCCTTTGCAGTCAGCTCTGCCCTAGGAGGAGTTTTCTCCCCAGAGGTCCCTCCCAGCAGACATTTCCCCACAAGTCCAGTCCTGTTGAGTTCAGAACGATCTCTGAGCACCATTCCCTTCTCTGGTAATTCCCTTTCAGTGGGAATCCTTGACTCCTTTTATTCACTTTCAGCTCCAGAGCCCAAATCTATGCCTAATTTATTAGGATCTCACAGAAAGTGAGAGGGATTTAGTTCATGCATGTCCTCTGCATGGCAGCCCTGATCCTGCCAGGAAATGCTGCTAAATTATCCAGAAACCATTTCGCTTTGTTAAATTATCTTGTACTTCATACACTTCTCCCTGCTCCCCTGCCTTTATCTGGTCTTGTTCCATAACTCTGACATCCAACCAAGAGCCTACATTTGTCTGAACCATGCTTCACCCTCTTCTTGACAGAGGTGTTTTATCTGTTACCCCTGATTTCCATAATTACTATCCATGGTCCCCACTCGATCTGTTGTTCAGCCAGTGCTGTTACTGGCCCAGGCAGAAATCAGTGGTTTATTTTCACTTCAATCAGGCCAAATTGGGGCTTCTCCTCAGATGAGGTCAGGCCTCGTGACCCACCCTAATTTACCCTGGGATTTCTGTTAATGCCCTTGATATCACCTTGGTGCTGCTGTTAATTGTGGTAAATAAGATTTTCAGGCTTGCCAACAGGTAACTTCTGATCTATTTTTGTCTCAAGTGTGCAACTGTCCTAATTTTCTCTTGGCTCCCCTTGGTTTCTGTGGCTTAAGTGCCATTTACTATTATTAATTTTAATTTCCTGTGTGAGGTGGGTTTTTGGTCATTCTAACTTTCTTTTTCAGTTTGTAACCTCTCAAACTTTCCTCTTCTCACTGCTCTCTCTCCCTTTTGAATTTTGAATTTTAAGTACCTGTGTCTTCTCTGCTCACAGATCCCAGAGCTGCTTAGTCAGACTCAATAATTCATTTCCTTAGATTTCAAAGTTTGCCTTTCTAAGCTTCCAAACCTTCATTCTAGACCTACTTTTGCCCATTTTGAAAGTTAAAGTGAGAAAAGGCAGCTCAAGATGGCACTTTATTCAAATTTTACTACTTTTATAACCATACCGGAGCGAGGTTTAAAGAGGTGTTATACTTGACTTTTGCAAAGAAATCCATCACCTAAAATACCTGAGCCAATATAAGCAGTAATTACCTTTCAATCCATTTTTGAGACGTTAAAGGCTCCCATAATTCCCATCAATTCCCATGCATTTGATAACTGTAGGGGACTAATCATGATTAGGTTGGAGCTGGGGGTGCAGAGGGGGCTGTTGAGACTTTCCTGCCCTGCCCAGCCTTCCCCCCTGGCCCTGTTGTGCCTCTGCCACAATTCAATATTTCATTTCTCCACACTCTTCTTGCTGACACAAGGCACCACCTCCCTCCAGCCCCTGCTTTCCACCATTACCTGGGAGCCTTCATGGCTCTGTCCCACCCTGCCACTGCCACAGTCCTGTGCCAGAGGCTGCAGGACAACCCTGCTTAGAGGGACGTTGGCCCAGGTGACCCCACAGGGGTCCCTTCCAAGGCGACCCTCTCTGGGGTTCAGAGCTGTGAGTGCTGCCAGTCCTGCACAGGAGCAGCTCAAAGGGTCCCTCAGAGTTGGGTCTTTCTTGCATTGTCACCAAGTGTCACTTTTAACAGTCATGAGCTGTTGGGTTCACTTCTCAACGTTGGCTTTTGTGCTGGTGGTCCAAGATCTCCTCAGTCCACCCCATGGCCATCGCCTGAGGCCTTGTTCTGCCCATTTACCCTCCTGGGAATCAGAAAATCCTACAAGTCATTAAATGGTTGGGGTTGGAGGGACCTTAAAGTCACCCCTGCCATGGCAGGGACACCTCCCACTGTCCCAGGCTGCTCCCAGCCCCAATGGCCAGCCTGTCCAGGGCTCTGCCAGGGATCCAGGGGCAGCCACAGCTGCTCTGGGCACCCTGTGCCAGGGCCTGCCCACCCTCCCAGGGAACAAATCCTGCCCAAGATCCCATCCAGCCCTGCCCTCTGGCACTGGGAAGCCATTCCCTGCGTCCTGTCCCTCCAGCCCTTGTCCCCAGTCCCTCTCCCGCTCTCCTGGAGCCCCTTCAGGCACTGGAAGGGGCTCTGAGGGTTCCCTTCTCTTCTCCAGGTGGACACCCCCAGCATTCCCAGCTTTGCCTCGTAGGAGAGGTGCTCCATCTCTCTAACCATCCATCCCCTCTGAAAGGCAGCTTCCATACCTTAAACTGCCATTGGCTTTAGAACATCACATAAAATTCAAGAACTTTTATCTTTTCAGCCTCTTCTCACTTGGAACAGGGAAAGATTTTCCTTGGCTTTCTACCAAAGCTCTGAAGTCCTGTGCCATCTTTTGCAATTTCATGGTCTGTTATATTCTCATTTCCAGTGCAGAAGTCACCATGAATAGCATCAAAGAACCACAAACATGACCATGAAAATGATGTTTTGATATAAGAAATGTTCAGCTTTTCCAGTCAGAACAAGGGGAGGAAAAGATCTAAGCCCTAAAATGCCAGAATTGTGGCCAAAGAATTAGGAGAATTGGCATTTTTTTCAAAGCTGGGATGTTGTCCATTCCCCCAGCAGGGTGGGCAGAGCACGGGAGACCTGGATGGCTTCAGAATTATCCAGAAACAATTTCAGGTCACAGCTGAAAGCCTGAATGACCCACAGGAAGCTCTCCTTCCCTCTGTGCCTCTCCTGCCACTGTCCCTTCTCTCCCTGTCCCTTTAGATGCCTGACTCCCAAACTGGTTTGGACGTGTCCGTGCAGCACCATCGCAGTTCCAGGCTCCATCCCCACCCCACAAACAACCAGCAGTGACCATGGTGTGATTCCTACAGTCAGACTGCTGCAGCCCTGAGAAAAACAACCTTTTAATGAGTGTGGTGTGTCAGCTGTGCCTCCCCTCACTGTCCCTGGGGGTCTGACCAGCCCCTCCTTCGCCATGGCAGGCTCGGTGACTCCCGGTGCTGGGGCAGCAGGGTGGGGTCTCACCAGCTCTCCTGTGGTCCATCCCACAAGAGGAGAGTGTCTGACAGTCTGTCACCTCCAGAAGGCTCTGTTCCCTGGGTGTTGTTCCCAGGCTGCTCCATTCTCTGGGGTCCCTCTCAGCTGCAGCTTAGTTTGGTTTGAGTTTGGTTCTGCAATTGTGTTACTCCTCCAGAGAGCACCTGAGGAAGTTACCACTCCTCCTGTGCTGTTTGAAGTCCTATTCATCATCTAATACTGGGATATTTCAGGTGTCAGACTGTGGATGAATTACAGACAATGAGACTTGCTGTAAAAACCCCACTGTGAGGGGCAGGAGCAGCAGGTACTTCGTGCAGTCACATAAACTTCTGGTTTCTCCAAATCCCCGTCACTTCAGCCTGCCAGGACCTGCGGGGAAGCAAACCCTGGCCAGGCAGCAGCACAGGGGTTCAGCCAGGCCACGGCATCTCTGTCACTGGGGGTGGACAAAACACGACTGGACAAGACTCAAGCAGCAGGATGGGTCTTTAAAGACCTGCTCAGGCTCTGGGGTAATCCATGAGAACTCCACGGGTCCTTTCCAACCCAGCCTTTGTCTATTCTGACATGAAATGACAATAGATTGACTATTTGTCATTATTGCTGGCTTGGGAAACATTTCTGACATCTGAGAATGGTTGTGACAGTGCTGGCCACCTTCACTGAGAGGGCAGTGGCCCCATATTTACACCATTTCTACTGAAACGTTCCTCAGATATATCTGTTATTTCCTATTTCCTCCCTGGGAGGGTGGGCAGGCCCTGGCACAGGGTGCCCAGAGCAGCTGTGGCTGCCCCTGGATCCCTGGCAGTGCCCAAGGCCAGGCTGGACATTGGGGCTGGGAGCAGCCTGGGACAGTGGGAGGTGTCCCTGCCATGGCAGGGGTGGGATGGGATGAACTTCAATGTCCCTTCCAACCCAAATCCTTCTGGGATTCTTTTTGTTGTTTTGGTTTTGTTGCAGTTTTTTCCCCAGGATGTCCAAGAGTTGCACAACCCCCACCTGGATGGAACACCTGAAATAATTCAGACTCATTGGGCTTTCATCAGTTGCCACAAAAGGTGCTGTGCTCCAACATCTCCCCGTGTCCAGAGAAGCTAAAAGGAAACAGGCACCAGCTCCTCAGTGCACCTTGCCTTTCTCCATGAGTGCAGATAATCACACATCTTTTCTGTTTCCCCAATATTCAGAATATTCTGTTTGCTGAGGTGAACCCATGAGAAACTGCAGTACCCAGGACATTTTTGTGTGTGTGTCTTTTAATTTTTCCAAAGCATGAATTCATGGACAGTCCTCCCTCCCCAGAGCTCCCAAAGCCACAAGGGGACATCAGACTTAGTGGCTGCCATGACTTTTCCTGAGCAGGGAGATCCCAGCCCAGAATAGCATCAGGTTGCTGGATCTGAAAGGCAGACTGGAAAAAATAAGTCCTCCTTGTTCTTATCCTTTTTTTTAGATAAAATCTGTGTGGTTTGTTGTTGGTTTTGATTTTAAGGGAAATTTCTTTGGGTGTTTGTGGAAAAGGAGGGAGGAAATCCATTTGAAAATTATGGACAGTTCAGAGCCTCGTTACAAAAGACAGTTGGACATTTGATATTTCCTATATTTTAGATTTATGTTTTCCATTGACAATATAATTAGCACTGTTTTTAATATTTAAATAAAGACTATAAAAAAAACCACTGAGAAAACCTTTTTCTTACCTCTGCTCCTCTGAGGAACAAACTTCCATTGCTGCTCTTTGGTTTGTATCTTTTAATGAAATCAGTTATTATGACTCATTTCCCTCTCTCCTACATCTATTTATTTTCCTTAAGCCTTTTATGAGGAACCTTATAAAAAATGTGTTTTCAAAATCCAAGGAAATGACACGCACTTGGGTCACCTTGCTCTCGGGTTTTATTAACTTCTCCAGGTTAACAAGACACGCTTCTCCCTTCAGCAGCCCTGATGGTCTGACCCAATCAAGCTACTCTGCATTTATCTAAATGCTGGATTATTTGATTCTTAATTAGACTGTTTCTCTGGGACTGCTGTTCCTGACACCAGTGGGCAGCTTTGTAATCTTCCTGGTAATTGCTGCTGGTTTGGATACAAGGGCTGATGCAAAGTCCACTGGAAAAGCAGCCTCAGGAACTACTTGAAAGCCTGTGTGGAAATATCTTTTGGTCTTGGTTAGCAGCTCCTTTCACAGCTCCATAGCTTTGGTTTTAATGGTCGAAAGTTCTTTCAAGGTCAGAGACATCTTTTTGGGAAAAAAAGCAACAACAAAAATAAATTATAAAAAAAAAAAGAAACAAACCAAAACAAGCGCAACAAAAAACCCAAAACCAACCAATCAAAAATGCCTGAAACAATCAACACAGACCTCAAAAAACCCAGAAAGTTCTGCTTGCAAAGGACAATTGCATTTCTAATTATTCCCCCTGTGGACTGGGTGACTGTTTCCATGTTCCTCTCCCCTTCCCCATCTCCAGGTGCACCTTTGGTTGGCAGGAGTCTCCTCCTTGTCCTGCTTTTCAAAGTGCACAGGCTTTGGGGGACTCAACAGCCAAAAAAGGAACCAAGCCCCCCACACCCCCAGCCAGTCAGGGGATGGGGTACAGCTTTCTGTGTGTGGTTTTCCACAGGGAAGGTTTGCTATCCTGTGCATTTGCTGTCTTCTGGAATTTGCACAATCATGGAACCTTTGAGGTTGGAAAAGTCCTCTAAGATGAAGTCCATTGCCCCAGACCTGCCAAGGTCACCATTAAAGGTCCCCAAGTGCCACAGTCACAAAGGTTTTACACTCTCCCAGGGATGGTGACTCCACCACTGCCCTGGGCAGTCTGTGCCAATGCCTGACCACACTTCCCATGAAAAATATTTTGCTGTTATCCAGTCTGAACTTCCTCTGGCACAACTTGGGGCCACTTCCTCTTGTCCTGCCCCTTCTTACCTGGAGTGGGTCCTCATCCTAACAAAGGAGACAGGAGCAACATGTACAGAATGCAAATGTTCCATGAACCAAATGATGCTTTTCCACTTCCCATTTCCACAGTTTTATGCTTCAAGCTGTGGATAAGCAGTCTGAAAACATAAAAAAAAAGCAGTAGCTGAAGGTATTATTTGTATAACTCGCTCTGTGTGGAGCTGTGCAGGACCAAGCACAACAGGCAGCAGGTGCAGCTGGAAAAACTCTGAACCCACAGGTTTTGGTTGCAAGTTGCAGTTTCTGGCTCAGTTCCAGGGGTGCCACATTCCAAGCAGGATTTCCTGGCCAGAAGTGTCTCTGACAGGCTGCTTTGCTGGATCAGGGCTCACCACCCCTCAGACAGGCTCAGATGCTGAAGCTCCTCTCAGAATCTCTTGTAAGGAAAATTGCACAGGGCTGTTTGGTGGTGGTGGGAAAGGGCAAGGAACACAGGCTGACCAAGGAGAGGATCTGTGCAGGAGAGAGGAGCACCACAAGAATGTTCAGAGAAGCTGCTGCTGCCCCATCCCTGGAAATGTCCAAGGCCAGGTTGGTCAACCCACCTTGGAGCCACCTGGGACAGTGGAAGGTGTCCCTGCCCACGGCAGGGGATGGAGTGAGATGAGCTTTGCTGCCCCTTCCTACCCAACCCTGGCTGGGATTCTGTGCCTCTGAGGAGGAGAAGACATTAGGGAAGAGGACAGTCACTGGCCTTGGGGCATAAATCCATCTCTCACTCTGGGAATGGGGAGATTGGAGCTCTGGGATCCACAGGGATGGACTCCACAATTTGCACAAAGTGCTGCAGTGGCTTCTCTGGCTTTGGGCTGAGGCTTCTCATCTTCTGTGGTGGGCTGCAAAGACACTTCCTTTGTGGGGCAGGGACAGGGAATGTGCTCCAGAAACCCAGCGAGGGCAGGGGGATTGTGCAGGAGTTCCTCACCTCATTCTCTCGTTAGATGGGGGGCATTCATTATTCTTAATTTGAAGAATGAAGGGATGGGAAGGACACCATTGCTGGAGCTGTGCTTTCTCACAGACCCTTTCACACCTCATGAGGCTCATGCTTGGCTTTACTTTCTTTAACCTCCAGATATTTCTCCTCTTTACGAGTGTTTTGTGTTTTCCTGTCTTCTCTCTTTGTGTCCAACACTGATTTTACTGCTCCTTGAGCATCTTTCTCCAGTCCCTCTCCTTCTTCCCCGTGTTTTGGCTCCCTCCCCTGCAGCCAGCCAGCACTGCCTCCATCAGTGAAGTGACAGCGTGTCACCAACCCCATAAACTGCTGAGCTCCCCAGTGGCCAGAGCAGCTCTGGAGCACAGCTGCAGACCAAGGGGAGACCACCCATGGCTCACATTTGTACACTGCTTGTCGCAGCTCCTCACTCTCCAGCCTGTGATGCTGCCAAGAGCAATCTCATCTCTTGGGCACCCATCCATTTCCTCTCTTCCCAGACCCTCAAGGTATCTGAGTCAAACCACCCCCCTCCATCCTGCCCCATCTGTCTGCCCCACATTCCGTTTTCCTCAGGGCCCATCTTTTCTTTCCAGCAGCAGAGGCTCCTGCTGCTGAGTCTCCACCTCCCAGGGACTCGGGCTGAACTATTGAAAAAGAAAAGCTGTAAATAACAGGAGGAGGGGGTGATACCTGACAATCTCTGAGAAGGAGACACTTAACAGAACAGAAAATTGATAAAGAGGTTTAAGGTCCTCGGTGAAAAATCCACAGCTGCAATCAATAGAGCAAAGAAGTTTTTTGAGTACATTAGAAACCAAAATTCTGGTAATGACACAGATCCAGTGTGAGGTGAGAATTGCTCAATAAGGATGAAAAAAATGTGTGTGTGTGTACGTGTTTTGTGCTGTATTTCGGGGAAAAGCAGCTTAAAGAACACTATGTCATTGATGAGATTACTTCACTGTTGGCAAAGAGGATTGTGTGTCTCTAATAGAGAGTTCTTACAGAACTGATTTGGAATGAATAGCCTTGGTGGTGGAAAAGCTTCCTGCGTGTGATATTACTGGAATCTTCATAACTTCAGATTTTGGCCAGGTTGGATGGGACGTGGAGCAACCTGGACAAGGAAAGGTGTCCCTGCCCATGGCAGGAGTGGGACTGGATGAGCCTTGATGTCCCTTCCAACCCAAACCATTTGGGGATTCTATGATTTAAACCAAGTTGGCATTTCAAAGTTTAATTCTGCAATAAAAGCTGTGTAGGATTTTCTGCTGGACATCCTTATGGTCAGCTCTGGGACCAGAGAACTGAAACCAAGGTGGGTGCTATGGCTCAGACCTGTGGTGGGTGAAGCACTGGCTGGAGTGGTAATTAATTAATTACACACTGACGAGCAGGCACAGACAGAAAGGAGCCAAAAACATTTGACAAAGTCTAGAGAAAACGTTTTTTATGTAGGCAGACTCACACCTCAGGTAAGAAGGAGTGCTGGTCCTAGTGAGTGGCCAAACTCCTGCAGTGGTACAAGTGCTCCCTCACTGCTCCCTGCAGCAGGAGGAGAGAGGGTGTGGAAGATCAGGAGTGAGAAAACTCATAGGTTGAGATAAAGATAGAAGACCTCTGACCAAATATCATAGAAATCATCCTAGAAATCATCCTAGAAATCATAGAAAGGTTTGGGTTGGAAGGGACCTCAGAGATCACCAAGGAGGGATGGCCCCCACTAGATCTGGTTGCTCAGGGCCCCATTGCTGTGGATTAAACAGACTCAGCCTGGGGAAATTAATGTAGTACAAAATTATATATATAAACATAAAAATATATATTTTTTTAGTATTTTAAATTATTGATTCAGGTAGTGGGAATAGAAAGACAATTAATAATGCACATAGGGAAACAACATTTCCTCCCTCCTGTCCTTGGCTGACTGTTATAGATAAGTCAAAATTCATAAGAATTCAAAATGGTGTAAGTAGAATAAGTTATTAACGTGAAATCCAAAATGTGAAATATATCTTGTAAATTGTATATATGTTCAAATAAGTTATGTTCAGAGTACACCTTGGCAAGTCTCATGACATCTTGCCCAAGGAAGGTACTAATTAACATAAGAAGTGCAGGCAAGCCCAGAGGAGATGACCTCAGACCCATCAACCTACTATGATTTCATCTTACCCAACAAGAATCTTTTCCATCTGAAAGGAGTAAGAGAGAGGATCTGCTACTCCTTGGACATTGCTGATGAGTGGACCTATTGCTCAAGACACTTCATTTTAATCATATAAGGATTTATCAGAAAAATCATCATCTGAACAGGACCCTTACCAGAAACGCTGAGATGGGTTACTGGAAACCATCAACCAGAGCACAAAGAGAATCCTTGGACAAATCAACATCTAAATGGACCACTGAGCACTGGGCCAGAGGACCATCAGAAGTGAAAAGAACAAAAGATTTCCTAGCCAGGAGCAAGAAAAAACAGTATAAAAACTGGACTCAAACACCTCAAAGGTGTGCGCTTACCTCTCTGAACTGCTGGTGGTCAGAGCTGTGTATGTGTCACCCAGAGTCAAGAACCTAGGCTTGGCCCTGCTTTTCCTTTATAGTGGCTTATTAGGATTGTCAATTTGATTAAAAATAAATTTTATTTGTTTTATATTAATAATTTGGCTCGCACAAATTATTAATTTGAGGAAATTGACATTTCATTTATAACACTGACCACACTCCAAGTCCTGTTCTGCCCCTGTTGTTGCCACCAAAGGTCGCACCCAAGCCCCTCACTACAGAGCAGGCAGTGCAGGACAGGGCTGCAGTCAGGCCAGAGAGGCTCCTTTCTCTCTTATTCTCCTCCTCTGCTCTGGCCTGGGTCCCCACAGGCTGTGCTTCCAGCCAGGAACCTCCATGTGCTCCGGGGCAGGTCCTGCACGGACCGCAGGGAGCCCCAGCTCTGCCATGGAGCTCCCCCCACCACAGCCTTGGCACAAACACCCCACAGACACCTGCTCAAAGAGGGTCTGTCTTTTGAAACAGTGATTTGGGGTCCAAGGGGCGAAAAGAGGTTTCTTTTTATGTTTCTGCAATGCTGTTTTGAGGGCACAGAGATACAAAAAAGTGCTCTTGGGTTCATTTGCGTTGGCCCAATTCGCAAATTATCCCAAGTCCAGTGTAAATCTGTTTTGATTTCCTGGTACTAGAACCATCCATCAGTGCAGACAAGTCTTGTCCACTGTTATTAATGTTCAACTCCTTCTTCCTCCACGCTCATCCCTCATCATGACAATGTTCTTCTGGCTAAATTCACGATGGACTCCTGCTCTGCAGCGCACAGCACTTCCCAAACTGAGGAGCAGCAGCCCCGTTCCAGGGGTGGAATTTGCAGTGCTGAGCTGGGGGGATCTGCACACACTGCAGGGGACAGCCCAGGCTCAGAGAGCAGGGCTGTGACAGGGATGATGCTGAGCACAGGGATGTCCACGGCCCTGCGCTGGAGATGACAATGACACAGGTTGTGTGGAGCTTCTTCCACATGAGTTCCCGTGTCTATCCAAGAGCAGCACTTAAGCAACTTGTGAAATTGGGATTTGGAGCATGAAACTTATTCCTATGTTTAGACACTCAGACCTCTGTCTTCTCATAAAGCGCGTACGGCTGTGTCGTCTCCTGCACTGAGAGCACCTGCCGAGAGACCGGGGGCAGATCCTGCATCCCAGCCGGGACCTGGAGGGATCACTGCAGTTATTTGGGAAAGGGAGAACAGAAGTACCTCCCCCCACCCCCCTCACTCACTGTGAGCACTCGAAATTGGGAAAGGAGCATCAATACATTGTGTGTGTGTTTTGAAACTGAGCGTAAAACCCACAGGTGTATGGAACAAGTGGGTGGGAAATCTCGTACGTGGGACCTGCTGGAAGAAAACTGTGCCTTGAGGTTCTGTTCTGACTGTTTAGGTGTTTTACATCTGACACTTACTGGGTAAGGAAAAAAAACCTCAGTATCTGTCATTCTAAGAGAGGAGAGAGAGCACACACACACGAGAGATTTCAGAAGGGAAAAAAAGGGGTGTATGTTTATTAACTTCCAAATTTATTGATTTCTTAACCAGGACAGGGACTGGGTGAACAAGGTCCCTTCCTCTACAAACACATTGGCTACAGGAGATGCCCATCAGGGTATTTTTGTCAGTGCAGGTATGTAAACATTCTGACAGTTAGAAAAACATAGATATTGTTTACAGGAAAAACTGTGAGAGCTCTGACTCCAGAAGTAAAACATCAGAAAGCTGAGAGAACCAGGCAACAAGCATCTAAAGGGCAGAGACTTGACAAGATCTCTGGCATGAGCTTGGCTCTGTTCAGGGATGTTGGGTAAGAGCAGGACACTTTCTGGATGTCCAGATCTGTGCCCAGCAGCAGCAGCTGCCCAGTTGGGGTCCAGGGAAGCTGAGAGTGGAGGATGTGCCACGGGATCTCCGTGTGTGGCTGCTCACTTGTCCAGGGCTGGGCTCTGAGACCACGGCTGGTGAATGACCCAGGGCTTCAGGGAACCAACACCTGAACCCTGGAGGCGTGGAGGGGAAACATAAACATGGTAAGTACATTAAAGTATCATTTCAGCTCTTAGAGAGTGTCCAAAGGAAGCCACAAGGATGGGGAAGGATCTGTAGGAGAAGCCATGTAAGGGGTGGCTGGGGGCACCTGGTTTGTTCAGCTGGAGGAGACTGAGGGGAGATTGATCACAGTTCCAACTTCCTCTGAGGGGAAGAGGAGGGGCAGGCACTGATCTCTGCTCTGTGGTGACCAGGGACAGGACCCAGGGAACAGCTGGAGCTGTCCCAGGGAGGTTTAGGTTGGATCTCAGGGAAAGGCTCTTCCCCCAGAGGGTGCTGGGCACTGCCCAGGCTCCCCAGGGAATGGGCACGGCCCCGAGGCTGCCAGAGTTCCAGGAGTGTTTGGACCCCACTCTGATGCACAGGGTGGGATTGTTGGGGTGTTTGTGCACGGTTGGAAGTTGGAATCAAGGATCCCAGTGGGTCTCCTCCAGCTCAGGACATTGCACAGTTCTATTGCCTCCTGCTAACAGAAGAAATGCCTCTGCTCAGCTGTTTTCAGGAAGGTTTGTCCTAAAGGTTAATCTTGAGCGAGGTCATGGCATGAATGTGAAATAGAACATGGTGGTTTGGATCCATCTGTTGGCTTTTAACTTCCCTACCTCTCCACATGCCACAGTGTGAAGTAACAGCAGAAATTGCCAGCTTTCCTGTGGGCAGAGGTAACGTGAGAATACCTCTGCCCAGAAACAAACACCACCAGAGCCCGCAGCCCCAGGCCCCAGCTCCAGCTCCAAGCCCAGCCCCTGTCCCAGTTCCAGCCCCAGTCCCAACTCTGGACCCAGCCTCAGCCCCAGTCCCAACTCCAGCCTCAGCCATAGCCCCAGCCATAGCCCCAGCAGTCCCATTCCTAGTCCCAGTAGTCCTAGCCCCAGCCACCGTGCCAATAGGCCCAGTCCCAGCCCCAGTCCCAGCCCCAGTCCCAGCCCCAGTCCCAGCCCCAGTCCCAGTCCCAGCCCCAGTCCCAGCCCCAGTCCCAGTCCCAGCCCCAGCCCCAGTCCCAGCCCCAGCCCCAGCCCCAGTCCCAGTCCCAGTCCCAGCCCCAGTCCCAGCCCCAGTCCCAGCCCCAGTCCCAGCCCAAGCCCAGCCCTGGCTCTCTCTGCTCCATCCTCCTTTGCTTCAGAGGCTCCTCGGAGGCGCTGCCTCAGCGCCGTGACTTTATGAATGTGACACATCACTCAATATCGTCGACCATAAGCCACTCTGTTGCCATGGCAACTGCATCCTTAGCCCAATTCCTGGGGCTCCTCAGGACTGTTTGATATTCACCTTGACACCCTCGCAGAGACCTCGGGGAAGCGCATTAAGAGCGAGAACCCCTCCTACCCGCGGGCAGAGGTGACTCCTCCCCAGCCGTGCCCGTGGCCCCAGTGCAGGACAGGGGCTCCCACCCCCACTGCCATCATTGCCCCCTTCCCTCTCTCCCCACACGGCTGATGAGCTGCAAAGCCAAACCTGGGAAGAGCTGGGGCTCCTCTCTAATTGGAAATGCTGAATCCTCAGAGCTCTGCCCAGGCTCCTGCTGCAAGAGCCAGGCCGGTGGGATTAGGGAGGGGTGTGGAGTATTGACCCCAGGGTTTCCCTGTGCTCTAAGCTGTGCATGTGACTGGCTCTCCTTACTTTGAGCATGCCTTCTTTCTTGTTCAATTATTCTTCTTTCCTCATTTTCTGAGCTAGGCATTAAGTTTTCTGATTTTCTGTCCTTTCCAGGGAATTTTCCTGGTTGCTTCTCTTACACACTCTTTCACTCTGCTCCTGTGTGTGTCTCTCCACTGGCTGATCCATCGCCCACCCTTCCCCATTTCCTAATTCCTGGCACCTTCTGGGACTGGCATTTCCAGACACTGCTGCTGGATCCTTCCCTGGCTCCTTACACCCATCACAGGAGGATCATGGGGAATAAGGATGAAAAAAACGAGCTTTAATAGCAGGCAAGACACTCAGTCAGGCAAATTGGGGCTGTCCTGTGAAGGGCCAGAAGCTGGACTCAATGATCCTTGGGAGTCCCTTCCAGCTCAGGACATTCCAAATTTGATGATTCTAAACTTTCAGGAGACATGGTCAATGGGAATGATGAATAAATTTGTTTCCAGCCATTCCCCTGCCTTTCCCAACAGCTATTGCTGCTGGCACCTGTGCCCTTCTGCTCTACCCCATCCTGCCAGGTGTCTCTCCAGCACTCCTGCCTATGGATAATTTGGGTTTCCTTAATGCTGTGCCCACACTGGAGATTTCCAGAGGTCTGCTTCAAAAACCAGTCCCAGAGTGAGTGACAGCCAGAGCTTTGCTGTAAGGCAGAGATACTCTGGGAAGAGGAAGACTTCGTTAGCAACATCTTCTTTTCTTAGTGGTGGCCCTGGCAGTGCTGGGATAATGCTTGGACACAATGGTCTTGGAGGGCTTTTCCCACTTCAATGATTCCATGATTCTGTTAAAGATCTCATCCTATTTCCCGTTTCCTCTTCATTTGGCACTTGGTTGGATGAGAGATCTCCAC
Organism: Lanius collurio; assembly: GCA_020086605.1. Lineage (NCBI taxonomy): Eukaryota > Metazoa > Chordata > Aves > Passeriformes > Laniidae > Lanius > Lanius collurio. Next base: position 620,567 of record JACBWW010000093.1, on the reverse strand, counting down.
AGAAAGGCTCTAAACCACACAGAATCTACAGCAGGTGTCAGGAAGCTGCAGCAGGGGGGGATTAGGTTGGATACTGGAGAAAATTTCACCACAGAAAGGGTGGTCTTGCATTAGCACAGGCTGCCCAGGGCAGTGGGGAAGTGTTCAAAAACATGTGGATGTGGCACCTGGTGACATCATAGAGTGATGGCCTTGGCAGTGCTGGGGGAAGGGTTGGACTCGATGATCTTTTCCAACTTTAACGATTCCATGATTCTGTGGCAGTCAGGGGAGTTTCTGTGCCCAGGTTTGGAGCACAGCACTGATGCCAAACAAGGCTTTTGATTATGCCTTGTTTGGAGATTGGGAGTCCTGCGTGCCAAGCAGCCACTCCCTGTAATCTCCTGGAGCAGAAGGATGTTATCCCACTTGTTCCTCAGCACGCAGGAAATTGGGAAACTGAGGCACATGACCATAAAAATAGCACAAAACAGCACTGTGTCCTCCACACTGCAGTAGAGGAGCTGGATCAGGTGAGGGACCGTGGATGCGAAGGCAGAGGATGCTTGATAATTCCCAAGTGCTCCCTCGTGCTCTGGGCTGGGGCTGGGAGAGGAACAATTGAAGCTCAGCACCGAGGAGATGGAGCTGCCCTGAGCTGGCCTCACAGCCGGTCCCTCAGTCTCCCCCTGTGATGTTTGAGCTACTGCAAAGGTTTGCAGTTTGCTGGGAAATAATCAAGGAAACCTTTTTGATGGGAAATGCTATTTGAGCATTTGAGCACAAAAATGCCATGCTTTTGATGGTGCTCTCCCCAGGAAGGTGTCCGAGGGCAGGAGAGCCTCCTCTGCTCTGTGGCTGTGTCTGCTGAGCCAGCGGGGGTGGCCAGGCTGGAGCCTGTTTTCCAGCTCTGGAGAAGGGAATTAAACATGAGCTTCCCTCGCAGCAGCCCCTCCGCCCTCCCGTCCTGCTGCCAGCCCACTCCTGTTTCCTCTGCTTTCTGCCTCTGAAAGGTTCCGAGCCGTGCTGGATTTTACTCCTATTTCACCCATCCCAGGACCATGTTCCTGCACCCCCCGCACAGCGGGACTGCGAATTCCCAGCCTGCTGGCAAAGCACTTCAATGGGAGCTCTGCACCAGCCCCAGCAGAACACCCTCCGTGGAGCTGGGGCACTGTCCTGGGGAAGGGCAGCTCTGCATTTGGGGCTCACACAGAGCTTTTTGGTGGTTTTTCACATATCCTGCCCACAGGCTTTTCTACAAGGCATTGGGTCTTGTTCCCACCTCCAGCTAAACTTAAGTGAGGCACAGAGCCAAGCCCTGGCACAGGAGAACTCCAGTTTCAGGAGGATGTCATAAATCCAGGCAGACAAGAATTTAAGCCACGTTTGTGCTTACAACCAGCAGTTTGTGCCACCCCCACACTCCCCATGAGGCTACTGTGACTCCCATCCCACACAACTCAATTTCCTGGATCACAGAAACACAGAATCATGGAGTGGTTTGGGTTGGAAGGGACCTTAAAGCTCATTTTGTTCCACCCACCTGCCATGGCAGGGGTTCATTCCACTGTCCCAGCTGCTCCCAGCCCCAATGTCCATCCCAGCCTTGGGCACTGCCAGGGATCCAGGGGCAGCCACAGCTGCTCTGGGCACCCTGTGCCAGGGCCTGCCCACCCTCACAGGGAACAATTCCTGCCCAAGATCCCATCCATCCCTGCCCTCTGGCACTGGGAAGCCATTCCCTGTGTCCTGTCCCTCCAGGCCTTGTCCCCAGTCCCTCTCCAGCTCTCTTGTCCCCTCACAGACCTTGAGGACAGGAAAGTGCCTGTCCTTGCTCCGTGCTGTCCACGGCAGCCTGGGGATGGACCCTGGCACGGAGCCTTGCAGGGATCAGCCTGAGGAAACCCTTTGCTGCCAATTGCATGGACTCTGTAAACTGCACCCACGGGGGAATGGCAACAACAGTGGGACCACAACAGCCACGGGCAGGATGGGGAAACCAGTGCTTGGCTTCTGCCTGGGAGAAGGAAGGTCTGGGTGGGGCGGGAGATCCCTGCAGAAGCCTTCTCTAGTGGTTCATTGCTTCTGAAATACTTTGTGTGCCTCTGAGAACATTTGCTCTCCTCTGATACCAACAGGTTATCAGGAGACATTGTCGGGTTTTGGGGTGGGTGTTGAGCAGGGCAGGCTGGGAACACTGAGGTGTCTGTGCTGCCAGACCGGTTTGGGCTGCAATGAGATGTGAGATTGGGATGTGCTGTCGCAGGGCTTGATCCCCAGCCAAGACAAGTTTTGAGTAATTGCTCAAGGGCATATTTGAGCAAACAGAGCCAGCCTGGATTCAGATCAGTCTCAGGAGCTGTGCTGGGAGACCCAGAGGCTGCGTTCCTGCAGGTGGGAACACCGGAATGCTGGAGGCAGTTTGTGATGAGCAAAGGAGGTGATAACACCCCCCCACCCCCTGAAAGCCTCTGGACACTGTTGTGCTCTCACACCACATCCAGCAATGCCACACGGCCTTGGAGACATTTGATTTTAAACCCAGACCCTTCAGACAGACTCTGAGGATCCTCACCCCAAAACTGCCCAGCCCTGAACTCCCAGCAGCTGCTTGATGTGTGCTGAAGAACTGACCCAAGATGGCACAGAAAGACAGAACGTTCTTGTCATCTCTCCTTCCAACCTTTGCTTTCACTCCCTCTGCTCCCTCTTTTGGCAAGACTGCTGGAACCAGAGGAAGACACGGCATGGTGGGAAAATGGTCAGGCAAAGGTGTGGTGTGCAGGCAGAACTAGGGATGGTCCCTGCATGATATGGCAGTTTCTGCTGGCACAGGAACCTTGGCAGGAACTGCTGGGAGAGCTCAGGAGAGAAATGCTCATCTTGTAGGAAGCAGGGAATCATGTCCCCAGAGGGTGATCACCTGGTGCCTTCCCTTGGCTGAACTCCCAGGAGAAATGACCTGGACTGGTTCAATCCTTCACTCCTGCCAGCCCAGGGTTGTACACCTGTAAGGAGCCAGGAGCTCTGGAGCAGTGCTGTGTCACACCTCCAGCCAGGAACGCTCGGGGTGACAGAGGGTGGAGAACCAGCTTCGAGCAGGAGCTGGGAAGGAGCATCTGCAGGGGCTGAGGAGCACAGTCTGCCCTAAACCTTTGCTTTGCCTTTCTTGGAGTCACAGAAAGATGGAAAAACCCTCTGTGGACCTTTAACATCCTGGTCTGCTCCCAGGGCTAACTTCAAAGTCAAAGCAGGCTGTCCAGAGAATCTGCAGCTGCCCCATCCATGGAAGCGTCCAAGGCCAGGTTGGATGGAGCTTGAAGCAACCTGGTCTAGGGGGTGGCATGGCAAGTGGATTAGAACTGGATGATCTTTAAGGTCCCTTCCAATCCAAGCCTTTCTCTGATTCTGTGATTTCTCATGACCTTGTCCAGTCATGTTTGAAAATTCCTGGGGCCAGAGATTTTTGTTCACACCTTTGCCACAGACCTTCCCCAGCCAGGCCAAGCAGCCCCAGTTCCCTCCCACACCACACACTCAGAACTTTGGGATGTTTCAGTGACCCTCCACTGGATTTTGCAGGCATTTCTGGTCACCCCCACAGTTCTCCAGATGCAGCCCCAGGAGCACTGAGCAGGTGGGAACAGCACCATCCATCCAGCTGTGCCCTTGCTGACACAGCTGGGGCTGTGCTGCCCTTTGGGGGAAGGAGCCTCTCTGTTGCACATGGATCTGTTTTTGTGATCTGCACGGGTGCAGGTGAGGGTACCTGTCCAGCCCAACAGCATTCCCAGTGCATCTCCCAGCCAGGAGACATCCCTGGGGAGGAGAGTCACCAAAGCAGGGCTGACACCCAGGGGAGCAGACTGGAGGACATCACCCAGAAACGAAATAATGATCTGAGGGAGATCAGCTCACTCTCTGTAAATATTTTGGGGACTCAGACTACCTGGGAAGCAGATGCTTTAAGAGATTGGATGAGTGTGGTGGGAGGAAAGATAGAGATGGATTCACAGACTAAGTTTAGACTGGAAACTTGAGATGGTGGAAGGTGCCGTGGTAGTAACAGCCTAGAGAAAATCTCCACTTTGATGTCAGGAGGGAGAAAAATTCTGAGGAGGTAAAAAAAGGATAGCAAGTTCCAAAGAGATCTGCCTGGAAGCAGGTGGAGGGACTCTGGAGAAGTTGGACAGGGTTGTCATGGGTGAGTCAGAGCTGGCAGGATTTATTGACAGACACCCAGGTGCCTTAACAGAACCCAACATGCCCTGTTTGGCCCAAATTACTCACACCTTTCACCCCAGAAGTGCGAGCCCCTGGATTATTTGGCCTTCTTGGAGCTGCATCAGGTTCCTGTGGGCTCAAGGGACCCAGCACAAATATGGGAATTTAACAGTTTTCTCTGATCCTGTATCGTGGGAGTTGGAGGCAAGAAAAATGAAAGGGATATTCCATGGGTCACTGGGGTGATTCTGGCCAGTTCCCCAGCTGCACATTTGTAGAATCAAACTGGGAGCAAATAGGAGAAGAATAAGAAAATCAAAGGTACATCTCCAAAGCTACACAAAAAAAATAACATATATATATATAAAAGGAAAGCATTTCATCCATCTGCTTGCATTTTCCTTGGTGCTTCTTTCCTACTGCTTTGATAGGCAAGACTCTTAAAAGAAATGTTATGGAAGAAATTTCCTTCCGCCAACAACCACTTTCCCTTATCAATTCCCCCCGAATGAAAAGATTATTTAAAAAAATAATAGAGAAAGAAAGGAAAGAAAGGAGAAAAGCCACAAAGGTTTCTGTGATTTAACAAGGCCATTGTGGGATATATGAAAGGAACTGAGGAACCCACGGGTTGACTTTGATGTGGAGCCTTTGAAAACCTGAGCAGGGAGAAACAGCCCTGACCCAGGCGCGTCCTGATGAAAGGGGGGAGCAGGACTTGTCACACCAAAGCCAGGACTCCATCTGCCGAGATCCCACGGAGGTGCCAGCCCCAAACACAGCTTCACTGGTGCCCGCTGTGCCCAGTCCCACTGCTCCATGCCAGGGCTGGAGGATGGGCTGGACAGCAGCAAGAGCAGGAGCTGCAGAGTGAGCGCCTCTCCTCAGGGCCTCAGCCCTGGAGGGAGGGATGGATGGATGGATGGATGGATGGATGGATGGATGGGTGGGTGGGTGGATGGATGGATGGATGGATGGATGGATGGATGGATGGATGGATGGATGGATGGATGGATGGGTGGATGGATGGATGGATGGATCCAGGGATGGATGGGTGGATGGATGGATGGATGGATGGATGGATGGATGGATGGATGGATGGATGGATGGATGGATGGATGGATGGATGGATGGATGGATCCAGGGATGGATGGATCCAGGGATGGATGGGTGGATGGAGGGATGGATGGATGGATGGATGGATGGATGGATGGATGGATGGATGGGTGGATGGATCAGGGATGGATGGATGGGTGGATGGATGGATGGATGGATGGATGGATGGATGGGGGATGGATGGATGGATGGATGGATGGATTCCTGGGCACAGGAACATGGAGGGAGCTGCTGGGCTCGACCGGGTGCGGAGCCTCCTCTGGCAGCCAGGAAGGATCCCGACCCATCGGAAGGGCCCCGCAGGCTGGCAGAGGCTGCCCACAGGAGGTGTGGTACTCACAGGATACACTGCCCACAGGTGTTGTGGTACTCAAGGGATGCACTCAGGGAAGTGTGGTACTCACAGGATGCACACAGGAGGTATGGTACTCACAGGATACACTGCCCACAGGAGGTGTGGTACTCACAGGATACACTGCACACAGGTGTTGTGGTACTCAAGGGATGCACTCAGGGAAGTGTGGTACTCACAGGATGCACACAGGAGGTGTGGTACTCACAGGATACACTGCACACAGGTGTTGTGGTACTCATAGGATACACTGCATACAGGAGGTATGCTACTCACGGGATGCTCACAGCAAGGTGTGATACTCACAGGATACACTGCACAGAGGAGTTGTGGTGCTCAAGGGATACACACAGCGAGGTGTGGTACTCACAGGATGCCCACAGCAAGGTGTGGCATTCACAGGATACACTCCACACGGGATTTGTGGTACTCAAGGGATGCACATGGGTAGGTGTGGTCCTCACAGAGCACAGTGCACACAGGGAGGTGTGGTACTCACAGGATGCACACAGGAAGCTGTGCTACTCACAGGATGCACACAGGCAGCTGTGGTATTCAGGATGCACACGAAGTGCATTCTGAGTAATGCCCCTCACTGTGAGCAGTACC
>JACBWW010000093.1:538285-589293 GCA_020086605.1 Lanius collurio | reverse complement strand
GGGGGTGACGGGGGTGACAGAGGTGCCAGGGGGTGGCTGAGGTGCCAGGGGATGACAGAGGTGCCAGGGGGTGACAGAGGTGTCAGGAGGTGACAGAGGTGTCAGGGGGTGGCAGAGGTGCCAGGGGATGACAGAGGTGCCAGGGCTCTGACACGGGGCCCCAGGACAGGTGGGAGGGGTGGGTTCGTGCTGTCCCCCAAGGACGATGCTGAGGGGCTGCAGATCCCAGCCCACCAACACCAGGAGGGCACCGAAATGACACCAAAGGGACAAGAAGGCTCCAGCTGAGGTATCAGGAAAAAATGCCAACCAAGCATTAGCTCTCACTCCATCAGGTGCCACACTGACCACATTTCCCCAAATATCTGCAGTTCCCCACAGTGCTCCCTGCAGAACGAGCATTCCCAGTCCGGGATCTCCCACACAGCTCCCTCATCTGCATGGCAAAGAGCTGCCGGGATAATTGTTCCTCAACACTTAATTGGGTGGAATTCTCTTTACCCAAAACTTCTCACCGAGCAGATGTCAGTGTGGGGACCTGCTCCTCCTGGAAGGGAAATGAGAAGTGGAGGATGTTAAGAGCAGCCTGTGAACCATCGGTGTTGTGCAAATTGGGCAGTCAATGCCACAGTTTGGGATATTGCCTGCTTTGTGCACAACTGAGGAAATGATTTAGGATAACAATTTTCATATCATGTAAAAGAAAAGAAGAATGGATTGCTATGGTAGCTGAGGGTGGAAGGGAGGTGGGAAAAGCAATAGGAAAGGAAGAAAATAAATTAACCAGAAGCTGATTTTTTTGCATTTGTGTATCAGCAAAAAAGAAAACTAAAGTAGAAAATTTGACTCATTCAGAGCAGACAATGTTTTACTTGTTCTTAAAGGCATCGCAGGGAATGAATGCAAACTGAGAGGGAGATGTATGCAAATTCATGCAAATTCATCTGCAAATCAGCACATACCATCGGTCTCTTGGCACCTTCCCAGCGTCTGTGGGCCGGAGGGACCGAGGAGGGACCGAGGAGGGACCGAGGAGGGACCGAGGAGGGACTGAGGAGGGACCGAGGAGGGACCGAGGAGGGACCGAGGAGGGACCGAGGAGGGACCGAGGAGGGACCGAGGAGGATGAGGGGCAGTGGAAGCGCTGTGGTCCCTCCCCGCAGGACCCACAGCCCCGGGATGGGGTTTGGCTGCCCCGGGATGGGGTTTGGCTGCCCCGGGATGGGGTTTGGCTGTCCCGGGATGGGGCCGGCTGTCCCGGGATGGGGTTTGGCTGCCCCGGGATGGGGCCGGCTGCCCCGGGATGGGGTTTGGCTGTCCCGGGATGGGGCCGGCTGCCCCGGGATGGGGTTTGGCTGCCCCGGGATGGGGCTGGCTGCCCCGGGATGGGGCGGGCTGTCCCGGGATGGGGTTTGGCTGCCCCGGGATGGGGTTTGGCTGCCCCGGGATGGGGCGGGCTGTCCCGGGATGGGGCCGGCTGCCCCGGGGCTGTTTCCTGCTGCCCTTTCCTCCCTCCAGCCTCTCCTCCCTCTGTGCAGGGACACACAGGAAAGGGGGAGCACAGGAGCAAGGCAGGGACTGACACCTGCAGTTCAATTCGCTGGCCATCATCCTTCTTCCTCCAGTAATTTTATCACTGAGTGAACTGAAATGTTCTGGATTTTGGCTTCTCCAAGCCCCACTCAGGATAATCAGTGTTTGTATTCTCACATTCAGGTTTCCTTGTACTTTAGGCTTCTCTGTATTTAAGGATTCACCTCTTCTGTCTGCCAGCATCGTTCCTCACACCCACATAAAGAAATGCTCATAGTTGTTTAGTGCTTGCTTTTCTTTCCAGATCACTTATTTTTAAATATTCTCTTGGAATGAAACATTTATGAGTGCTCTTCATTATGGGCTTCATCCTTCTCTCCTGAGACCACTGGTCCTTACTGACATCCAAACAGTAGGGCTAAATGATTTCTCTTTCCTCCAAAGGAAAACAGCAATTTACTGTGAGCTTTTGGGGTATTTTGTAGGAGATTCTTTTCTTCCTTTTGCTTTGTTGGAACAGCTTTGTATGAATCATTCTGGGAAAGGAAAGTATTAGAATGGATTAAGTTACTCATCATTTACCAATAAATCAAATCCACCAAGACACATTTTTTGGGCAGTGTCTGTCAGTAGCAGCACCCAGCTTTGAAGGCCATCTCAACATCTTCCCAATCCTTTCCACCATCCCACCCTTACCTGTTGTGCTCCTCACCTGCAGAATTTTGTCTGTTAGGGCAGGAAAAGGGACTGGAATTAGCACAGGGTAGAAACCAGGATTTGTAGTTGCAGTCAAATGTTGGACTCAACCATCTTGGAAGTCTTTTCAAAACATAATAATTCTGTCATTCTATAAAATAATAAGCACATTTTTAGGGCTATATTTCTATATAGCCCCCTATATATTTTTTAAATATATGTATTTTATATTTTTAGGGCTACATTTTCATTAAATATGCTGTCATGCATTTAGGAGTTCCACAAATAAAGGAATAATGTGCAGCTGGGTTTATGTGTAGAATCAAATGTCAGAAGGGGTTGTCCAGAGAGGTTGTGGAGTCTCTGTCCTTGGAGGTTTTTTAAATAGAACTGGGAAAAGCCCTGAGAAGCCCCATCTGACCTCCTATGTATCCCTGCTTTGAGCTGGAGGGTAGAGCAGAGACCTCCTGAGGTCCCCTCCAACAAATGACCCAATAAATTTGTGAACTGGAGCATTTCCCCAGGCAAGATGTACTTGAGCTGGTGGAATGTCTGATTGGAAGGTGCATTTCCCAAGTCTCAAAGCTTTAACCCAACGCCCTTCCTCTGTCTCAAGTTACTGGACAATCATTCCAAAAAATCCCAGTGGGCCCAAAACTCCCAATCCTCCCCAAATGTTACTGGGGAGACTTTGGCCAGCACAGGCACAAGTCCTGTGTCACCTGGCACACGAGGCTGCTCGTGGATGCCAAGGGAAGGTGTCAGTCAGGCTCTGCTGGGGGCACACACCTGTCCTGGACCAAGCTATTTCTAAGTCTGCCCCATCTCTGGAAATGCCTGTGAGTTCCCAAATCAAGAGCCACAAGCTCCCCTGTTCCTGCCCTTCCCCAAGGTCCCTACAACCTCTCTGTGCCTGGAAGTGGAGTCCAGACCCCAGCCCACTGCACTGGGTACCATGGAATCTCTGGGCCTGGAGGAACCCCTGCCTCCAGCCCCGCTGCACAGGCCAGCCTCTAGATCAGGTTGCCCAAATACATGATCCAGATGCAGCTACTTTTAGAGGCTGGAGGGTCACAAATGTATCAGCAATTTTAAAATTAAAGGCTGCTATTCCTTCAGCTGCCCTCCCCCTGTACTGGGTTTGTTCAGAACCACACAGCTCCCATTTAAAGCCCTTGTTCAACTTCTTCCGTCTGGTAGTTTCTGGGATATTATTTCCAAACCCTGGAAGTGTCCAAGGCCAGGTTGGACAGGTCTTAGAGCAACCTGGGATTGTGGAAAATGTCCCTGCCCTGGGCAGGGGGTGGAAGGGGATGAGCTTTAAGGTGCCTCCCAACCCAAACCACTCGGACTTTATGATTTGATGATGTTTAAATTACCTCTCCAGCCAGCCTGTGGTTCAATGACCCTCAGCCAGACTCTGTGGAAGCCCCAGCTCTGAAGTCTTCAGGCACCTGGGAAGGCCTGTCCTCCACAGCTGGGGATTAGCCTGTGGCTGGGCTCCTCTGTCCTCTGCACCAGTTTTCTGTATCTCTGTATTCCTGATGTTTAATGTGCAAACCATGAACAGCTTGGTGGGGACAGGCTGGAGTTCCACTTTCCCAGTTAGACAGGAGAAGCACGAGGATTCCCTGGGAGTCTCACAAACACTCCCTGTGCTGCTCCTGAGGGTTTGGGCGTGGTGTCAACAGCTTTACTGGCTTAGGAGAGAGGGGATAACCCTGGTGAGGCTGTGAGTGCCAGGACAGCCCAGTGTGGTCAGTGGCAGCTTGTGACAGGCTGCAGAGGAGCCCAGCACTGCTCTGGGACCTCAGGAATTGATCTTCACATCTCAGCACTCAGCCTCCCTGAGTCCATGGCTTGTTTCCTTCCCATATGCCACAGGCAGAGCAAACTCAAGAGAAATGATAAAAGAAATAAATTGAAAGGACCATATTTACCATAAATGAGGAGAGCAAATGCAAGAGAAATGACTAAAAGAAAAATGTGGAAAGGGCTGTATTTACCTTAAATCAGGATAATTCCATTAATCATAGAATTCCAGAATGATTTGGGTTGGAAGGAATCTTAAATCCCATCTTGTTCTGCCCCCCTCCCACTAGATCAGGTTGCTCCAAGCCCTCTCCAGCCCGACCTTGGGCATTTGTTAATAGTGAAGGTTACTCTGAAGCTTAGGGAGCAGCTTGAACAGAGCCAAGGCTGGCTCCTAAGTGCTGGTATTCCTTGCCCAAGACATTTCAGGAGCTGTGGGAAGTATGCCAGGGTCTCAGTCATGCTGCTTGACCAGCCTGCAGTGGAACTGCTGCCCAGAGGTTTTCCCCATTTTTGGTGTTTGTGCCTCCTGCACCAGGCAGCACGGGGATCTGTGGGCACACAGCCTGCTCCTGCCTGGCCCTGTCCCATGGAAAGCCTCGTGGGGAAGCAAGGCCCTGTCGCTGGGCTGTGGAGCCCCATCCATGCCACAGTGGGGGCAGAGAGACCTCCTCTCCTCCGTGCTCGGCTTCACCCCTGTCCAGCAGGATGGACGTGGAACAACGGAGTTCCCACTCTTCCCAGGCTGCAGCCAGGAGAGGCCACTGCTTGCAGGGCTTCATTAGCACACTCAGGCCATCACTGGACAAAACAAGAGGATTTTAAGTCATGTCCCTGAAGGTCAGACCAAGGGGACACAGCAGTCACTGGCTCCCTCGTTCAGCAATTCATCTTCCTTAAGGAACCTTCCAATGAGCCAAAGTGATACAAAACCAGCTCAGAGAGTCACAGAATGCCCTGAGTTGGAAGGATCTGCAATGACCATTGAGTCCAACTCCTGCCCTATGGGACAAGCCCAAGAATCTCACCATGCTGTCAGAAGACCAGAAGACTTTGTGGGTTTCCAAGACCTTACCCAGGAAAGAGCCGTAGGTAGCCTGGTGTGACCTCAGAGCTGACCCTGGTTTGAGTAGTAGGTTGGACTAAATCACTTCCTGACCTCAGGACATCCTTCCATTCTGAAGGACATCCTAGGAAAAAATAAATGAAAAAGCCCTAGCACAGCTCATGGAGGAGCAGTGTCTCCCCCACGCTGTTCCAGGACATGAGTACGTTCATCCTACCTTTTGAAGCAAAAGGAATTTTCTTCTCTGGGCTTAAACTCCCATTCCTTTAATAATCTCACACCTGCAGCATTTGTCCAGAGCGGCAGCTGTAAATCTGCTGTGACAGCTCAGCACAAGGGGGAGGTCTTGTCTTACATTCCACTGCTCCAGAGGTGCCCAGCACACACCTCGAAGGTGCTGGGACCTCCTCAAGCTGGTCTGGGAGCTGAAACCCCTTGCAGAAAGGTGGAAAAGCACAAGAGATACTGGGTGGACAGGGATTGGGGTAAAGGAAGAGTGGGAAAGGTGGGAAGAGGAACAAGAAGAGAGGATGCCACCCCTTGTCAGTGGCAGGAGCTGCTCCACTGGCTGAATTGCCCTTGTTTCACCCTCTTTCCTCTCTGCTTCGAGGGTTAGCTGCTGGCATCTGGAGTGTGCCAGTTCCAGAGCTGGTGGATCACCCCAGCACAGCTGCTCTCATGGTCTGTTCTGGCACTGGGACCAGCTCAAACATTGTCACTCCTCTGGCCCTGCCCTGCACTGGCCCTGCACAGTCACTGGGGACCTTGCTTGTTCTCAACAGCAGAGATGAAAAAGCACCTGCCTGTGTCAGCCTTGCTTCTCCAAAGGGCCTGCTGGGGCCTGGGGGAAAGAGCACGTGGCTTTAACATCAGAACTCGGGGGATAAAGATGAGTCACCCTCCTTCAGTCACACTCTGGTGACTCACTGTCCTTTTGCCCCATGCAGCTCACTGAGCACCTGACACCACAAGCCAGCTCCAGCTCTGAGCTCATTCTGAGCCCTCAGCCTGCTGTTTCCCCAGTGGGACAGCCCTGTCCTCATGTTCACCCACGATGTGACATCATTTTCTCCACCACCCAATCCCCACCCCTGCCTCCCCTCCTGTGTCCCTACTCTGATGCTCAAGTTATGCCCTTTCCTGCCTGACAAATCAAAGTCCACTTGCACCCAGTGACACGTGCAGGGCTGTGGTGCTCTGTTTACCTCCAGAAATGGAGAGATTTTGATCCCTGGGCTAAACTGGCACTTTGCTGTCACCGAGCTCCCCACTGGCTGCTGGGCTCTGCACTGACCCAGGGGAGCACAGACAGAGGCTTTGGGCCTTACACCAAGCCCCCAGTGATGGGTTTGTACCTTTGGTGTCTGGGACATGTCCCTGTGCACGCTCAGAGCAGTGGCATCGTCCTCCCAACCCTGCTGCTGCTGCCTCATGGCGAGGGGGAAGCAGAGCAGGCCCACGGCGCATCAGGAGTTAATGAAAACTGCTGGATTAAAATCATTACATTGTCACTGGCAATCCCTGCTGTTAGCCACGGGGAAGGGCCTCGTCTGCAGCTCCCTTACAATAAAGTGAAGGGTAATTTCAGCCAGTCACCTGCTGCTGACCTATTTAAAGTACCCGGAGCAGGGCAGAGCCGGTCGCTGCTGCCTCAGCCCGTGGCAGCCGGGTCAGGCTGCAGGTGACGTGTCCTGGGGCCACCTTTTGGGGGCACAGGGCACCCACAGCATCTTCTCTGTCGCTCTAGGACATGAGAGAGAACACACACACACGAGAGATTTCAGAAGGGTAAAATCTGTCTGTGTTTATTAACTTCCAAATTTACAGATTTCTTAACCAGGACAAGGACTGGGTGAACAAGGTCCCTTCCTCTACAAACACATTGGCTACAGGAGATGCCCATCAGGGTATTTTTGTCACAGTGCAGGGATGTAAACATTCCTACAGTTAGAAAAACATTGCTATTGTTTACATGGAAAACTGTGAGAACTCTGACTCCAAAAGTAAAACATCAGAAAGCTGAGAGAAGGAGGCAACACTTCTCAGTGTGGGCAGAGCGAGCAGGCAGCTGGCACAGCCCTGGGCTGTGGGCTGGGGTGGCAGAGGGGCCTGGGGAGGGACAGGGCTGCACAAACCCAGCGGGACCTTGGCCCAGGGGTCACAACCAGCACAGGCTTTGGGGAGCCCTGTGCCTCCCTCCTCAGCCCCTGCCCAAATCCTGCCACTCCTCTGTGGGCTGAGGAAGGGGAAGCTTCCCTGCACTCGTTGCCACTGGAGCTGCAGCTTTCCAAGCTGGATTTTTAAGATTTGAGTCAACTCTTCTTTCTTGCAGTGCCTTGGTTTGCCCAACCAGGGCAGTGGCTGCAGTGGTGAGCTGCATGCTGGTGTCTCCTTGGCTTGGAAGTCAGGCTGGGAGGCACCGACAGCAGCTCCAGCGTCCTGGCACACGTCAGAGGAGAAGGCTCTGCTGAGAAGAAGCATGGCTGTACTGAACCCCCTCCCTGGGGTCACACTGGTCCCCAGCAGGGATTGCCTGGCTAGGCTGGGTGGCTCTTCAGGGACAGTCAGAGCTCAAGCCTCCTGTCCACTCTACAGAGGATGTACAATGATATTAGAAGGTTATTATAGCTCTTATAATATTCAGTCTTTTCCAGCTCTTGGAGCTCCCTGATGACTGTGGCAGAAATGCTGCTTTCATCCAAAAGAATCAGAAAGCTTTTGCAGCCCCACTGGCACAGAGAAAAGCAGTGGACGAGATCCCAGGGGCTCCAAAAGGCAGCTGCAGGGGGAACCACTCCTAAAACCCTCAGGGCCCTGAGCCAGGCATGGCCAGGTGGGTACCCACCAGTACCTTCTCTGCTGGTTGCCCTCAGCCCTCTCCAGGGTTTCTCTAAGCCATGCACACCTTCCCCTCAGGCTCCCATCTCCCTCCTGCCCTGCAGCCTCTCTCACCGTTGTCTCTCCACCCAAACATGCTGATATTCCCCTTTTCTCAGGCCACTCCAGAGCTCCAAACTGGTCTGGTTTCTCCCTGCACCGGTGACAGGGCTGGGGAAGGCAGCACAGGGGAGGCAGGGAAAAGGAGTAACGGGGTGGGTGATGCTGGGCACGTGTAGGGTGAGGCCACCACGTGTCACAGGGACATCGGGGGCCACTTCCAGTGTTAACTCATCCCGGCTGGGATGGTCAGAGTCTTAGCAAGCTCAGCCTGATCGTGTCCAAGGAAGCTCAAAGAAAGCCACTGCTGGCCATGACAGGGGTGGTGGAGCTGCTGGGTGAAATAATTGAATTAATTAATTAACTAATTAATTAATAATGTCAATCATTAAGGTTGAGAAACTCTCTAAGAGCTCTAAACTCAACCATCAACCCAGCACTGCCAGGTGTTAAACCACATCCCCAAATGCCACATTCACATGGTTTTTGAGCACTTCCAGGGATGGTGACCCCACTGCTGCCCTGGGCAGCCCATGCCAGTGCCTGAGCACCCTTTCTGTAAGGAATTTTACCCACTCTCCAACCCAAAGCTCCCATGGCACAGCTTGAGGCCATTTCCTCCATTCCTGTCACTCGTTACCTGAGAGCAGAGCCCCACCCCCACCTGGCTCCACCCTCCTTAATGTTGACAAAACTGCACTAAAAAGCCTTTGCAGTGACAAGTTGTGTATTTTCTTGAATTGATGGAGAAGGAAGTGGTGAGAGCCACTGGCACAGAGGTCATGGGGACAGAGCTGAGGGGAGCTGCTCCAGGGCTCCCTGATGGATGCAGAGGAAGGTCACAGGCATGGACAGACCTGGAGAACTCACTGCACCTTCCACTGCCTGAAAGGGCTGGAGAGAGGATGGAGCCAGATTTGGGTGTGCAGAGAAGGGTCAGTGGCCATGAGCTAGGGCTGCCCAGAGCAGCTGTGGCTGCCCCTGGACCCCTGGAAGTGTCCAAGGCCAGGCTGGACGGGGCTTGGAGCAGCCTGGGACAGGGGAAGGGGAAGACAAAATGAGATTTAAGGTCCCTTCCAACCCAAACCAGTCTGGGATTCTGAGGTTCTGTATTACTCTGCAATGGGACACACAGGAAAACTTCAGCTTGAAAGTGGACAAGCACAAGCACAGGGTGCCAAAGCCTCTGCTGGAGACCAGGTAAAGTGAGTCCTGCCTTTGAAAGCAGGTTTCCCATTTTTTATTGTAAGGAAGATCAACACCTTTCAATTTTTAAAACACGTGAAGATTTCCTTTGTCTTTACCTGACTCAATGAAAAAAAATTTAAAAAAATTTAAAACTCCAGTATTTTGAAAGGTTAAAAACTGCTCCACCAGGCCAGGCCTTGACTCTTTAACACTCTCGTGAGTGTGTGTGTTTTCCTGCCTTACCTGCAATGGGAAATCATCATTTCCAAGGCCCTTTGCCAGAGGCACGAGGTGGATTCCCAGACCTGTGTCCTTCGTTTAGCAATAATAGCCATTAAACTCCTTGTTGCCATGGGGCTGCAATTTCCAGAGGCGATCCCCATTATCGGAGCGCTGGCTGCTGGCAAGCAGTTAATGAGAGAGCTTTGAAACGGCTCAGTGAAAACCCAGCTCCCTGCAGGCTTCAGAGACTCTGGGAAAGGGGAGAGGGAGCCAAAGCAGTGTCCAGGTGTGACAGTCCCAGTGTGGGGCGGTGGCGGCTTCGCTGTCACTGCACAGACTGAGGGGAGCCCCTGTTGGTCCCAGCACGGGAGGTTTTCTGCAGTGATTGATCTCAGAATCACAGAATTCCAGAATGTTTGGGGTTGGGAGGGACCTCAAAGCCCATCCAGCCCCACCCTCTGCCATGATTTGGGGATCACCTCCCACTGTCCCAGGCTGCTCCCAGCCCCAATGTCCAGCCTGGCCTTGGGCACTGCCAGGGATCCAGGGGCAGCCACAGCTGCTCTGGGCACCCTGTGCCAGGGCCTGCCCACCCTCCCAGGGAACAATTCCTGCCCAATATCCCATCCAGCCCTGCCCTCTGGCACTGGGAAGCCATTCCCTGTGTCCTGTCCCTCCAGCCCTTGTCCCCAGTCCCTCTGCAGCTCTCCTGGGGCCCCTTCAGGCCCTGCAAGGGGCTCTGAGCTCTCCCTGGAGCCTTCTCCTCTCCGGGTGAGCACCCCCAGCTCTCCCAGCCTGGCTCCAGATGGGCTCCAGCCCTTGGAGTATCTCCATGCCCACAGTGCCCAGGGGCACCCTGGAGTTTTGCAGCAGCGCAAAGACTGAACTCTCTCCTGTGTGTTAATGACCTGTGGATAATTAGGGAGGTTGTGGCATCGAGGATGGGTCCATCTGCTCTCTGGGTACAGGTCCAGGAGCAGGGGGAATTTTTTTCTCAACATGTGAGGCAAGTTGAGAAAGACACAAAAGTGCATTTTCTGTAAATGCTTTAAATAAATGTATAGAGAGGAGTTTACTCTTGTCGAGGAGCCAGAGGGCTCTGTGCTTCCCCAGGGACCACGAGCTGGGAGCCAGGGATGGTGCTGTGGTCAGAGGGTCAGGGATCCCACCAGTACTGAGCGAGGGGAGCAGAGCAGCACCAGCCTCCTGGGGAGGGGCAATCAAAGTCTCTGTCATCAGGGGGGCTGGGGATGGTGAGGCAGGTCCAGCATCAATTCATACACCAGGGACAGGATCAGTGGGATCCACGGCCAGAGAATGGGCACAGCTGCACTGGGGACCAGCAGAGTTACAGCAAATGCCAGGCAAGGGCCAAAGGCTCAGGTTTGGGGCTCAAACACAGCCCCTTGGGCCAACAGGCAGGGCAGGGAGGGTGAGGCTCCAGGTGAGGCTGGCCCAGACCTTTGGTGCTCCCAGGGCCTTGGCAAATCCTCCTGGAAATGAGGCATATCCAGTCCTTAGCAGGGAGAAGCATTCCCCATTTTGTTTGCTTTTATCACAAATCTGTTTTCAAAAATCCCCAAATCCCAAGGTCTTGGGATTGTGACATATCAAACAAAAGAATAAAACCGTTGTGCCTCTGTATTACTTATTTTGAAGAAATCTTTGAAAACATGTCTTGGCTGTCTCCAATATGGAATATTTCCTCTCAGGCTTCTGACTCTTGCTTCCCAATTTCCTGAGCAGGGCAGTGACAGCAAAGGGCACCGCTGGCCACCTCCTCCCCTGCCCCCCGAGCCACGCCATCGCTGCTAATCCTGGATACAGGAAGGTGCAGCCGGAGCCCCTCTGGAACTCTGCTCCATCTTTTGACTTTCAAAGCTCACTTCAACCACACAAAACCATCAATAAAATGAACCAGCTGGTAATGGGACACAAAGGCTGACAATGGTGCCTGGTACCACACAAAGCACACCCAGTGGGACAACAAAGTCCTGGCTGGGCTCTGCAATGTGGGGCCCTGGGAGGGGGAGAATCCCCCCCTCACCCCCCTCCTGGTTCAAAGGGCTGCGAGGAGAGAAGGGCAATTAGAGCTGGCAATTGCCCTCCCCCAGCAGCCCCTCTGTGAGAGACTGACAGCCCAGGGAGGAGGGGACAGTGCAGCCAAGCCCCTGCCCTGGGCATGTCACTGCTCTCCTGGCACCAGCAGTGCCTGGACCGTGCATCTGAGAGCCTCCCTTGTTCATTTTCTTATTCCTCCTTTAACTGCTCAAACACCTGGGCCTGATTTGTCTGCTCGGACTGTCTCATTTGAGGTGTTTTTTCTTCCAGCCAGGACAAAAATCTGATCACAGAATATCCCCTCCAGTCCCCTCTAGCCAGCAAAACCACCCCATGTTCCCTGCACAGGGATCTGCTCTGAACCAGGGGCTGGGCAGCGGCTGGGGCCTTCCTGAAGACCTGTAGCTGCATCTTTTGGCAGGAAAATTCCAGGAAAATTGCAGGAATACCCTTCAAGGCAGAGGGATTGAAGAACAATACTGGGGAAAAGCTGTAGGGGAGAGCTATTCCTCATGTGGTGGAACCATGGAACCCCAGAATGGCTTGGGGTGGAAAGGACCTCAGGATCATCACATTTCAACCCCTTGCCACAGTTGTGAGAGATGAGAGAACCTTGGCTGACAGCAGAACTCCCACCCAGCTGCTCACTCCCTCAGCAGGAGTGGGGGGGAAAAAATGGGGTAAAAAAGGAGCAAGAAAACTCCTGGGCTGGGATAAGATGGGGAATTCACCAATTACTGTCACAGGTTAAAACAGACACAGTTTGGGAAAAGGTAATTTAATTTATTGCCTTAAAATCTGGGCAGTGGGAAACAAAAAGACAAACATTAAACCAACATATTTCCTCACCACCTCCTTTCTCAGACTCAGTTTTGCTTCTTCACTCCAAACTCCTCTAATAGCTCCTCCCCCCCAAAAAAACACGGTGTAGGGGAGATTGAGGGCAGCAGGTCAAGGTCAGCACAAAGTGGTTTCTTCCCCTTGCCCCTTCCTCCTCCCCTTTCCTGTTCTCCAGCAAGGGAACCCCCAAGCTGCAGTCCTCCAGGAAAACCTCCTGCAGTGTGGTCCTTCAGGGGCTGTGTTTTCTTCAGGAATATCCCTTTGCCCTGGAGTGGCTCCCCACAGGATGCTGTGTGAGTGTCTGCCATGGCATGGCTCCCTCCCCAGAGCAGGGAACATCTGCCCTGGTCTGTGTCCTCCTTGGGCAGCAGGGAAAATTTACACCCCCGTGGAGCCCCTCCTGCTCCACCCTGCTGCTCCTCCCTCGCTGCTCTCTTTGCTCTTTCCTTCTCCTCCCACCTGGCATTTTCTTCCCTTTCTGAAATGTTTGCACAGAGGCACCATCAGCTTCACTGGTGGGCTCAGCCTTGGCCAAGGAGCTGACTGGGACCAGCCCCCTGAGACCACTGCACACCCCCAACCCCCCCAAATCCTTCCTGTGAAAGCCCATGAAGGATGGCAAGCTGCATCCCCAAATTCAGCCAGGGAAATGGGGTGGGAGAGGAGCTCAAGAAGGGGGAGGAGTTTCTGGAAGCAGGAGAGATGTGAGGGCCCCAGCAGGTGCTGCAGGAGGGAAGGGGCTCTGTGTGGGGGGAATTTCCCACACTGCTGGTTTCCAAAGTCTCTGCATTAGTCACGTTAGTGCCAACAGCAGTTTCTGGGCAGGAATGGAAAAATAACTCAGCAGGAGAGAGCTCGGTGGGCATTCTGGCCCTCTGCTCCAGGACAACCTGTGTGAAATACCTGGGAATGCAGCACTCCTTGGCTGGAAATGGAGACAGATGCAGCCAGACCGGGCAGCTCAGGACCTGGGCAGGTCTTTGTGTTGATCTGCAGCTGACTGGGGGGAGAAGCCCAAGCAGCCCCCAGCCAGCTGTTTGTTCTGGTCATTCCCTATCCCACTGACTCCAGGTCAGAGCCATTCTCTGGACTGACCTTTGCAGCCTCAGGCTGCAGCCACTGTTATGACACACAAAATCCTTTGGGTGCAGAGCCTGTTTGATGTTCTCCCCTGGCTGTGGCTCCCTGGGCCACAGGGATGCTCTGGGAGCAGGAGGGACACGCTGCCCTGGAAAACACAACATCTTCCTAGTCCCCTTCTGAGGTTTCTCTAAGCTGGGACCCAGTGGAAAACCATTCAGTGGAGGTCACACTCAGCACCCCCACCAAGGATGGGGTTGAGAAATATCAGTAGTTTGGCTTAATAAATAAGTTTTTAATCAGAATAGGACACTTAGAGTTAGAACATTGTGTGGTTTAGCTGCTTGCTTAGCTTTCCTTTCTCAGTCTGAGTAGCTGGATTTGCAGAAGCCTCAAGTCACAACTCTCACCAAGATGTGGTTCTGGGTGGAATGGAGTTCATTTTCTCAGTAATTTTCCTTATAGCTGGTACAGAGCTGTCTGAATGCAGTAGGAGAGCAGTGCTGGTAACACACTGATGTTTGAGCTGCTGCTGGGCAGTGCTTTCCCTAAATCAGGAAAGTTTTGGACTCTCAAGCTCTGCTGGCTCAGTGAGTGCTCAGGAAGCACAGAGCAGGAGATGAGGAGGCTCCAGCCATCAGTGGAAGCTGCAACTCCAGCAGATAAGAGAAGTCAGTGGCCAGTCTGTGTGGAGACAGAAGGAGTCCAGCAAGGTGTTAGCAGACCCCAGAACAAAAATCCCCACTGGAGGTATGATGTGCACATGCCCAAACTGTGAGGGTAGAAAAGCCCAGGGATCTCTTTGAGACACCCAGCTCAAGCTGTTCCTATTGCTGTAGCACTCAAATATTGGGGCTTTTTCTGGAACAGGATGTCTGAGACTGCTGCAGGAAGCTGAGGACGAATTTTTAACAGTTTGACGACCCAAGACCACAACCTTGGATCCTTCATCTCCAAACATCCATTACTGGCAGTGTGTGAGTTCCCCTGGGACCTTTGGCACGGGAGGCTGTGGTGGTTTAGGAATGGAATTCTCTGATTTAGTGCTCCCACGCTGCCCCTCGCTCCCCTCTACCCCTCCACCTGTGGGTGGCTGAAGAGAACTGGAGGCTCAAAAGACAAAGATCGTGGGCTGAAATAAGAATGATTTACTGGAAACAGCGATAAGAAAATGAACAACAGTACTAATAACAGAGGGTGTAAGAAACTATTCCCATGGAACAAACCACCCCATAATAGACAATGCCCGACCACTTCCTCGACTGGAAGGGACCCCTTTTCCCCCTTCTCCTAGAAGAGTCCCTTTCCCTGCTCCCAGCAATTCCATGAGGTGGTACAGAACAACCTCCAGGCCCTGGCCATGCCCCTTCCCAGCTAGTGCAAAAATGAACCCTGTCCTGGTCAGAACCAGGACCGAGGCACCAAAGGATGAGTGTTAAAATTCCATCAGTAGATTTGGTGAAAATACTGGAGAGAGTTTCTCTGTGTTAGGGAGGGTTTGAACCCCTCTCCTGCTGCATAAAGCACACATAGAATAGGATTTAATCCCTCTTAGTTCCTGAAAATGATGGGAAAATAGACCTAGCACTGGGAAAGGGATGCCTTTGACTGTGGTAC
Organism: Lanius collurio; assembly: GCA_020086605.1. NCBI lineage: Eukaryota > Metazoa > Chordata > Aves > Passeriformes > Laniidae > Lanius > Lanius collurio. Next base: position 574,241 of record JACBWW010000093.1, on the reverse strand, counting down.
CACAAAAGTGTGAAAGAATCTTTGGCACAGCAGGTCTATCAAAAAAAGCACACAGACATTTTACAACCAGAGATAGAGCCCCAGCCGAGCAGTTGCCACCACATGGGACCTTTGACAGCACAGACTCACCTTTCTGAGGCATTGACTTGGTTCCCAGGACAGAGGGATTGTTGGTGTGTGTGGGATAACTGGGCATGAGACCACCATAAAGAACACTGGTAGCAGGGACAGGTGGAAATCAGAGTTCCAAGGAACGGGGAGTGACAAAACCATGAGGAGCCTGATCCACTGTAATTAGTGAGGAGGTCATCATCAGCCACACTCACCAAAAGCTGGGCACAGCTCTGGGGCACAGACACGGGTCTGCACAGGCTCCAGTGGTTATTCTGGGCACTGTCAGATTCTGGGCTGCTATTGGAGATACTGGAATGAAGGGATGATACTGGGGAGAATGCCCCTTACTGATGCCTTTTCCTGGTCTTAAAATCAAGAGTCAGACACGGTTAGAAGGGAAAAGGGATTTTACCTCAGTATTTATTTTAAGGATCCTCAGGTGCACCACACCCAGGTGGAATGCACCGAAATGCACCCGCAGAGCCCACCCCAAAAGATCTGATACCACATTACAGGTGTTATTGATGAGCAGATCTATCAAAAACTGCCCAGTGAGAGGCTGGAGTGAGCCCCCTCCCCAGGGAACCTTCCCTGGATGGTTCTGGCTCAGTTTACAGAACGTGTTCTGGAGAGGACCTTGGGCTCTGGGGCACTCCGGCCCCGACCCACAACGTTGAGTCTCTCAGCTGAACAAACAAGGCCCAGAATGCAGGCAAAAAGCACTGACAACACACAAGTTGTAGAAAGGTGTAAAATAAAAGGCAAAACATCATGATGGCATCACTACCTGTGAGGATCTGAAGAAGGAATAGGATGGCAGGTCCCCTGAACTGCATAACCACCCTGGATCTGGAACATGACTGGGTGCATAACCATGGCCTCCTCTTTGGGAGAGCATTTGGGATGTACTTTATATGGTTATGTTATGTTATGTTATGTGTTATGTTATGTGTTATGTGTTATGTTGTGTTTTATGTTATATGTTGTTATGTTATGCGTTATGCGTTATGTTATATGTTGTGTTATGTTGTTATGTTATGTTATNTGTGTTATATGTTGTGTTTTATGTTGTTATGTTATGTTATGCATTATGTTATATGTTATGTCATGTCATGTCATGTCATGTTGTTATATCCGTTCGTTATCAGCATTTCCAGCTCACAGCACGTTACAGACACCCCCACCCACCCCAGCTCCCCACTTTCCACCCTGCAGTGCTGCTGGAGCCAGGAAATCAGCAGCAATCCTCGCCCTGGCTGCATCCCTGCACAGATGCTGTGCTGCTTGTGGAGGGGTGAGGCCTGGCCCGTTAATCCACGCTCAGAGAGGCTGGCAGCTGGATTAGTGCTTCAGATGCTCTTAACATCTGCAGCTGCAGGACAGCCCCAAATTCCTCAGCTGGAAGCCGGAGGCAGCAGCAAGGCTGGTAAGAGCTCTTTCTGGGGGGCTGGGGATTGAATCACCTCTGCCAGGTAGATGGATGAGGGAGATTTTATGGGAAAGAGGGTGGTGGTGGCATTATCTTGGCATTTCCAGTCCTGTCACGCAGTCCCGTGGCTGTGATTCCCAAGGCTGAGGGGGCATTGTTGGCTGTGTAGAGGGAACAAGGAAAAGGAGGTTTGCAGGGGGCTGGAAGGACCTTTTGGAGAAGCCACTGTGAAAATGTGCCAGCCCTGAAGGTATCAGAGCTCCAAATTCTTGTGTTTGGAGATGAGGTGAGGATGGTCAAGGGAAATGGGAAGTCCCAGAGTTTGGGGGTAAACCCAGGATGCTGCCAGACCAGAGGCAGAGAGAGGGAAGGTGTTGCTGAGGACTCACCTTGTGTGATTACTGTGCTTTATCTCATAGAATGGTTTGGGTTGGAAAGGGCCTTAAAGATCACCTCGTTCCAGCCCCCATCTCCCTATCCAAAGCCAGTCTCTCCCTACTGCTCTGCTTACCTGAGCTGGGCTTTGTTACTCGGGCCTTTGTTACCTCCTTGCTCTGACTCTGCTTTTTTTCCTGCACCAACTGCTTGTTCCTCTTCATCACAGGGGTTCATGAGCCCTTTGTTTGTGGGGACCAGCAGCTCAGGGGATGAGAAGAGCCTCCTGAGCAGCCATGGAGGGGTTACAGCTGCGGGTAAGGATCCCCTCCTGCACCTCCCACTTCAGAGTGCTCTGCATATAAGGAGGAAGAAATCCCAGCTCCACATCTGTCCTGGGAGCTAGGAATGACTCCCTTGTCTGTCACTGTGGGGGAACCCCAGGAGGCTGTTCAGGATTAAGCCCAGAGAGTGCCTGAGCTCCCAGCTTATCTCCCCACGTCCCCTCCCCTCGAGCAGCTCCCGGGGCTGGCTGGAGGCACTCAGGGACTGACCCTCTCCTGCTTAATCGCCTCCTGTTCAGATGTCAGGAGGAGATGAAGCTGCTATAAATAGATGGTGAAGCCCTCCTGATTTCAGCTGTGATTCACACACATGGCTTTAGGAAGAATTAGCATCCAATCTCTCAGGCACTTTCCTGTGCAAATGCCCTCCTGTCCCTGTCGCCCTAAGCTCCTTTGCTGGGGAGATCAGCAGCACTCTGTGGAGGGCCTGGATGGGCCAAATGGATGGGGAAGCCCAGAGCAGGACTCCTGGGGAGATAAAGCTGGAGAAGGACTTTTGGGGAGACAAACCCGGCTGCTCCAGCCAGTGTCAGAGCAGCCCCTGCCCGTGACACAGAACTGCCTTTGGAAGATGCTGAGGGCTCCTGCTCCCCCCTGCCCGGGGCTGAGGCTGGCCAGGATGGGGCCGTTGGGGTGCCCACACGCCTGGAGGAGGGACAACAGCCTTTGGGACTGAGGCAGCTCCTGGAGATGGTATGTGAGGGGCTGGGGGGTCTTTCTGGCTCTCCCTAATCCGTGCTGAGCTGCATCTTGACCAAGCGACCCTGGTGGGGCAGGACAGTGACCTGGGTTGTCCACGGGGAATCCCCAGTTTCTGTCCCCATCCTAATTCTGCAAAGCTCACGGGGAAAAAAATGTCTCCTACTGCTAAGCTGTTCCCGTGGGAAGCTGTGTGTGCTCATTCCTGCCTGTGTTTGCATTCATTTGCATGTGTTTAAGTGCTCAGTGTCCCCCTCCCCCTGCCTTGCTGTGTCTGTGCTGTGAGCAGTGACGGTCACAGAGACACGGAGTGAGGGGGAAACCAGAGGAAGGTGGGACCAGACAGGTCCTGGAGTGGGAATTGTGTGAGTGTTTGTAGGGATCTATCCATCTGCTTGCCTGACAGCCTCCCCAGTACAGGCGAAAAGTGGTATTTCCCTGAAAGGTGGTTTGGAGGGCAGAGCATCTCCTCAGGTGGATGAATATTTCTCACACTTTTGGGTGTCTGGTGCCCCATTAATACAGGAGAGATCCATGTCTCTAGTCCATGGTATTGCCAGGGTTTCTTTGCATTCCCACTGCATCACAGGGCAGAGAATGAAAGAGCCCTTCAGAGCACTCATGATCCACAAGAAGTAAAGGGGAGTTTGGATTGAAGGATGAGTTTGGACTAAAAGATAAGCTCAAAGTTGGTATCTTTGTGTCCTCAGTTAGTGGCTCAAGGAGTGTGGAGTCCATGAGATGAGGAATACACCAGAAAATACTGTCCTCTCACCTTGCTCTTTGGGACTCGCAAATCAGGGCTTCTTGGTGAAGCAAGGAAAGAGGCAGAAAGAGGGTCAGAGGAACTGAAAATTGGTGGAGGAGTCACTGTTGTTAAGATGGGACTAAATCCAAGAAAGTCATGCCCTGTCCCACTCCTCATTGCAGGAAAGCAGCTCCAGGTGACATCCTTGAGCACACACTGAGCCCTGCCAGCGTGAGGGGATTAAAGAGATCTCAGCACAGGCTTCTCCTTGAGTGATGGGATTTCCTGCCTGCTAAGGCCCTATGGTAGGCTGGTATATCCAAACAGAAAGGGGATTGGTGTCAGGATGGCATTCCCCTATTTAGAAACACGTCACAGGCAAGAATATGGACCTGGAGGGCTGGGGCAGGCTCAGGTGTGAGTGGGTCTGCAGGCACCTGCCCAGTCTTAAACCATCCTTGAATTTTAATTATGTTATGGAAGAACCTGACATAAGCTGCTTTCAGAAATTCCTGTCGGAATGCTCAGCCAGGCTGGAGGGCTTCAGGAAAAATTATTATATATTTCTGTTATTATGCAGAAAGTGGAACTGCAACCCAGAGTTCCAGCGAAGGCTGGGAAACTCAGCTGGATCCACAGAGTCATGGGCAAGTCTGGGAGAGGCTCTGCAGATTCCCTGGCTGTGAGTGACAAGGCTCAGTTGATTTGCAGAAGCTTTTGCATGAACTATCCCATATCTCAAAAGCAGGGGGGGAAAGGGCTGTGTGGAAATCTAAAGGGAATATTTCAATCTGTCTATCCTACAAGTGAGTCCAGACAACCTGAAACAGCTTAGGAATGTGGAGCATATTGGATGCAAATGGCAGGCCATATGTTTTATAACATTAATTGCCAAACTTTCAAAAGCACCCTCCTGACCTCCTGCAGGCAGTGAAGGAGCACAGCTCAGGCTCAGGCACCTCCTCATTTGTCATCTGTTCCTTGTTTTTCTTCAACATTGATCTGGTTCTCTCACCAACCTGGATGGTCTCCAGTGTTGTGAGAGCTGCACACACTCAAATATCAGCCAGTTTCCCAAAACATGGCATCTGTAAATGCCAAGCTTACAGATGGTACGTGATAGAATGGGATTTGCAGGCACAACAGAGAAGGGTAAGGGCAGCACAGAGTGAATTATTCCATCATTCATCTAGAAAAGCTGGATCTGCTCGGATGGTCTGGCTGGTGGCTGCCATGAACAGATGCTGGACTCTGGAAAAAGGGGCTGGAAAGATATTCAGGAATAAGTCATGGTGGTTGAGAAGGGAGGAAGTGAGAGCTGTAACTGAGACTCCTGCCAGGCTGGGGTGATGAGCTTCACCTGCCAGGGGAGGAGAAGGCAAAAGGAATGGTTGATGCCCCACAAGAGCCACCAAGGGGAGGAGAGTTATGGCTCACAGAGCTCATTGAAAGCCAGGAAGCCATTTCTGGTTCCAGTTACCCCAACATGGGCTGGTCTGCCCTGTCCTGGTGCAGCAATGGTACTGAAATTATCCCAGAATCCCAGAATAGTTTGGGTTGAAGAGACCTTAAAGCCCATCCCATTCCACCCCTGCCATGGGCAGGGACACTTCCACCAGACCAGGTGAGTCCTGTCCCTGCAGCAGCTTTATTCTCCAGCACAGGGGCCTCTCCCACAGCTGACACACACAGGTGTTTTCTCTCTCAGAGCCTTCCTTCTCCATTCCCAGCAGGCACCCAGCAGCCGGAGCTTCCTCAAACTCGCTGCCATGGAGGTCAAGTGGATCCACGTCTTGGTCATCTTCCTCTTCCTGCTGTCCGTGGCCATGACCGGCTGCTTCCTGTGGCAGTACAGCCTCCCCAAGGTGGAGCCCAGTGAGTAGTGGCTTTTAACCTTGGGCATGGTGTGCAACAGGGATTTGGAAGACTAATGAAAGCTTTCTCCCCATTTCTCCCCAAAGAGCACTTCCCCAAACACAGATTTGCCCAGAGAGCAATAGAGTTTTGTCCTCCTTTCTGGTGCAAGGCCACAGAGGAGGTGAAGGATGGCTTGATGGAGGTACCACGTCACTCTGCTGGTGTCCAGAGAAGCTCCACCAATCCTGGCTGAGCCGTGGCTGACTGCTAAGGCAGCGTTTTATTTTAGATTCTTTATCTTGAGTTTTTTCTGTTGTAAAAGTTAACCCAGTTTAGAACCAGTTTTGTTTCATACCTTACCATGTGCTTCAGCTTCAGTGTTTGCTCCCTTTCCTATTCCCCAAATCTTTGCATTGGCTTAAGCCCCCTGGTTGACATTAGAATTCATGGAACCATAGAATCACAGAATGATTTGTGCTGGAGGGACCTTAAAGCCCATCTTATCCCACCCCTGCCATGGCAGGGACACCTCCCACTGTCCCAGGCTGCTCCAATCCCTGTCCAGCCTGGCCTTGGGCACTGCCAGGGATCCAGGGGCAGCCACAGCTGCTCTGGGCACCCTGTGCCAGGGCCTGCCCACCCTCCCAGGGAACAATTCCTGCCCAATATCCCATCCATCCCTGCCCTCTGGCACTGAGAAGCCATTCCCCCTTGTCCTGTCCCTCCATCCCTTGTCCCCAGTCCCTCTCCAGCGCTTCTGAAGCCCTTTAAGTCCCTGGAAGGGGCTCTGAGGTGTCCCTGGAGCCTTCTCTTCTCCAGGTGGACACCCCCAGCTCTCCCAGCCTGGATCCAGAGGGGCTCCAGCCCTTGGAGCAGCTCTGTGGCTTCCTCTGTTGATGATAGGAAACTCAACTGATCCACTCAAGGCGCTGAATGTGCAATGATTAAATATCCACAGTGTCAATGCATCAGAGTTTAAAGTAGCTGAAAGGTGGCATAAAATCCACAATGAAGGTGCCAGAGGTATTTCAGAGACCAAGGTCTGAAAAGGTTTCAAACCACACATTTTTATCACAGAGTATCAGGCTGCCTGTAGGCTCTCCAAGATTTCCTAGGGCCATTTCTCTCCTCATCCCTATCTCTGATGCTTCATGTTCCCCTGGTAAGCAAGAAGATGGCCTTTTGTTCCCAGCAGGCAGAGCAGGGTAGCTGTATTTGTGAACACCTTGGGATCAGCTGGGAAAATAGTGCCTCCAAGTAAGGGAGTTCTGATCTCTCCCTGAGTTTAAAGATCTTTTCTGGCCACAAAAATTTAAGCTGTCTGTGGGATATGCAGGATGCAGCTGATTCAGGAGACAGGTAATGGAGTAGGTGTGTTGTTAGTGCTGGATTTCCAGTGGCACTCGCAGGTCACTCCTGCCCCTATTTCTGAGGTGAGGGAACACAAGGGATGACTCTTGGTCACTGCCCTCCTGAACCCCAGCTCAGACTTTCCTCTGGACATGGGCAGGCCCTTCCAGGGGGGGAAAACCCACTGCCAGGCACCCCAGAGTCTTCTGCAGCCCCAGTTCTTTACTGTCCCAGGTTGCAAAGTTAGGTTGAAGTACATCCTGTGCCCATCCCATGTCCATCCCACAGTGCAATAAGCAATAACAGGGCACAGTGCCCCTGTTTTACATGAGACAGAAATAATTTGGGGTTGTCCCTTCCCTGTGCAGAAGTGTCCCTTAGGCCAATGCAAGCAGGAAAGCTTGTGGTGGCTGCTGGGTGAGGTTAAAGCTTGCCCACGTGTCTGTTGAAGCCACCTGTGTCACCCTAAACTGTTTTGCAGGTCCGTCAGTGATGGAGGTGAGGTCAGAGGCTGTGCAGATGTGTCCCCGCTATCCTGAGCCGGTGCCACTGGATCACCCCCTCCCCATCCTGAAGGAAGCCTTGGAGAAGGTCTGTGGGGAGGAGGCACCAGAGGGGCACAGCTCGTGGCTGCTTCTCTCCAGGGCTGCAGGGGACATGGTGGATTTTGCTGCTGAACATCCCTGGGGAGGGAGGTGGGGAACTGAGGAGGGGGAGAACGTGTGACCCTAAAATGGGTGTGCCAAACTCCTTCAGTGAACAGGTCAGTGAGCAGCTCTCTTGCCCAGGGGGTGAGCTGGGATGGACAAACATCATCCCTTGTCCATCAGAAGGCCTGGTGAGCTTCCACCAGCACAAAATGGTGGCTCTTGGCATCTGGTCCTTTGAGGCAGCCTTCATGTCCTGGAGAGTACCTGGCTCAGGTTCTCCCTGTTTCCAATTCATCAGCCAGTGCCAATTCCTTCTTTTCTTGCTTTGCTGGCTTTCCCCAAGCCCCAGTTTAAAAATTAAAAAGATGCTTGTACATAACTCCTGAGAAGGGAGTGGAGGGAAAGGGAAAGGGAAAGGGAAAGGGAGAGGGAAAGGGAAAGGGAAAGGGAAAGGGAAAGGGAAAGGGAAAAGGGAAAGGGAAAGGGAAAGGGAAAGGGAAAGGGAAAGGGAAAGGGAAAGGGAAAGGGAAAGAAGACCGGCCTTTGAATGAAAGAGGGTGCAATACATTGTCAGTACATCCTCAGTGTGAGGTGGATCTGACATTTTAGCACTGCCTGAACTTCTGACAGGCTCCATGTGCTCCAAGGAAATACTGCAGCATTGCCCTGACTGTCTGGACCATAAGGACAGCCATGATCTGACAGGACATTCCCTGTTTTAGGCCCCATCACGTGCTCTCTCGCTTGTCTCCTTCTCACAAGTAGAAGGCAATCAGCACTGTAAGCAATATTCAACATGCAAGTGCATCAGGGATTCATACAGTGAAAAAAAAAATTCTGTTATATTTTATATTACTTTTCTTTTCTAATAATGCCTCCTATTTTATTTGCCTTTTTTTCTGCCTTAAGGCACTGAGCAAATGTTTCCATAGGAACATCCACCTCAGCCCTGAGGTCTTGCTGCTGAGAGCTCAGGACCAGCTTTGGGCAGTTTCCCTGCACACACATGGCTTTATCCACACTGAATTTCAATTCCCATCACTTCACATCCACTTTTACAAAGTCTCTGCCTGTCCCTGGAATCTGGAAGAGCATCTCTTATTTCTGTCAACTTCCTGCAGGTCCAGGCAGGTCTAAAGGTCAGGCTCTCTCTGAGTAAAGGAGGGCCATGATTGTTGGAATGAATCTTAGACCCACATGGGTTTGAAAGGGATTTAAAGCTCATCCAGTCCCACCCCCTGCCATGGGCAGGGACAACTTCCACTAGCCCAGATTGCTCCAAGCTTTGTCCAGCCTGGCCTTGGGCACTGCCAGGGATGGGGCAGCCACAGCTGCTCTGGGCACCCTGTGCCAGGGCCTCACCACTCTCACAGGGGAGAATTCCTTCCCAATATCCCATCTAAACCTGTTCTCTGTCACTTTGAAGCCATTCCCCCTTGTCCTGGCACTCCAGGCTCTTGTCCAAATTCCTTTTCCATGGTCTCCACGAGACCAGACCCTTCTCAGGACATGCTGGTGCACCAGATGTACACATCTACAGATGCCCCAGGTGGTCCATGGTGAGGGAGGGCAAAGGACCCCAGCAGAAGGGCTGGACACAAGCTGGATGTTTCCACTTGTGGCTCTCAGTGCCTTTCCCCTGGCCATCTAGGGAAGGGATTCCAAGAACATGGCTCAGCTTGGCTTTTCTTGTCTCAAATGCTGGGTCTGGATGGGCATTTCTTACATCTTAACCATGGTGTGCAAAACAAAACGGGTGCCTGAAAATGCAAATGGTATGTGCAAGATGAGGACATAGCTTTGAAAAAGCTCCAGAAGGGTGAGCTGGATTCATTCTGCTTGCAGAGAGGGGTGGGGCACAGCTGGATGAGGATTTCTGCACAGCCCTGGCACAGCAGGAAGCCAGGAGCAATCACAGCCCTTCAGTTGCTCAGAGCTGTTCCTCAGGTTGTGGTTTAAACAGGACCCCAAGCTCCAGGGTGTTTCATGGTGTGAGAAGTGTCGTGGAATATCTGAAAAGGCTTTCTCTCATACATCTTTGACATTAGAATACCAGTGCAAAGAACAGATGTGCAGAATACAAATTTAAAAAGAAGAAATTACAATTATTACATGTTGGTGTTTGGTTTTAATCATAAATATTACAAGCACACATTGGACATGTAGACTGAAAAAAGACACAGGAAAATTCAACAGAAGCAATTCTAAGAAGCAGATAAACATTTAAAATACATTTTTTTTACCAAAACAGAGCTCATAGGATCACTCTCGAGTGCTTAGGAGTAACAATGGCTGATGGTCTGGGCCTTCTGCAGCCTGGTACAGACTGGATGCAGTGTAAGACTCTTCTTTTTGGATGTTCATGGTGTCCCTTCCCTCCCCAGGTGGACCTGATGCTGCGGCAGACGATGCACAGCTCCGGCCTCCCGGCCATGTCGGCCATCGTCATCTACAACGACACCGTGCTCTGGACGGGCAACTTTGGCAAGAAGAACGGCTCTGACCCCACCTCAGGGCTGCCCAATGAGTACACCATCTACAGGTGAGACACCTGGCACAGGTGTGAGAGCCAGGAAAGGGCGGGTACCCCTACGGAGAGCTGAGATGTGGGAATGGAGACATCACCACAAACTGCAGGTCCATGCAGGAACCTCTGCTGGCTTATGTTGGAACTGTGAGAGACAAAGCTTCAGCAAGTTCCCAGATTATTACACGCTGGTGGCTTACCGAGATACTTTGGATTTAGTTATGTTTTTTTCATTTAATTCTGACTATTTTTAATTGGAATAGCAATGACCCTGAAGAACCTGAAAACATACTGCTCCTTACACGGGGATGGCTTCGTGTCCAGGGCACAAACCTGGAGACCAAGAGGTAGCACGGATTTGGAGAACAGAGAGGAGACAGTGCCACAGGATTTACAAAAAATAATAATAAATGTCAGTTTAGGAAAAACTGATGTTTGGGGTGAATATGTACTGAACACATGAAGTAGACCATAAGCTTATTCACTCTCCCAGTGAAGTCACATTGGCTGCTATTTTTAGGTTAAGACAGAATCAAGCTCGTAATGTGAACTAAAAACCAAAAACAAAGATGAAGGAAATGCTCCCTTCCTCTAAAGACCAATTTTCAGTGAATTGTAACTGTGTTATCTAAGAAACGTGGGCTGCACTCTGACTATAAAATTTTGTCCTCACAATGGACAATTTTGGAAAGTTTCAGCAGCTGTGATTATCTGTTTCTTCTCTGTCTGTATAACAGCAAAATGACCTTTTGTGCCATTTTCCCTCCAGAGCCATTGCCTGATTTGGGTTGGAAGGGACATTCAGGGTCTGGTTCCAACCCCCTGCCATGGGCCGGGTGCGCGTCCCTGGGTGGGCTCGAACCACCAACCTCTCGGTTTAACCAATGCACGTCCCTGGGTGGGCTCGAACCACCAACCTCTCGGTTAACAGCCGAACGCGCTCACCGATTGCGCCACAGGGACGGCCGGGAGGGACCCACAAACTGTGGCTGTCTGACATTTAGGGACACTCTGGTGTGGGCCTGGCAGAGCTGGGTAAATGGTCCAACTCGATGATCTTAAAGGTCTTTTCCAACCTAAACTATTGTGCAATTTTAACCTTAAAAATTCCAATAAACTACTTGAGAGTTTTTATGGTATTTACTAAGCAGTAATTTACAATTGATGTCATTTTACGAATGCCAAGTGAATAGAAAGAGATCTGCAGCCCACTGCACTGCTGGGGACAGACAGAGGTTATGCTGCAGCCTATAAAGATTCAGATTTAAGGATATTCTTTCAAACTTCCTACCTGTATTTTAGGCATTCCCTCTGGAATGAGCAAAGGTGTCGCACGTAAAACCACGGTGATCTCATGTGCTGACCTTTCCTCTTGATTCATGGGCTTCTTAATGCTAAATTTCTCCAAATGTTTCTTCCCCAACAGAATTGCCAGCGTCTCCAAGATCTTCCCCACCATTATGCTGTACAAGATGTGGGAGGAAGGAAAAGTCACGTCCCTTGATGACCCATTGGAGCGTTATGCCCAGAACTTTGTTATTAAGAACCCTCTGGGGAGGCTCAAGGACTCAGAGCAGAAATACACAGCTGATGGGCTGGTTTTTTTGGAAAAAGGCTCGATGCCACTGAAGACATCCCCGGTCACCCTGCGCAGGATGGCCAGCCAGCTCTCAGGTGAGGCAGCCCCTGTGTGACCCTGGGCCTCTGTGGCCCTGGAAAGACACCACAGAGAGAGCAGATCATATTCCAGGAATAAAAAAGGCTGCTGGGTGGCTGCTTCCCAGTCTGGACCCTGCACCATGCACTTCCCAGGGATCAGGCAGGGCCCTTGGGAGCAGGGTGTCAGCAACTGCATGGAGTGCTCAAAGGGAACTCTCGTCCAGGACACCTGCCAGGACAGGGGCTCAGATGAGCAGGTTTTCTTCCCCTGCAAGGTGACCACAGATTGCTTTCAGGTGACCACAGATTGCTTTCAGGTGACCACAGATTCCTTTCTCCTCAGTACCATGAAATCAGGCTCCAATTGCACAAGAGTGTTCTATACTCCAGTCCTGAGTGCTCTCATTTTTCTGAGATGTGGAGTTGAGGGTCAAATCTCTTTGCTTTGAATAGAAAGACCTTGATTGCTGAGCTAAATTTAGCTGTCAGTGTGGTTCCTGATCCGGGATTCCTGAGCTATTAATAGCTTGGCACTTGCTGTCAGAGGAGTGTTAATCTGCTGCTACCCTTCAGAACTGAGGAACTCATGTGTTAAGGGAGAAGGAGCTCACAGAACTAAGAAATTTAACCTTTCTCAGAAACAAAGCTGCTAATACTTGACTGAGGAATTATAAAATGTAATGACCAAAGAGAGTGTGCTGATATCACATGTGGTATTTTGGTTAATCTCTAACACTTGAATTATTCCAGATTGGAATAAATGCCCTAAAATTAGGACCTAAAATCAGAATAGCATGTCTGCAATTTGCAGAACCTCAGGATGGGGTACAGCATCACCTGAAGCAAGCCAATATGAAAATGAGGGCTCCCCAAAACTGAATGATACTGAAACCTGGAAAGAAGCAGATAAACAACCCAAAGTGGCCAGCAGCCACATCCCTGCCCAGCCACTCTCCCTGCAGACAAGCTGTGGCTCTATCCAGCCTGATGTTGCCTTCAGGGACATCAGCTCTGCCTGGTCCCCTCTGACACATGAGCACCTGAAGCTGCTCTGACTGCTCCTGTCACCCAGGGAGGTGTGAAGGGCACCTCAGAAATGTTGTAAGGAGCATAAATCAAAAGGATCCCTGGTCATGGCACAATTCCTGGTACTGTGCAGCCCTTCCATTGCTTCCATCACTGTGCTGGATTTGTGCCCCTGCTCAGCTCCTTTTATGCTCCAATGTATTTTTGGATTTTAGAATGTGGCCCAAATTTCCCAGGCCACCCCAGCAGGACCACACCAGCTCTCAGACCCTAACAATCCAGGAGAAGGAGATGCATGGTTTCAAAATCCCAACCGCAAATCAAAGGAACGTTCCGGTCCCGCTTTGCATTTGCTGTGTGTCGAAACCCCAAAAAGGAATAAGTTCTGCTTAGCACCAGGATCAAAGCCACCACATGACACATTGTAAAGTGGGTTTCATCTGAATTCTTCCAGTGGAAACTGATCTGTAATAGATCCTCATTATCTGGTCTCTCCATTGCATATTACAAAAGTAACTCCAAAGGTTTTTCTCCTCAGCACTTGACAGGTCCATTGCTGGAGGGAAGCTCCAGCTTGTTAGGACTGTGATTTTCAAATCCACACGAATGACAGGATGGGATGCGATTGTAAATTATTAACAACGTGCCTGTCACATCAATTAGCAGCCCATGAGGTAGAAATCAATGACTCAGGATTATGTTATGCTCTGGTTTATAACTTCCAATGAACCTCAAGGATACACTGCACTGCTGTCATGGAGCTGCTGAATTCTCCCCTGCTCCAGCATTTTCTTCACTGCCATTGGGGCAGGTTCATAATGAAGGAGCTCACTGGAAGGTGTCAGTGCATCTCCTCTGTGCTCACACAGCTGCACAAATCTCCCCAGAGCAGGGGCAGAAGCAGTGCTCTCACTCCAGCTCCAATGCCAAGCTCGGGCCAGCAGAGACAAACAAGTGTGGCTGCCACAAAAGACTGGGGCCTCCTTCAGCTTTGCCAGGACACAGGACAAGAGGAAAAGGCCTCAAGTTGCACCAAGGGAGGATCAGATCAGTTATTATGAAAAAAATTTTCACAGGAAAGGTTGTGAAGTATTGGAACAGGCTTCCCAGGGCAGTGGTGGAGTTGTTCAAAAAACGTGGGATGTGGCACTTGGGGACATGAGTTAGTGGTGGACATGACAGTGCTGGGTTAAAGGCTGGGCTCCACGATCTTGGAGGCTTTCCCAACCTTAGTGAATCCATGATTAAGACATGGTCACTGAGCACACAACTGTGAGTTGTTTTTCTGTCAAAAACATGCGTTTCCCAATTTCCTCCCAAACCTCCACATCAAAGCAAGCTGAAAATGGCAGCAAGGATTCCAAAAGTAGTCCAAGTCCTGGCCTAGGCAAGCCATAGATGCTGTGCAGAGGGTCTGGGGTGATTTAAAAAGTACTGACTGAAAGATTTTAGGGAATCCATGTTCAGTGGGGAATTAAAAGTAAAAAGAACTTGATATTTTCTACATTTAGAAACCTTGAATAATTTAAAGTGGAAAGAACCTTGGATTTTTTTCTATATTTTGAAACCCTAAATAAATGTTGATATAGATGAGGGGGAAGATAAAAATATTTTAGGCCAAGCCTGGAGCTGTCCAGAGAAGTTTAGGCCCTCTGTGGTGAAGTTTAAAGAATGAAATCCTGTTAAAGGGGGCTGTTATACACATTTGGAGTCAAGGGAATGCAGTCACATGGAAATGCAGACAGAGATTCCCCACCACCCCTTCTGCCCCTCTCTTCCAAAGCACACTTGGAGACCCAGGATATTTTCCATCATTCATCAAGGCATTTTCACCGAGATGCAGCTGCCCAGAGCTAATGTTGGGGTAGGACCTGTGTAACCCAGAGTCAGGAGCCCTTTACTTGATGCCACGTCCTGCAGCTCAGCAGGAGCAGGCTCTTGCTGTGTCTCCAGGGCTCTCCTGTCCCACCACTTGTTGCAGTGCCAGTGCAGGGAACCCTTCCAACAATATATATGGGGCGATGGACTTGGAAGCACAGATGGGACTTGGAAGGACAGATGAAGTGGTATTTTTGTAGATGTTCAGAGATGATTTTATTTCTCCAGCCGCACGGATGGAGTTCCCAAGCAGACTCTGGGACCCTCCTCCCCCCCCCAGCCCCCAGGCACCCAAACCACCCAGTCAGGAACAGGGATGGGGCACACGTGACATGGGAGCAGGGACAGGGACCCACCTCCACAACCACTGGTGCTTCCACTTTGCCACCGAATCTCACCTTTGTCCTGTCTTCATCAGAGCCATCATTTCCATGGTTTCTCTCCCTTTCCCCTGGCACAGGTCTGCCCAGGAGGCTCAGATCCACCAGCCTGCTCTGGAAGGGCAACACCCAGGATGCCCTCGCGCTGCTCAAAGACGACGTCTTGGTGGCCGACCCAGGAACCAGGTCAGATACGTTCATTTAGGAGCTTTTGCTCTGGGTGTTCTCCACTCTCAGCCCCATTCCCAGCCTCCATGGCCAGGGGATAAAAGGCAGCCATTCCCAAAGGGAGCTTCAACCGTCTCCCCACGCGCCTGTCAGAGGCTGGAAGAAGTGACTGTTGGAGGTGTCAGGGTTGGGTTTAATTTTTTAAGCCCAGATGAGCCAAGTTAAACTGCTATAGCTCATTTCATGAGCCTTAAATGACACAGGTTTTCAAAAGTGAAAAGGCACTTTAATTTAAACAGTTTAAATCATCACAGATTTCAGTTAAAATCATGTCTGTGGTGAGTTGTGTGTCTCTAAATTATCTAAAAGGTCTATGAATGCTTGTTACAATTCCTGTAGCCTGTTAAAAGTCTCTTACCTGGGTTACAAACACTCAAAAATACCATGGAATCATAGAATCCTGGTCTGATTGGGGTTGGAAGGGACATCAAAGATCATCTTTTTCCATCCCTCTGCCATGGATAGGGACACCTTCCACTATCCAAGGTTGCTCCGAGCCCTGTCCAACCTGGACTTGGACACTTCTCCACAGCCTTCCACAGGATCCAGTGGACAGCAGATGAGGGAAATGACTCCAACTTACTGGGAAGAAACTTTCAAAGACTGCAGAATTGTTTGGGAATTAATTATAGTCTGAAACAATTTACCCAGGATGGCCAAGGATCTACCACGGTCACTTGTGTTTGTTCTGTCCCACTTCACGTGGGAGGCTACAACAGATACTCCTTAAAGGATTTTAGGATTTCAATATCATCATCTTCTTTGGTGTTTTTATATCCTTATTGTAACTTATATCTATTGATATCTTTAATTTATGGTACCCACAAAGATAAATAGGGACATACCCTCATAGTCTCTCAGCATCTTATTAATTGATAAGTTGATTGTTTTCACTTTCTGTCCTTGTTCTTCGTTATACTTCCCAGCTAACAGGTCATTCTTCCTAAAGGAAGTTCCCATTCACTGATATAGATATTTTTCTTTGTTGAAATTCAACTCCATTTCAGACACAAGGTTTTACAAACTGAAGGTATTTATTCTTAGGGTAAGAATATATATGCTCATCACGCTTTTATTCAACTAAATGGGTTGGAAAAGGTTGAAGTGGTACCAAATTTGTGATCTAAATAGGCCTCAATGAGATCTGTGGCTTCACACAATTAAAAAAACTAACAGGGTTGAAAATAAAATTAATTTTGAAAATATGTTTTTTAAAAATGCCCCTTCATGTCTTCATGCCATTAAACTTCATTCAAGTGTAAAGACTTCAATCACTTGATGGGTATTAAAGACCGGAGCACTCAGGTTTCTTTAATGACTCCACGTTGCTGGATGCTGCTTTGTGGGCTTTTATGTGCTTTTTAAGTGCTTTTACCATCTTAAGGTAGCTTAGGTATCTAAGTGATTATCCCATGGCAAATCCCCAAAGAGGTTTACCTGGGATTTTGAGACCTTTAGGGTGAGCACCTGGAACTCTCCACGCTGCTCTTAGAAAGAATGCATGGTGAACAATTATAAACAGCAAGTCAGGTTATGCAAATACAAAGGGCTTTTTTTCTTTTCCATCTCCAGCTCTCTCTGTACATCAGGGTTAAACAGCTCTGCTGATGTTCCCATGAAACATTTCTCTTTTTTGATTTAACAACAAATCATGGCAACTACACGCAGCTTTTCTCTGTCTCGCCTTCATCTGTTGTTCTATAAAATGTGAATTTTTCCCTATAGAAGAGAGACCCAGCCACTGGTTTTGCAAATCACTAATGAACAGCTGATCCAAATATATTCCTCTTCCTCCTCAGATGCCACTACAGCAACCTGGCCTTCTCCCTGCTGGCCCACGTGCTGGCTGACCACGCAGCCGACGGGCAGTACCAGCGCTGGATCTCAGAGAACATCCTGGACCGCCTGGGCATGGAGGACACTGGCTTTGACATCACGGCGCCCGTCCGCTCCCAGATGGCCGTGGGCTTCTACGGCAGCCAGCAGCCGGCCCCGCTTTATGACCTGGGCTGGTACCGACCCTCTGGCCAGATGTACTCCACGGCTGCCGACCTGGCCAAGCTGGCCATGGTCTTCTTGGGCACCTACCACCGCCGGCTGCTCGAGCCCGACACGGTGAAGACGATGCTGACGCCCCTGTTCAAGTGCTCCGTGGAGTACTTTGCCAACAAGACGGGCACCCCCTGGGAGATCAACGAGCAGTTGGGGTATGATGTCATCAGGAAGGATGGGGACCTCGATGGTTATTCAGCAACCTTCTCTCTCATCCCCAAGCTCCGCCTGAGCTTCATCGTGCTGATGGCAGGGCCCAGACCTCAGGGGGGGGACATTGTGACTCAGACGTACGAGTATCTCATCCCTGCCATGGAGACGGCATTCAGAGAGGCCGACAAAAGCTTGGTTCCTCCTCCAAACCCAATCCCTTACGTTGGCTACTACACCTATTCCAACCTGACTTTCTATGAGATCAAAGTTGGAATTGGTGGGGTGCTGGTCATGCAGCAGTTTGGGCCTCACGTGGAAGAGCTGATCCCTGAAAAGTACAGGACAATCAAGCTCCACCACCTGGAAGATCGTGTATTCCAAGTCGTTTTTGACAAGGAGTTCCCATGTGTTCTGCACCTGGGCTCTGCCTCCATCTCCCTGGAGACCCAGAATGGGCAGCTCTTTAACTTCTACCCCTTCGACCGCAAGGGTTTGTCCCCTGGCTTTGACGCCCCAGGGCTGAACACCTACAACGTGGTGCGTGTCCTGCGCAAGCCCGTGTTCTACAGCTAAACATTCCCTGCTCTTCCCACCTCTCCTGGGAGCTGCCTCCAAACCTGTGTCTTACCAGACTCTCCTGCCTGTGAGGCTTTGTGGATGCCATTTAAAAGGGAAGGATGGTGGCACATGACTCTTTTGCCAAACAAATCCTTCCAGCTTCTAAGAGGATTTTAGTGACTTGTCATCGGCCCCCAGCAGTGCACAAAAGGCCAGCTGGCACCTGGAGATGCCTGCAGGAAAAAGAGGTGGGAATGTGCTGTATGGATGTGTTTGGATGGCATTAAAAAATCAAGCACTGAAGTGTCCACTCTTATGTTGTCTGTTTGATGACCACTGTGGTCATCAACTGCTATCATCAAAGGGCTGACAATTCCCTGGGTCTCTCAGAAAATGTCTCATCATCAGTCCAAGGATTTTTCCAGGGCTTTTCAGGAGCCCATCTATCACAAACAAAATCCTTTATCTGGGTTTGCCAAAAGCATTATATGCTAAAAACCAGCACCAGTCTGACACCAGGCCCCGCTTGGGATCCCTGGGAAGTGACAGTCTGTTTCTTTCCTGGGTCATAAACTTTGAAAATTGCAGAGCAATGTGGTTCTGTCTTGGCTCCTTGGATTTCTGCAGAAGTGCTGTTCCTTCAAAGGATGTTGGAGCAGCATAAAAGACAAAGCTCACTTCTGTGAACAGGGGCAGAGGAGCATAAGCTGAGATGTTCCAGCTGGACTCAGCTCTGTGGCTGTCTCAGTAACCAGGAAAGCCTGAGTGTGGTGTGGAAGTTCAGGAATGGATGGGAACCTTTCTGTGTGTTTTGGGCAGGATGTCTGGATGCAAACACACCCACTGTTTCTGCAGCTGGGAGTGCAGATGCTGAGGGAAAGTGCCTCAGCCTGGGGAGCACCACCCTGGGGACAGTGCCCCTGCACCTACAGAGCCACTGATGCATTTTGTTATCCCTTCCTGTGCCCACTCCCTGCCAAGGCAGGCAGGACGGGGGATATGGGTCACACCAACCCCAGGTGTGGGGCAGAGTGACTGGAAACCTGCCCAGGATGAAAAGGCCCTGCAGGTGCCGGTGACAGTGGCTGAACATGAGCCCAGATGTGCCCAGGTGGCCAAGAAGGCCAATATCACCTGGCCTCTCCCAGCCATGGTGTGACCACAGGACCAGGGCAGTGACTGTCTCCCTGTGCTGGGCACTGGTGAGGCCCCACCTTGAATCCTGGGTCAGTTCTGGGCTGGAGCATGTCCAGAGAAGGGATCAGAGCTGGGAAGGGGCTGGAGCCCCAGGAGGGGCTGAGGGAGCTGGAAAGGGGCTCAGCCTGGAGCAAAGGAGGCTCAGGGGGGACCTTGTGGCTCTGCACAACTCCCTGACAGGAGGGGGCTCAGGGGGGGTCGGGCTCTGCTCCCAGGGAACAGGGACAGGAGGAGAAGAAATGGCCTCAAGTTGCACCAAGGGAAGTTTAAGTTGGATATTGGGAATTTTTTTTTTTCTCAGAAAGGGTGTTCAGGCATAGGAATGGGGCAGTGGTGGAGTCACCATCTCTGGAAGTGTTCAAAAGATGTGTGAATGTGGCACTTGGGGACATGTTTAGTGGTGGCCCTGGCAGTGCTGGGAGAACAGTTGGACTCAATGACCTTGAAGATCTGCTCAATCTCAGTGAATCAGTGACTCTGTGCTGTCAATGGCCAACACCTCCTCACTGTGACGGGGACAGTGGCAGACACGAGGGCAGACAGGACCATCACAACTGCACAGTCCTGGCTCCTCAATGCCTCTTCAAAATTAGGGGATACGGTGTTGGCAGCCCTGGCTGGAGCTGAAATAAAAGCAAGCAGAAGGGCAGGGCAGGATGGTTCTGACCTTAAAGTGAATATCCAAACTTCAGGGCATGGCAGAGGCTGCACAGCATGGAAATCCAGAGGGAAGTGTGACAGGGGCACTGCACAAGGGGCTATAGAAACCTGCACAAAGACCCTTCCAAGTGCACGTTCTGGTATGAGGTGGATCCTCTTGCAGAGCAATGTCCTTCTGCTGCTTGTCCACACAGATTCTTGGATGTGAACATGTCTCAAAGAGGATGAGAACAAAACCCTCTCTGCTCCCTTCTCGCTGGTTCTCTCAGCATTTTCACTCTGTGGGCTGTTCTTCATCTTCAGTTTTGAGTAGAGAGACTGAAAGCCCAGAAATTCCCTGCCTTTCCTCAGATAATTTCAGTTCCCTGCTCAGCACATGGATCCATGCAAACCTTGCCTTACAGAGCTGCTGCTGTGTTCGTTTCCTCTTGGGCTTTGTAGATGATCACATCCCATACCTTCCACAGCCCCAAATGCTCAAGTATTTAGTCTGGGCTATAACAACAGCAATAAAACCTATGGAAATGCCCCTGTCCTGTGTGTTCGTGTCCTGAGGGATGAGTGCAGGCACACTTGGTGCTGATTTCCTTGGGACAATATCACTGCCGTGGCATTCCTGACACAGCCAAGCCCATGGGATGGGATGTCTGATTGCAAAATCCTGGAGAGCTCTAATTCTGGTTCTTCTGAGTGAGGGCTACGAGCCAGCAAGGGTCTGTTCTTCTTGCTTTGATGCAAAAGAAGTGATTGTTTACCCTCAAAAACTTCCAAGAAAAATTAAGATTTATATCCCATGCCACTCGCTGGCCAGGAGGAAATCCCAGACTGGACAACCTCCATCTGTGGGGTGGAGAGCTGGAGATGTTTTAGTTTTCCCTCAGAAATGCAGACACCAAGTCTTTTCTAGTGAGTCACCCTCACACCTGTTCACCAACATAGTGGGGGCTCTAATTCATCCTCATTAACAGCAAATTGTGCTCTTTGCCACTCCTGATTGAGTTAATTTCCTGAGCTGCAGCAAAGCTTATTTCACCAAAGCCTGGCTCAACCTGGGTAAGTGAACAAGAGCTCTGTGTGGGCTGGAGAACCCTTCCCTGACACAGAGAGGGAAAAGGGGACCTTGGAAGGTCTGTGCAGAGGATTTGGGAGAGGCTGTGCTTGGCAGATCAGACAGGGTGGAGTTCTGGATGGTCCAGTCGCTCAGGGAGAGCACCAGAGTCACAACCCTGAGTCCAAACTTCTTTCTGTCACTTTGTGCCTAAACAGCATCCTGAGAAGAGCAGAACCAGCCCTGTGACCAGGGGTGACCTGACTCAATTAGCAGGTGTTTTACACCAGCTTTAACAGCTCTTTGTAAACTTTCCATTTTTATACAGAATCTAAGTTACCACTATGAATAATGTTTAAGCTTTTGTGTATGCTTGCTGCTGAATTTAAAAATATCCCACTGTTATCTCACCCATGTCAGAGACTGGCTCCACAATCCATACAACAAACATGCAAAATCTGCCCATCTGCTCACTTTTCACTGAATCTGTTCTTTAAAAAGTGACTCAATGTGTCTGCAACAGCATATAGAAACACAGTGCTTAAAAATGTTTTTAGAATTACTCATTAGGGAACCAAACAAATAGAAAATGCTTCATTAACATTCCCAGCATCAAAAACAGACAAGAACAAAACTTATTTTATTGGTTTAAGAGACCAAATTCTGCCCTAAGGAGCACTAACGAAACCCACTAATATTGTAATAGTGTCCCTGAAACTGTAGTTACTCTGCAAGTTAAAAGACTCTGGACCACTAAGAATGAGAATAATCTGGCAAAATATAAACAGCTACGTCTCAGAACGCTGAACCCTTTAAACTCCTTCCTCAGTGAGTTTTAACTGCTCCAGTCAGTGGAGTGAATTCATCTCACATTAGAGGGAATATTTGGAAAAAGCTGATGAATCACACTCTACAAACCTCAGCCCCCAGCCAGCTGGGATGGACCCAGGCCCTGCTGTCACCAGCATCTCTTCAGCTGGAAGGGGGACACTTCCAGAATCCACTGTCAGGTAAGGACAAGTTCCCAACTTTCTGCATCACCATTGCCCTGAAGACCTGAGGTTGGCAGATTAACAGCTCAGAACAGAACAGGATGCTGCTTGTTGTGCCCCATTCTAACATGGCATCCCTTATGACAACTTCTTCCCCTTTGGAAGGACTCTGCCTTCAGGGATGTCAGCTCAGCTGAGGATCACACTGATATCTGCATGAAGGGAAGGCTTCTCTCCCACTCTCCCTTGCAGCTACACCTCATTTATAATGACTTTGCAGTCCCATTTATCACCAGCTCTCACTGCTCCAAGCTCCCTGTCTCTGGTCACTCCAGCCCATGGAGCCCTCACCTTTCATCCCTTTCCTCTCTGAAACTGAGGTGGAGCCTATCCCCCAAATTTACACCATTGTCCTGAAAAGTGCTTTTTCCTCAACATGCTGTGCTCTGGCACACCCAGCCCAGCCCCTCACAGCTAATGAGCAGACAGGGTTTTAATGGTACAGGTGGAATTACTGAGCAGACAGAGCTAAAATACAGTCATATTGCAGTCTCCAACACTGACCAGGTTGAAAAAAAATTATGAAAAAGAAAAAAAAAAAAAAAAAAGGATGTTTCATGCCCAGAAACACTCAAAGACACAAAAACAGAAAGAAAAAAAACAAATCCTTTCCCCCGTGGGCAGGATTCAAGGCCCTTTTGCAGATACAATCAGGAATTTCAGGAACAGGGCATAGCTGAAGCATAGCTGCAAGATATCACTGAGATGGTGTGTGCAACCTGTAATTAAGGGTCTAATTATTTACCACAGACACTTGGGGACCTCCCAGACCTGCCCATTGCACACACAAAAGTTCCTGGTTTCACGGCATTTTGGGAGCTCTGGGCATTCACCCCAAGCCAAAACACAAAGATCATCACAAGACAGAGCACTTACACATCAGGACAGTCCTGCTGCTCCTCCAAACTTCTTGGAAGGAATTTGGGTGGAGCTTGCAAGTCTGGAGTGACCTGTGCCATGCAGCCTCTCACAGGGATGTCACACAGTCCTTCCCAGCACCGTGCTCTGGGTGACAAAGTGGTGTCACCCAGACTCAATGATCTCAAAGGTCTTTTCCAACCTAATCGATTCTGGGATTCTGAGATTCCTTGGAGTGTCTGTCCTCACAGCTCCTGCACTTCTCCCTCATCCCCACCCTGTTCTCTTCAGCCCAGGTGCTGCCCAGTGCCTCAGCACGGGGTAAATAAGGAAGGGAATGTCCCTTCCTTCCCACTCATGGTCTGGCTGTGCCTGCTCCGGGCAGATGCTGAGCCTCCCCTGGCAGCCGTTCCCGATTCAAACCCAATGATCGGGATCGGGGGTTGGTGCCAGCTCTGCCTGGCAGCAGCTCTTGTTTAGCTCCCAATTTATTCCTCCAAGGAGAGATATTTCTGCTAGGGATGGGCAGGCACATTTTGTTTAATTTCAGCTCCACCTGAGTACCGTGGGTGAGATGTGAGAGCATCCTGCTGGCAAAAGGTTGTGGGAAAACATGGGAGGAGAGGAGTCAGCAGGAGGAGGGAATGAGCACAAGAGGGAGCCAAATATAAAAATGTCCAGCCACAACTTCCAATCACTTTCAGCTAATTATTGGAGGCACTGATGAAGATGCAAGAAAAGCAGTAAGTTAAATAGAAAATCTAAAAGGTGGGAGCAAAGTGCTCCCAAAGAGGCAAATGGAAAACATTGTGCCCTGCAGCCCCCAAACTGTGGGAGAAACGAGCTCTGCTGGGAAGAGCAGGCCAATTCCAGGGTGACAAATAGGCTGCTTCCCACAACTTGTGTGAGAAAGCTGCCACAGCTCCTGCCACAGCAGGGGAACTGGTAAAACTGGGGAACCCTTCACCATTCCAGTGCAACTTGTCCTGGACAGAGCATTTGGCTGCTGTTGGTTTGGGTTCAGCCCCCTCGTTCCCAAAGGTCTGCTGGAATTGTGTTTATTGTAAGAGATGAACCCCCTCAGGGGTGTCACTCTGGGTCCCCCCTGCCACTGCTCCTCTGTGCTCCTTCCTTGTGAGGATGCAGAGAAGCCTTTTGTCACTTAACACCATCCATGCTCCCATGCACCATCCATGCTTACCATGCCAGGCAAACTGGGACAAACTGGGACATAAAATGTCTCTGGAACACCTCACAGACTGATGGGAGTTACTGGAGTTACTGGCTGGGGGGTGGGACACGTTTTGGGATTCAGGGGAAGAGTATTTGAGGATTGCACAAGTCTACAATGACTTATCTGGGAGAGGTGGGGAAAAGAGCAATCAAGGGGCTTTGGAGAGCAGCAAACATGAGAAAATAAAGAGATAAAGGAATGAAAGGAGCCTCCAGCTTCCCTTTCACTTGTCCAAGCTGCAAGATGTCAGCTCTCAGTCTGGCCCTTCCTTGTGCCTTCTGATAACTCATGAAGTCCTGTGTCTGCTGAGATGTCTTAAATGGCTTGTGAGTCAGGAGGGGCTGGACTTCATTGGGGTTGTGGCCACTCTTTGTCGTGACAGTGAATGGGAGATATCCCTAAAAAGAGTGTGTGCCAACTTTAGGATGGCTCCCAGGATGGCAACCTTCCCAGATATTCACAGCCAACACTGACTGATCTAGAGAATCACAACACATGGAATGGTTTTGGTGGGAAGGAACCTTGAAGTCCATCTCATCCCATCCCCTGCCATGGGCAGAGACACCTTCCACCATCCCAGGCTGCTCCAAGCCCTGTCCAACCTGTCCTTGGACACTTCCAGGGATCCAGGGGCAGCCACAGCTTCCCTGGGCACCCTGTGCCAAGGCCTCAGCACCCTTCCAGCCAGGAATTCCTTCTCAATATCCCACCTAACCCTTCCCCTGTCAATGGGAAGCCATTCCCCCTTGCCCTATGCATGGAAGAGGATTTAATTCATCCAGGAGTCAGTGGTTTCAGCATCAGGACTGTTGTCCTTATTCTTTTCTTGCATGTGCTTGTAGGAAGCTCAGGTGATACCCAGCTGTCCTGCCACCCCCACTCATGTCTGAGACTAAGAGTGAGGTCCCTGTAAGGTGGCTGAGGTGTTTCCCAGAGTGGTGCCCTGCCATGGGAGCTGTGGTGCTGCTGGCAGAGACCAGGAGCTTGTGTGGGATGCAAGCTCAGGGCTCATGGGGTAGGAGCAGAGAATGCAGAAGCCCCTGAGGAACTGGGAAGAGAATGAATGTGAACCCAACTGCTGTGGTGGAGGTTCAGAGGCACAGGGGGAGCGGGGGTACCGTGGAGTGCTCCTGCTGAAGTGCAGCTGGGATTTAATCTGTCGCTCCAATAGCCTGGAACATGAGCAGGATGGAAGCAAGCCAGGCCATGCTGCATGTCCTGGAAGCCACCCAGGGCTCCCTGGTGCACAAAACAAATGCTCGAGATAGTCATGGGTGCAATCAGCAATTACCCCTCACACAAGGGCAGGGCACATCCGACAGTTCCCGTGATGGCACTGAGTCACTGTGTGCTGGGGTGCTGCTGTGGCACCCTGACCATCTGCCAGGATGGCCCCTGGAGCCCTCCCAGGACAAAGGAATGCTTAAAACAAGCACACTATTCCAATAAAAATTGTGGTTTCCATCAGTGGAGGGGGAAAGGGAGGAGAGAGAAAAAAGAGAGGAATACTTGAACACAAGGGGTGGGAGAGGGGCTGGCAGTGCCAGCAGGCCTGAGAGGAGCAGGGGCTGAGTGGGGAGTGCAGAGCTGCCTGTGAGGGCAGCAACGACCCTGGAGACCCTCACAGGAAGACTCGGGGTGTGCAAAGTGCTCATGGCCACACCAGTGCTCTTCTGGGACACTGCTGGTGCTCTGCTGGAGGGGCTTTGGTCATCAAAGAAAAGAAAATTAGCAGTGTGGTTTGACCTGGGGGAAGCTCACAGGGAGCTTTTGAGATGCCAGTGCTCCCCCTGGTCCCTCAGCACACTCAGAAGTTGAGTGGTGACCTCAGAAGTCACCAGCAATCTTTGAAATGCCTCAACACCACAAGTGTGTGACACAGTCCCTGGGCCAAGGCTCCACTCAGCCCCACAGACTCTCTTCACCCAACAAATCACTGATCTTTTCTCAGACTCTTTCCCATTTCCATCCTGTCCTCGAAAATTGCCCAGGGCTCTGTTCCCCCTCTAGGATTTTCTGAGGTAAGAGACCACAGGAACTCCTGACCTGCTGCTTCTTGGGGGGACTTCTCTGCCCAGCTTTGGTGCAGACATTGAGGTCATCCAGAGAGGCACAATATTGCTTTTCTCACACCACATTTGAAGACTGGGGTGTGGATTTCTGCCCTCCACAGCTGTGTGCAGTTTTTCCCTAAGAAATTCCTTCCTATTCCAGCTACTGTGAGGAAACCCTCACACCTCACAATGCTCTGTTTGAGCACTGACTGATTATTCTGTAATCTCTGCATATCAGCACTGAAGTGCTACATCAGGGAATCCACTGAGCCCAGTAGTTATAATTTTACAAAGCCCTTTTCCTGACAAATAATGTAACTCAGAATCCCAGGAAACCACTAAGCAAATTAAAATCCGATGCACGATAAACAATTCAGCTTTAAAAAATACACAGCACAATAAATGAACCAGAACTGGCCCCATTCCATCTACAAAGGAAGATTAGTGAGAGCAGTGTGACCTCTGCAAAGCATCAAAATATCCAGGAATGCTGTATAAAAGTGTCCACCCCATTTAATTGTGGGTTTGCCTTGATTGAAAAATATCAGATGTTTTCTGAAAGGGACCATAAATCTCCTATAAATTTTGTTTCAGAGAAATGCAAATCCCTTTCTGTCAGTAACATCCAAAGTGTGCCCAGTGCAGAGCAGCTGAGGCCCTGAGAGACCAAGGCCACAAGACCTGACCTGGATGCAGCCTCCTGCTCAGGACTGAGGGGCACCTGGGCCAGATGTTCCAGGAGAACACAGACATAACTTCTCAGCTCCTTGAGAAACCTCTCTAGTTCTCTGCCTCACCACGTGTCCTCCCTGGCTGCTTTTCCACTACCCAGGAAGATCCTGAGATGCTGAACCACTGGAGGGTGACCCAGACAACCATGGAGTCCTGGAATGGTTTGGGTTGGAAGGGACTGTAAAGCCCATCTCGTTCCAAACCCCTGCCCTGGGCAGGGACACCTTTTACTGTCCCAGATTACTCCAAGCCCTGTCCTACCTGGCCTTGAGCTCTTCCAGGGGTGAGGCACTTCCATGGTCACACCTGGATCACAGGGAGTACAAGGAGAGCTGGTGGGATCTGAGCTGGGTTAGTGAAGGACAGATTTACCAGCAGCTACCATCTACTTGGAGGACAATGACAAAGAGGACAGAGGAGAACTAAGTGGTACCAGACAGTCCAAGAAGGGGCAGTAATCACAAATTGCAGCCTGGGAGGTTCAAAGTGGATTTTAGGAAAAACCCTCTCCCCCAAATTTCTCTGCAGCCCTTGCACAGGTCACCAAAGAGGTGCAGTACCCCCCCCCCCATATATTCCATCCAACATTGGGATTGGGAGAGGCTCAGCCACCCTGACCTGGTGTAGGGAGCCCTGCTGGGAGTGGGAGGTCCTTCATCCACAGAAATTCCGGTGATCAGGTTGGATCAGCCCAACTTAGAACTGAAGGAAAGAGTAGGAGCATTTCTAAAACATTGTTAATTTGGGCCTTCATGATGAGCAAGGTGGTACAAGGACATGAGGCTCCTCTGCTCAGCTCCTCCGGGGGTTCTAAACGTGGGCTTTGGCTTTGCACCTGTGTAAGTGTTTCCCTCTGTGGGAAGGAGAGTCATGGAGTACGTCTGATTCATGCTGTTCCCCTCACACCAATATGGAAAATTCGGGGCCAATCCCCAGTTTGGTGTTTGGCATTTTGGCAGCACACAGGACATTCTGAGAAACCTCCCCAGAACCAGGACAAACCTGCCCCTGTGCCTTCCCTGCTGCGAGTTGTGTTCAGCCTCTTTACATAAAAAACCCCAGACACACCTGGGGGGAGTGGAGGCCCTCCAGCTTTCTTGGCAGAACATCCAGCTCCATGTTGGAGGCAGTGCTGAGGGAGATCCCACTGTCCCTGTGTCTTTGCACTGGGAATCAAAGTCACTGGTGCAGGCTGGAAAACAAAGCTGGAGAAGGAAGAGCTTTCACCTGACTCTGCCAGGAACACTTTTCTTTCCTAAAAGGTGCAGTTGTGTTTTGTCAGATATCCCATCCCCAGGTACCCCATTCCAGGTACCCCATTCCAGGTACCCCATTCCCAGGTACCCAATTCCCAGGTACCCCATTCCCAGGTACCCAATTCCCAAGTACCCAATTCCCAGGTACCCAATTCCCAGGTACCCCATTCCTGGGTACCCCATTCCCAGGTACCCCATCCCCAAGTACCCCATCCCCAGGTACCCCATTCCCAAGTAGTTGCTTCCCCTTCCTCTTCTCTCTTTAACTCATGGGATGTTGTGAAAAGTCAGTCAGGAATTCCACAGGAATGGAACCCCAATGGGCTCACCTTGCAAAATCAGCAGCTTTATGAGATTAATTTTATGTGAAGGGGTTTAATAAAGAACAAGCTGGCTCTGTTGTATCTAAGGCAATTTTACCACTCCTCACTATTAGCCCAGAGAAGCTGTGGCTGCCCCTGGATCCCTGGCAGTGCCCAAGGCCAGGTTGGATGGGGCTTGGAGCAACCTGGGACAGTGGAAGGTGTCCCTGCCCATGGCAGGGGGTGGGACTGAATGGGCTTAAAGGTCCCTTCCAACCCAAATCATTCTGTGGTTCTGTGAAATTCTATTTATTTTCCCTATTATTCATCATGGAGCCAAGATAAATTTTGACATTTCTGGCAAAGGTATGCATTTCCCTAAAAGTTCTTAACTGAAAAAGTGATCAGGAAAAAGACAGGATTCCTAAGTAACAAAATAGATTTGTTATCACTCCCTGTACCCAAAATACTGGCAAAGCAATTCCTACAGCTCCAATTTCTGTCCAAGGGGCTGTGCTGTCTCCATGGGCATAGCAGCACTGGGGGGGTCTCAGCCCACTTTGGGACACTGGTTTGGGAGCTGTGTCCATGATCACTGAGCTCCAGCAGCTCCCACTGCCAGTTGTCTTCCACACAGATTTTTTTTGCAGTTTTGACTCACCTCTATGGGAAGATTTGTAACAGCTCAGCACCTGGGAAGGGATTCCCAACTGGCTTTTTATTTTTTTGTAACCTAACAAACCTTAACAAACTCCCTTTTCCATCTGTTCTGGAGGTTTCCATGGGCAGGGACACCTCCCCCTGTCCCAGGCTGCTCCAAGCCCCGTCCAGCCTGGCCTTGGACACTGCCAGGGACGGGGCAGCCACAGCTGCTCTGCTCCTCAGAGGGACCACTGGAATGGTGTAACCCCAAACAAACGACAGGAGATGGGTTTATGGTGAGGAGTCCTTCCATTGTGTCTCTGGCAAGGCTGGATTTCCCTGGTTTGCACATGGAAAAATCCACAGAAGGGTTTGCAGGGATGTCTTCTCTCCTGATTTATTACAATGGAAATTCAGGTGCCATCTGTGCCGATTCTTTTGTAATATTAGAAAAGAGCAGGTACTGAGGCAACAGAGCCAAACTTACTAAAATGGGAAATTTCAATCACATTGAGTAAGGATGTATTTTTCTTGTTTTGTTTCGGCTGTGTTTTGCTAATGTTTATTTTATTTGAACAACTGGAAAGCATTTTCTGATCCTTATTTTTCATTTGGAAGCTGAGAACAAACTCGTTTTTTTCCCTACACCATGAGATACTGTGGTAAATATATTTTTAAAATATTTTGTTTGTGGAGATAGATGCATATAAAAACTGTAAATTCATGTAAATATATGCAAATATAGTCTCTTGAAGACAAAGAAAATGCCGTTTCAGGTGTTTGGGTGGTTTGGATGAATATGGCATGAGCATCTCTTTGCTGCTGTTTATGTGGTTCACCACAGAGATAAAACAACAGCAGGTTGTGACCAGAAATTCCCACCATTTCCCACTTGTGATTTCACTCCTGGTCTCACAATCACCATTTCAGAAACCTTTATGAACTAACTGTGGAAAAGACTCCTCTGGCTGCAGGAAGGCAGGGATGACCTGAGGATTTCACCCAGACATCACCCAGAGGGTGCTGGCACTGCCCAGGCTCCCCAGGGAATGGGCACAGCCCTGGGGCTGCCAGAGCTCCAGGAGCGTTTGGGCAGCACTGCCAGGGATGCCCAGGGTGGGGGTGTTGGGGGGTCTGTGCAGGGCCAGGAGCTGGATTTGGATGGTCCTTGTGGGCCCTTTCCAGCTCAGGACATTCTGTGGTTCCATGTGGAAGGTGCTGATACCCCTGAGGGCAGGGGTGGGGAAATGAGATGATCTTTAAGGTCCTTTCCACGCTGTGATCCTCTGATTGCTCCTTCAGGGTGTGCAGTGACCCACCCCGGCCCAGCCCCACCCTGAGCTGAGGCTGTGGCAGCCCCAGGGCTCTGCAGGGTCACCTTCCAGGTCACTTCTCTGGTCTTCTGTGCCTTATCACAGTGGAGAGGCAGAACCTACCCGGGACCTGTCCCTCACATTCCACCTGGCCTCAAAAAGGGATGAACTCCTGAGCACCATTCCTGATGTAACCTCACAAAGGATTAAATCGGAATTTCAGCTCAGCCCTCATAGAGGAAGAGCTTTACAGGCTCTGCACCTGAAGCAGATCATGGTGACCATCTCTCACAGGGATTTTGGGGGGAAAAAACCACCACAAAATCAAAGTTCGAAGACCAAAACTGCTGAGTGCTATTCCATTTCAGAGGGTCACACAAGGGAGCATTGCAGGTGATGTTGAGGAATTTCAGCTCCCAGGATGAGGATTTGGGGGAGGGGGAGGTTATCCCAAGCATCTCTCTCTGGGGATTGTATTTACACCAGAACATTCGTGAGTCCCCATTTCTCTGGGAATCAGCAGAGCAGCAGCAGCTTCCCACAGGGTGACAGGAGGTTACACAAACCACTGGGTGGAGCTGGATTTGGAGTTCTGCCCCCATTAATCCCAGGGATTTTCACAGACAACCCCAGTGCAAGCACTGTGCTCATCCCAGGAGCAGTGCTGTGTGCTGCAGGGGATCCACGGGGAACAGCAAAGAACACAGAGGAGACAATCCAGGAATCTTCCTCCTTTCACTTCAGGTTTGTGGTAAATGCCATCTGCTGCTGGGTCAACATTATTTATAATTTTGAGGGCACAAAAAGTGGGCCCCAGATTACAAGGTGATTTTTTTTTGCTTTGAATGAAGGTCTGAATCCTTGCATTTGTTATGAGCTGAGTACCTTCCCCAAATATTCCTGCAGGTAATTCCCATAAAGTCTAGGGAGTTGTATCCATTTTGTGCTGCAAATCTGCCAGAGGGTAGGGTTAGATGGGATATTGGGCAGGAATTGTTCCCTGTGAGGGTGGGCAGGCCCTGGCACAGGGTGCCCAGAGCAGCTGTGGCTGCCCCTGGATCCCTGGCAGTGCCCAAGGCCAGGCTGGACATTGGGGCTTGGAGCACCCTGGGACAGTGGAAGGTGCCCCTGCCTGGTTTTTTTTTCCAATTTCACCTCCCACATCAAGTTTGTAATCCATAATAATCCTCAGGTTTTTGCAAAGATGCTCTGCTCCTGCTGAACTCCTGCAAGATTACCTGGCATGAACCTGCTCGTGTTTATTCCTTAAAAAATACAGAGCTGCACCTCCAGGCTCCAGAAGAGACTCCTCCTCTGAAATATCTCCCTGTACAAGTCATCCCTCACAGCCTGGTTTCATCTGCAAATGTCAGCAAAGTCTGTTCAATACAAGGTGTTAAATGGAAATATTGGATCGTGCTGGCTCACACAGATTCCTGCAGAATCACACTTGGTGCAACACCCTGGTTTGACAGGGAACAATTCCTAACTCCTCTCTGAATGTGGCTTTCTCCAATCAGCCTTACAAGGATGTTGTGATTGCTCTGTGATGAGATAATTTTCTCAAAACAAGCACAATAAACTCAAATTATTCAGTTAAGGTTACACTTGAAAGACATTCAAATATGGATAAGTGGGAAGTACGCAATCCACACAGCCAGATCTGGCTTTTTTCACAGCTGAGTTACTTTTTTAGGCTCAAAATATTGCAGAACATGTGGGTTTGTTTTTAAAGATAGCACGAGTTGGCAGCAGAGCCACAAAAACACTTCTCATCACTTTTGGTACGATTTAGAGCAATCTGAAGAGTTTGAACATCTTTCCATCCCTGACTATGAGGGGATTATTTTGATGTGTAGTATTCCCTTGGAATTTCTTGAATTTATCACACACAACAATATCCTTGTGGTGGTTTTTAACCCTCCTCAGCTGGTCTTTTCCTTCAGTCTGAACTCTGCTTTAATATAGGTTTAATGCAATCTTTTGTAAGAGCTGCTCATTCTTTTTCTCAGTGAGCAGATTTCAGATTTTAATTATTTAAGATTCCCCTTTCAGAAAGGCTCAAGGCCCTGGGAGAAGCTGTGGAGGCAGCAGCCTGAGCCTGAACCTGGAATGGCTGCTTGCCCTTTCCATCCCCACCTTTTGTCTCCCTTCTTCACAAAAAAGTCACAATCCCTTTCCCATCTCTATTTTATGTCACTCTTCAAAAAAAAAAGAAGCACATTCCATCCCCTCTTTCTATTCTTTAGCAGCCCCAAATCTAAACAACCCCACCACAGAGATGTAAATAAAAATGTAGTCATCTGGAACAATTTTCTGCAAGCCCCACCACAGGCCTGAGCCAAAGCTCCCTGGGATGCTCTTCCAAATTTCCCTTCAATTTTTTACCTTTAGTAAAATAAAAAGAATGAAAACACTTAAATCTCCAATATTTGTTGGCCTCTTTTAAGTTGGTTTTTTTTTTTATGCAAGGCCTTTGTCTTTCAGGAGGTCATTTCAGGAACCTGGTGAGGAGATGTAGATATTCATTATCTCAGTAGACAGAAGCCCAGGTGAAATCTCAGTTTGGAAGTTTAATAGAAAAATAAAACTCCAACCTTGTTGATGAGCAGGTCCTGGGTTTGCCATTCCCAGCCTGGATGGTTTTGCCAAGATGAAGACATGGAAGGTGTGGTCAGCAGTGAGCCCTGATGAGCTATTTTGGGTAAATAAATCTCCATTAGGAGCAGTAGAGCTGGCAATGTCCATTCCCTGGAGGAGGGAGAGAGAGGAAGGTGGGGCAGACAAATCCCAAAAAGCAGAAGTCACCTTCATGTGCAGGGGAGAGTCATCTGTGCTAAAAGGGGCTGACAGTGCTGGTTGATTTTCCATGTATTTGTTTTGCAGACCCACAGATGTGTGGGGCCAAGCAGGGCCCACGTTCTGCCTTCTGGAAGGTTCTCAGGCAGTTGGATCCAATATTCCATTTACCTTCTTAAAAAGGTGACCCAGAATTCCTCAGCTCCTGCCCCCAACAGCGAGGCCAAAGAGGATCTGGTCTGTGTGAGGGCTAAGCCAGGGGGCAGAGCATCCCAGAACGGCAGCAACCCAGAATCCCAGAGTCAGCTACATTGGAAAAGACCTCGGAGATCACTGAGTCCAACCTACGACCCAACACCATCTACCAACCAGCCCATGGCACTGCTGCCCCATCCAGGCTTTCCTTACATCCCTCAGGGGATGGTGACTCCACCACTTCCCTGGGCAGCCCCAATCACTCTTTCTGTGAAGAATTTCTCCCAAATGCCCAGCCTAAACCTCCCCTGCTGCAGTTTAAGGCTGTGCACTGTGGGATTGCCCAAGAGGGGATCCTCTGCTGCACACAAAGACAGAGATCTGGAGTCAGGGCGTGCTGGGCAGCGATGCAGAGTCAGCATCTCACCCCTCCATGTCCTCTTGCTCCATGAATGGCTGCCTGAAGGCTCCCAGGGCACTCAGGGGCCTGAAGAGGAGCAGCAGCTCCGTGTGTGTGCTGTCCAGCCTCTGGGAGAGAGCAGCAGCTGGGGCTGGGCAGCTTTGCACCAGAGAGCTGGGATGTGACTGCACCTGAATCCTGGAGCAGTTCTGGGCTCCTCAGGACGAGAAAGACAAGGAGCACCTCCAGAGAAGGGAATGGAGCTGGGAAGGGGCTCAGCCTGGAGCAAAGGAGGCTCAGGGGGGACCTTGTGGCTCTGCACAAGTCCCTGACAGGAGGGGGCTCAGGGGGGTTGGGCTCTGCTGCCAGGGAACAGGGACAGGAGGAGAGGGAACAGCCTCAGGCTGGGCTGGGGAAGGCTGGGTTGGACATCAGGGGAAGGTTCTTCACAGAAGGGGTTGCTCAGGCACTGGCACAGACTGCCCAGGGAGTCACCATCCCTGGAAGGGTTCAAAAAACACGTGGGTGTGGCACCTGGGGACATGGATTGAGGGTGGGCCTGGTATTGCTGAGTTAATGATGGGATGGATGATCTGGGAGGTCTTTTCCAACCTCAGTGATTCCTTGATTCTATTTAGGCTGGGAATGTGGAGGGCAAGGTCTGCATTGGCAGACTACTGAGGAAGATGAGGGAGACCCACGAGGAAAGGATTCCATTCCCCAGATCATGGGAGGACTCAGCTGCCATCTGAGTTTGGTGGGTCATTATTTCAGAGCTCCTGCAGGACAGGCCTGGAGATGTTTTCTTGGCATTCCTTTCCCTGATGAGAAGTGACCACGAACTGCAGAAAGGTTTCTGTTCATTTGTTTTGCTTCCAGCAGGTGCCAGGATGCCTTTGGCAAAGGTTGGCTGAAAAGCAGACACATAATCCCATGGGGGCATAAAAGGCACTGTTTGTGGGCTTGGGTTTTGCAAGAGTTTGATGTGGAATAACGAAAAATCCACAGTGGAGCTAAAAATCTCATTTTCCCAAAGACAGAGCAAGAACAAAACATCTTGTTTTCAACACCATTTAATTTTAAGTGGTCCCAGTGAAAATTAAATATAGATTAGTTTTTCCTTTTAACAAAGTAATTTTCAACATTCGTGGGACAGGTAGAACAAATAATTCTGCTTTCACTTTTGTGCCCATGAAGAGAGACTGGAGCTCCTCTCTGCTATTTCAGGAAGCTGAAATTATTTTTTCTTACCCCATTTTCAGTTGCACTGCATTGCACAGGGAGGTTGGATCTCATTTTGTCCTGGACCGTTTGAGAGTTTTCACATCAAATTCTCCCTGCTGGTCCATCCACAGCCACTCCACCTGTGACAGACACCCATAATGGTACTCATATGTATGGTATGAGAACACACTGACAATCTTTGGGTCATTTTTGTCATTTATTTGAGAGTTGCCCAATAAAAATAATAATTCTTTCAATAACCCATGAATAATCAATGGATAACCAAAACCATGCAGTGAACCACATGGTGTGTGTTTATACAGGTGTATTTACATTTTGAATCCACAAATATAAATTGATTTACTCCATCAAATCAAGTATGAAATTCCTGAAAGTCACTTTCATGGTAGTGGTGATGATAAGTATAAATTTCCTGGGATTTCGATCACCTGAAGAACAGTTTATACCCAAGTGGGACCACCATGGCCAACCTGGTGTGCACACAAACACAGGCACACAGACACTGGAATAATTTGCACTCCATGGATTTTTCCCAGTAAGTAATTCCAAGTGAATCAGGACAAAGGTCTTTAGCCATTCCCAGAAAAAAGAAAAAGAAAAAGGAAAAGGAAAAAGAAAAAGAAAAAGAAAAAGAAAAAGAAAAAGAAAAAGAAAAAGAAAAAGAAAAAGAAAAGGAAAAAGAAAAAGAAAAAAAGAAAAAAGAAAAAGAAAAAAGGAAAAGGAAAAGGAAAAGGAAAAGGAAAAGAAAAAGAAAAAGAAAAAGAAAAAGAAAAAGAAAAAGAAAAAGAAAAAGAAAAAGAAAAAGAAAAAGGAAAAGAAAAAGAAAAAGAAAAAGAAAAAGAAAAAGAAAAAGAAAAAGAAAAAGAAAAAGAAAAAGAAAAAGGAAAAGAAAAAGGAAAAGGAAAAGGAAAAGGAAAAGGAAAAGGAAAAGGAAAAGAGAAA
>JACBWW010000093.1:437046-481038 GCA_020086605.1 Lanius collurio | reverse complement strand
CACCTGCTCCTGTCCCACCCTGTGGCATCTGGACCACGTCAAGAGTAAGATAAGGGGACCTTGTGCCTGGGGGGGTGGGGGTGTGAGGAGGGCAGTGTCCTGGGGCAGTCCATGCTCGTGGGTGGGGACAGCAGAGCTGCCCAGCACCTCACTGATGGCATCAGGGGTGGGGGGCTGCCCACCGGCTGTGCCCCAGGAGGTATTCCAAGAGCAGGGCCAGGCGTCCCCGCCGTGTCCCCGCCGTGTCCCCGCAAGGTGCCAGCGCATGACGGGCAGATGTGGCTGTTCCCAGGTGGGACGGTGAGTGCGATAAGATGGGGCAGTGGGGCTGAGGAGCCCCAGCGTGGGACAGTCCCCACATGTCAGCAGCAGGCGGGGCCACTCCAAGGTCCCTGGACACCATAAGAGGGGTGAGCGGCCCCACTGGTGAGCTGCGCTTTGGTCAGCACAACCATGCTGGGAGCCGTGTGTCTCGTCGTGCTGCTGGGCTACGGTGGGTGCAGGGGATGGGGAGGGCTCGGGGCAGCGGGCACAGGACCGTGGGGCCTGCCGTGGCCCTGGGCACGGGCACAGGCAGCCTCTGATGTCCCTTTGCCGGGTCCCACCCAGCCTACGGATGCGGCCAGCCGGCCGTGCCACCACAGCTGGGCTCCCGCGTGGTGGGCGGTGAAGACGCCGTAGCCCACAGCTGGCCATGGCAGGTAAGGGGGCACAGGGATGGGCATGGGGACAGGGAGGGGGACATTCCTGCTCTGACCCTGTGCCTCTGCCCTCGCAGATCTCACTGCAGTACAGCCGCTTTGGGTCTTGGTACCACACTTGTGGCGGGACCCTGATTGCCCCCCAGTGGGTGCTGACGGCCGCCCACTGCATCAGGTGGGTGTTGGGGTGCTGGGGGGAATTTGTGCCGTGGAGGTAAGGTATCTGTGGGACTGACACCCCCTCTCTCTCCCTGGCAGCTCTTCCATGACCTACCGTGTGGTGCTGGGCAAGCAGGACCTGAGTGTGGATGACGAGCCTGGTTCTGTGGCTGTGGGTGTGGAGAAGACGATCGTCCATGAGAAATGGAACTCCTTCCTCATCATGTAGGGGATGGGATGCATCAGGGGTGGGTCATGGGTGGTATGGCCACAGACCCTTGTCCCCATGGCCAGGGACCCCATTCTCATGGCCAGGGACCCCATTCTCATGGCCAGG
The DNA here is from genome assembly GCA_020086605.1 of Lanius collurio. Lineage (NCBI taxonomy): Eukaryota > Metazoa > Chordata > Aves > Passeriformes > Laniidae > Lanius > Lanius collurio. The sequence goes on along the minus strand of JACBWW010000093.1, from coordinate 479,841 downwards.
GACCACATCCTCATGGTTCCTGTCCCCCTGTAGCAATGACATTGCCCTGATCAAGCTGGCAGAAGAGGTGCAGGAGAGTGACACCATCCGTGCCTCCTGCCTGCCAGACGCTGGCAAGATCCTGCCCAATGACTACCCCTGCTACGTCACCGGCTGGGGACGCATCAGGAGTAAGTGGGGGTCCCCAGGAGGGTCCCTGGGAAGGGGATGCAGGCACAGGGCATGAGTTACAAGCTTTGGCTGTCCTTGCAGCCAACGGGCCCCTGGCCGACATCCTGCAGCAGGCTCTGCTGCCCGTGGTGGACTACGAGACCTGCTCCCAGAGGGACTGGTGGGGCAGCAACGTGCGCACCACCATGGTGTGTGCCGGCGGCGACGGCGTCGTCTCTGGATGCAACGTGAGTGCCGGCACTGCGGCGTGGTGGGTGTCCGAGTGGGGCAGGACCGTGGGCCCTGGGAGGAGAGGCCATGGAGTCGTGGTGGTGGAGGGCCAGGAGGGATGAGGGGTGTGCTGGCCCAGGAGCAGTGGTACAGAGCATCTCTCCACGCAGGGCGATTCCGGCGGCCCCCTGAACTGCCAGCGCGACGATGGCATCTGGGAGGTGGAGGGCATCGTCAGCTTCGGCTCCGGCCTCAGCTGCAACATGATCAGGAAGCCCACGGTCTTCACCCGGGTGTCTGCCTACATCGACTGGATCAACGAGGTGGGTGCCCCTTCCTCTGCCCCCCTGCAGGGCCTGTTCTTGCCCCACTGAGGGCCTTACCATGGTCCCCTCTGTGTCTTGTTGGCAGAAAATGAGCACGAACTGAGGATGCAGCACGTGGAGATAAAACTTTTGAGCAAGATAAAAGCAAAAGTGCTGAGCTGGTCTCACTGGTTCTTTTGGGGGGATGTGGTGGGGCTGAGGATGCACGTCCAGGGCTGGGTCTGGTGATGCCAAGGTCCTGCTTGTGGGCTAGCTAAGGGTTCCCTGTTGTGCAGTGAGGCTGGGCAGGGCTCTGGGGAGGCTGTTGGGCACATCCTGCAAGATGCTTCTGGTCCTCATGCCACGGCTGAGCCAAGGGGCTCGGGGTCTGATGAGAGAGGGGCAGGTGTCTATCCAGGTTGTTCAGGGGAGCTCCAGGGAACCCAGCTGGCCCTTGGGGACGATCTAGAACACTTGGTAGCTCCCAGGATGCTTTGGGGAACCTCACTGGCACTTCCTAGATGAGAGCAGCTGACTTTCAGTGGGGGTCTTGAAGGAACCAGGTTGACTTTCGGGGGCTTGAGAGAGTCTGACTGGTTTGGGAGAGGTCAGGGGTACCTGCAGGAGCTCTGTTGGAGACAGAGTCCTTGGAGCACTGCCAGCTCCATCTGCAGGGCCTGTGACGTGGCCCAGGAGTGGAGCATCTTACCACAAATCTCCTTCTTTGGTGGCTGGAGGAACAAGGTGGGCAGTGGGCAGCTGACAGGACCCCCAGCTGTGGGGTTCCCAGGAGGAGCCAGGGCTGCCCTGGGGGAGACAGGGAAACTTTTCAGGAAAAAGGCAGCATGTTGGTGGGAGCAGGTGTGAAAGGGCTGGGCAGGAGGTGGAGGTGGGTGCTGCATCGTGAGCCCCTGAGCAGAACCATCCACCACACCATCATCCCATCGTGGCTGCCGGAGCCCTGCTGGGATCCTCATGGAGTGAGGAGGAGGAGCAGCACCTCAAGCTCGGCAGGGGACGTGATGGACAGTGCCTGGTTTAGGAGCTGTGGTGCCACTGGAGCGCTGAGCAGCACCATCACCAGCCCAGAGAGCAACATTGGCCCCTGCACCGGGCCTGGGAGTGCCAGCACAAGCCCTGGCACTGTGTGAGCCACAAGGGGACTCTCCAGGGACCCTCTGGCACTCGTCACCCTGACCAGAGGTTTAGCAGGTAAAGAGGGGTGCGGCGTAGGAAATGGTTTGGATGGACAGGAAATGTGCTATGGCAAAGGAATTGCAGGGATCACCCCAAAGGCAATCTGCCAGTCAGATGATGTGTGGAGGTGGCCACTCTGCACAGCAGGATGGGGCCAAGTGCTCAGGACATTGGCATGGGATCAGCAGCAGGATCTGCTGTCTTGGATGGACAGCTCAGGCTGTCCTTGGGAAGCTGAGCAATGTGGGGTGCCCCTGTCCCCTCTGCATGTACACACATGTCCCATGGGGGCGGTTGTTGGGGCTAGGAGTGCAGGACCCTGGTGTCACAGCCTGTTCTGTGTGTGCCTGTGCATTGTGTCCCATCCTCAGAGGGGGTTTGGTGGACACAAGAGCCCTGGGCAAGGCCCCAGAGTGCCACAAGCCTCTGTGCTGGGGCATCAGCCCTGCCCCGCCCAGCCAGCCATGGGCACCCCTGCAGTGGGTGTCACCCCAATAGCCAGTGTCCTCTTGCCCAGGAGGGGGTGGAGAGTTGTGGTCCCTCTGGGTGAAGAACCTTTTTCTAACATCCAGTCTTTCCTTGGACACAGCTCCAGCTGTTCCCTCGGGTCCTGTCCCTGTCACAGAGAGCAGAGAGCAGAGCTGCCCCTCGGGAGGAGCTGCAGCCTCCAGTGAGGTCTGACCACAGCCTCCTCCAACTGAACAAAGCGAGTGACTTCAGCCTCGACTTTAATCTCTAAGGCTGCATTGAGTTTAACAAGTGTTTGTTATACTTACATGTTAATTGTCAATTATTGTTATATTCTGTTCATACACTTTATAACTGACACATTAAATCTACAAGTTAACCTAAAGAACTGTAAGCTTTATTTTTGTTAAATGTGTAAGGGTGTGCAGTGTACAATAATCCCATCACGTCTGGGGGTAGAATCTGTTTCTATTGCTGGAGTAACAGGTGGGTCACAAGATTTGACCCTGGTGGAAGCTGAGGTGAGCCTGATCCAGAGGTGGAAAATCCTGGGGGGAAGGGAAGAGAATGGGGCAAGCCCTGAAGAAATTCTCTGACCTGATCATTTGCAATATCCCCCTCAAACAAGCTCAGACCCCAGATGAGGTGGGGGGCATGGTCCCACTGTCTGATATGGACTGACACCTGGAATTTTTGGCTGCCTTCTGGGTGGGGGGCATGGTCCCACTGTCTGATATGGACTGACCTCTGGAATTTTTGGCTGCCTTCTGGGTGGGGGGCATGGTCCCACCCTTTGATGAGGACTGATCCACTGATTGAACTGACTGTAGAAAGGAACCAAGAGGGGTCAGTGTGAAGACGACCCCAGTTCCTAGAGATGAAGATTGCTCCTAGAGATGAGTAAAGACCTTGCTCCTGAATGGCTCAGCCTTAAATTGACACCCCATGTTAGCTGAAATTGAAACCCTCGAAAAGCAGCTGTGGGAAAGCGGTGATTCGAGGTTCGGGACTTTTTCTCTGCAAGCAGAAACCTCCCGGGCGGCTGTTTTGCTGTGATATTGAACCCATAAGAGAGTTGTCTCAAGTGGGAATGTCTCCATAAGGTCAGCAAGAAAGACTCAGAGACTCCTCTCTCTTTATGTGAACTGAAAAGATTATAAAGGTGGTAAACTGACTGAAATCTTAAGGGTTGTTTCTACATTATCAGCGTGGAAAAAGTGAGGGGAGGAAAAGTGTTCTAAGGGTTTAGTCTGATACTAACTTTGGTTTCCTTCTTTTAGGTCTGCTAATAAACTTCTTAGAGTCTTTTAAGTTTGTGCCTGCTTTGCTTACTCCTAATTCTTATCTCACAGAGGTAACATAAGTAAGTAAGAGATGATTTGAACTAAACCACTACACACTTTATATACACTTTAAGGATGTGTCCATTATTAAGTATTTAACAATATGGGAGAATAAGGGGAAGTTTAAAAGAATACAGCAAAACTTTGTGAAGTTCATCACTTTTACTTCCCTGTTGAAATATTGGTACTCATACAATCACTTACATAAAAATTACATCTCAAAAAGTGGTCTTTACCCACTCCTGGAAATGAGAGCTGGGGGCACCTGGGAGACATGAACAAACTCCTCTGCCACTGAGCAGCATCCTGGTGCTGATGGCAGATCCATCAGGAAGCACAGCCCTGGCACATGGTGCCAGTCCACATCCCGGGCTCTCCTCAGGGACATCCAGCACTGAAACACAAGGAGGAGGGAGATGAGCAGTTGGGTCCATGGAGTAACCCCAAAAGAGCATTCCCCCTTCTCTCCCTGAGCCCCCACTGTTCTCCAGCTCTGCCACACGCCCCAACACCACACCCCTGCCACTACAGTGCTCCTGCTCTGCTCTGACCTCCACCAGGGATGTCCCAGGAAGGGACAAGCCACTGCAGTCCATGTCATGGAAGAAGGAAAAGGACAAGACTCAGCCATCTCTGCACAAAGTCAAGCACCAGCTCCCTGCACCCCCCATCCCAGCCAGGGTGCCCACAAGACAGCCCAGCCCCAGTGCTCCCTTAGGGAGAGAACTGGGGAAATAAACACGGGGCAGACTGCAGGGGCACTATTCCCAAAGAGGAATAGGTCAAGGAGAGATGGGATCAGCCCCAGGATCACCTGTACACCCAGGTGCTCTGTGCAAAAGTAGCCAACACAGGACAGGGCAACCCAGAATCTCACACCACAGGGGGTGGGGAAGGGGCCACATGTGCCACTGAGCTCTTGCAAAACCCTGGGCAGAGACAAGGCCATTCCAGCCACATCCTGGGTGCTGCTGGACTCCCTTTGGGGTGCCTGGGTGGCCCTGGCTCCTTCTGGCAGAAGTAGCTGCACATGTCCAAGTGCTCTTCAGCCACACATGGGCATTGGCCCCCACCACTGCCCTGGGGCACCAACCACCAGCCAAAGATACAAAAAAAAAAAAAAAAAAAAAACCAAAAAAACCCTAAAATAAACTTCTGCAGCTTTAAACCACAAACACATGTCTAAAATGACAACATAAGGCAAGGAGAAAGCCCCCCAAGTCCTCACACATGCACCTCATAGTGGTACATGGCACAGCCAAACACACCTCCAGGCTTTCCCAAGTACAGAAAGTACCAGTGGCATCCAAGACGATGCCACAGCCAAGGTGGCAGCCAGGAACATGCACCCAAACATGCCAAGGATGGGTACACAAGGTGAACAAACACTGACAGGGACTCACAGACACCCACTGATGAGCATTTCAGGCAAGGAAGCACCTTGTCCCCGGTGAAGTGACAGGCTGGGGCAGGGCAGTGTCCTGGGGCAGTGTCCATGCTCATGGGTGGGGACAGCAGAGATGCCCAGCACCTCACTGATGGCATCAGGGGTGGGGGGCTGCCCACCGGCTGTGCCCCAGGAGGTATTCCAAGAGCAGGACCAGGCGTCCCTGCCGTGTCCCCGCCGTGTCCCCGCAAGGTGCCAGCGCATGACGGGCAGATGTGGCCGTTCCCAGGTGGGACGGTGAGTGCGATAAGATGGGGCAGTGGGGCTGAGGAGCCCCAGCGTGGGACAGTCCCCACATGTCAGCAGCAGGCGGGGCCACCCCAAGGTCCCTGGACACCATAAGAGGGGTGAGCGGCCCCACTGGTGAGCTGCGCTTTGGTCAGCACAACCATGCTGGGAGCCGTGTGTCTCGTCGTGCTGCTGGGCTACGGTGGGTGCAGGGGATGGGGAGGGCTCGGGGCAGCGGGCACAGGACCCTGGGGCCTGCCGTGGCCCTGGGCACGGGCACAGGCAGCCTCTGATGTCCCTTTGCCGGGTCCCACCCAGCCTACGGATGCGGCCAGCCGGCCGTGCCACCACAGCTGGGCTCCCGCGTGGTGGGCGGTGAAGACGCCGTAGCCCACAGCTGGCCATGGCAGGTAAGGGGGCACAGGGACGGGCATGGGGACAGGGAGGGGGACAGGGAGGGGGACATTCCTGCTCTGACCCTGTGCCTCTGCCCTCGCAGATCTCACTGCAGTACAGCCGCTCTGGATCCTGGTACCACACTTGTGGCGGGACCCTGATTGCCCCCCAGTGGGTGCTGACAGCCGCCCACTGCATCAGGTGGGTGTTGGGGTGCTGGAGGCATCTGTATCAGCAGGGTGAGGTATCTGTGGGGACTGACACCCCCTCTCTGTCCCTGGCAGCAATTCCATGACCTACCGAGTGGTGCTGGGCAAGCAGGACCTCTTGACAGATGACGAGCCTGGTTCTGTGGCTGTGGGCGTGGAGAAGACAATCGTCCATGAGAAATGGAACTCCTTCCTCACCATGTAGGGGACGGGATGTGTCCAGGAGTGGGTGGGGGGCAACAAAGCTCGGGACCACATCCTTATGGTTCCTGTCCCCCTGTAGCAATGACATTGCCCTGATCAAGCTGGCAGAGGAGGTGCAGGAGAGTGACACCATCCGCGCCTCCTGCCTGCCAGACGCTGGCAAGATCCTGCCCAATGACTACCCCTGCTACGTCACCGGCTGGGGACGCCTCAGGAGTGAGTGGGGGTCCCCAGGAGGGTGTCCATGGTGTCCCCAGGAAGGGGGGGTGTGTGCAGGGTGTGAGGTGTGACTGTCCTTGCAGCCAACGGGCCCCTGGCCGACGTCCTGCAGCAGGCTCTGCTGCCCGTGGTGGATCATGAGACCTGCTCCCAGTGGGACTGGTGGGGCAGCCTTGTGCGCACCACCATGGTGTGTGCCGGCGGCGACGGCGTCGTCTCTGGATGCAACGTGAGTGTCGGCACTGCGGCGTGGTACCCACCCTCGGCCCAGTGGGGTTGACAGCAGTGCTGGAGCAGTGCAGGGCCACAGATCCCAGGGGAAGAAGGAGGGGAGGGAAGGAGGCCTGGTGGTGGGTGCTGGGTGGGATGAGGGGGTTGCCGAGGAGGTGCCCAGGAACCATGGCCCAAACTGTCTCTCCACGCAGGGTGATTCCGGTGGCCCCCTGAACTGCCAGCGCGACGATGGCATCTGGGAGGTGGAGGGCATCGTCAGCTTCGGCTCCGGCCTCAGCTGCAACATGATCAGGAAGCCCACGGTCTTCACCCGGGTGTCTGCCTACATCGACTGGATCAACGAGGTGGGTGCCCCTTCCTCTGTACCCCCCGCAGGGGGTTGGCCACGCTGCCCTTACCCTGCCAAGGGTCTCACCATGAGCCTCCCGTGTCTTGTCTTTGGCAGAAAATGAGCGCGAACTGAGGGCGCAGCACGGAGCACAAGTACTGGGTGTGATAAAGGCAATAGTGCTGAGCTGGTCTCGTGTGGTTCTTTCAGGGGATGCCGTGGAGCAGAAACGGGGCTGTGTTCTTGTGGGCCTGGGCTTCTGCCTGAGTGGGGGAGAGCCCCTACATTGTGCAATGAGGCTGGGAAGGGTCCTGAGAAGCCCGAGGTGGGCAGAGATCCCACAAGGTGCTCCCAGCTGGGACTAGAGCTATGGCCATCGCCAAGCTGAAGGGTTCAAAGCTTGGTTGGTGGTTTGATGGAAGGGTGGCTGGTATCCAGCCTGGTGGTCCTGAGGGGCTCTAGGGAACTTGGGGGGAAGGCTATAGGGCCCCTTGCTGACCCTAGGAGGTTTTAGGTGTCTTGGCAGGCCCTGGGATGGATCAGCGAAGCTTGCTGGTAATGGGCTGCTTGACGATAACATATTTACAATGGGGGTCTTGAGGGAATTGGGTTGGCTCTGGGGGGGTCATCCTGCAGTCCCACCACATTCCCTCCACCCCCTGTGCTGCCAGAGTGCTCCCACTCTGCCCTCACCTCTGCCAGGGATGCCCTGGAGAAGGAGCAGCCACTGTAGTCCATGTCATGGAAAAAAGAAAAGGGACAAGGCTGAGCCATCTCTGCACAAAGTCACCCCCACCCCAGCCAGGATGCCCATGGAACACCCCAGTCCCAATGCTCCCTTAGTGAGAGAACTGGGGAAATAAGCAACGGAAAAAGTGCAGGGTCAGCTTTCCCAAAGGAGAACAAGTCCAGAGGAGGTGGGCCAGCCCTGGGATTACCTGCACATCCAGGTGCTCTGTACAAAACTGGCCAAGACACGACAGGGCAACCCAGAACTCCACCCCCCCAGAGAATGGGGAAAGGGAAAGGAGACAATCATGAGCTCTCACAAAATCCTGAGCACAGGCAAGGCCATCACAGCCACACCCCAGCTCCAGCTGGACCCTCCTTGGGGTGCTCAGGCAGCCCTGGCTCCCTCCTGCTGCACCCTCAAAGCACCTGAAATGCTCCCAAAGGACCATGGAAATACTCAGTGACTGCAGAAGCAGACTGGATATTCCCAGGTTCCCTGAGAATTCCCAAGCACCCCTCAGCACAGACCTCTCCTAAAGCCTCTGCACCTCCCAAGGGTGGCTCAAATGATGCTTTCCCTCCTCAAAATCTAACAGAGATGCAGGATTTCTGACCCACGGCCAGCAACGCAGCAGCTCCTCAAGTACTTTACCTAAGCTCTGATATTCCAATGAATCCTCATCAGTTTCCAGCTCTAACTCCATAGGCTGGCATGGCCACATTAGAAATGACCCAGAAATAGCAGACACAACTGAAGGTTCCTACTCTTCCCACTACAGAGGAGCCTTCAGGAGGCGCTGAAATGGCAATGAGGAGATGGAACAGACAAGGGAATACAGCTAAAGATTTGCTTTTTAATTGTGTTTATTAGAAACACAGACTGCAAAACTCATCCCATTTCACTTGAACATCAGACCCTGATCCCATCAATCAGTTACCCGGGCAGCACAGGACACAAACATCATGATCAGCAAAGAAAAACACTCTCAGGCCAAGTGTGGCTGTGTCAGGACAAGCCAGAAGCGCTCTCCTCTGGTTCTATTCTCCAGGAAAGGAACTTCCCTCTCCATCCACAACATTTCCCATGGGAACAGCACAATCTCACCTCTTCTCCATGGCAAAGACAGCGCTCGCAGATCACATTTCTCCAGACAAACATCTGGACACAAAGTCCACGGGCAGCACTGGCACTGAGTCATGGTGGGCACAGATTTAATTCAGCCACAGGAAGTATCTCCAGCGCTTGGCAGGGGGCTCGGAGCCCACGTGTCAGTCACACGCAAAGAAGAATTTTTTACGGAGGAAATTGAAACACCCGGGCATCTGCTTGTACCTCCCCTTGGCAGAGACAGCATCTGCCACCTGCAACAGGAGAGAGGCTGAGGATTGGGATGCTCTCCCCACGCCTTGAAATCAATGGCTGCCATGCCAAGGCAGCCAAAGAAGCACCACAACAACCGTAATACAACAACAAGGTGATTCTGTAAGTCCTCTCTCCCTCCACACTGCATTTTTCTCCTACCCATGGAGAACAGAAAAAGTGTCTGGGGCACCTACACTTGTACCCAACTTCGGCAATATCAAGTCAACAAGGCACACAAAATTAGACATTGATCAGCCAGCCTCGTTCCATAGCCCTGTGCATTGTTCTCCTCCACCCCCAGGACAGCTTACAGCAGCACCCAAACCCCATCAGCTTGGACAGGACAAGCCATGACATTTTTTAGCAATTTCCTCAGAAGGATTAAAGACTGTATTGCCAGGACTATTCCTCACTGGAGGAACCTCCAGTGTTTTTTGGCAGATTGAGGCCAGACACTTTCTCTGTAATTAAACCTCTCTGCAGGACCTCCAATTAGCCATCCCTAAAGTCAACACTCAGTATCCTCACTCCTATTTTGCACGTAGGCCTCCATGCCCCAACTGATCACACCCCTGACTATTTCCTTCATCCACAAAAAGCAGAAAAACAAAGACATTTACCCTCACTAACATGCCCAGCAGGTCTTCTGAGCGGGCGTATTGCTCCAGCACACTGTCCAGCATTTCCACATACCACGAGCCACTCGATTTCTCCCTCCAGGAGACAAAACCTTCAGAGAAAGAAGGAGAATGTTATTCCAAAACCCATCTGCTGCTCTCATCCCAACAAGTTCCTGCCACTCCAACAGAGCCATGTTGTCCTGAAGTGCCCCTGATTTTGGCCATGAAGCTCCAACTGTTTTGCTAATTCCCCCATGCCCAGCAAAGGATTTGCACAGGCTGCTTCACCTGGAAAAGTTGAGTAGGAAACCAAGATGTCACTGGGTGTGGGCAAACAGGCAATGGCATCGGGCTCATCCACGTTACCCGATGGCAACTGAAATGGGGTCGCGTCCGATTCCAAAGAACCCCCAGGAGCTTCATCTTGGGGCGAATCACAATCCACTACAAAGCCTTGATCTCTTTGTTCTGAAAAAAAGCAGCAACAAGACAGCTCCTGACGTTCATCCCTCCCAAACAATTCATAGTTGTACATCCAACGTTAAGAAAAGATGGGGAAAGAAAAGGACAAAGGCCCTAAAACAAAATAAGGTTCTTTGGCCGTTTGGCTGCACTGGTTGAGTCGAAGTCATTGGTGGTTTATACAAAATTCCTCACTCTGTGCAAAGAGCTGGAGCAGCCTCTCAGCATGTGGGAAGAGGCAGCTGGAGTGAGAAGGCAGCCGGAGAGAGGGGCAGGTGATGAACAGAAAGGGAGCCAAAGCCACAGCCTGACCACATCTCCGCAGCCCAACGCTACCGGAGCCAACACAAAGATTCACCTCCACCACAGGCCTGGATGAAGAACAGTTTGGGTTTTCCTCTCAAACTCGGGCAATTGGACCCATTGAAATAGTTCACAATCTTTTCTATGGGAATGGGTTTTCCATCCGTTCCATAAACGCCTCCAGGAAACTGAATATGGCTCGTCTGCAAGAGGAAAATGCAGGACCTCGTGACACGGAAGGCAAGGCCACTTCCAAGGGAGCCCCTTTCCCATCAGGTGCTTCATGGCCTAAAGGTACCAGAACAAATCCTTGCATTTGTGGGAATCCCTGAGGCCAAGTCAGGGCGAGGGGACACCCAGGAGCCATTTGAAATGCACTAAAACCCAGCAATCCAACTTCTATCATCCAACTCATACCCCACTTCCTCCAGCAAAGGAGTTTTTCTCTGGCACATACCATACACCATTTTCCTAAGAATGCCTCTCCTCATCCTTCAAGAACTGACTTGGAATAAACAGGCTTTACTGCTAATAGCATCTCACTGTCAGAGCTGGAGGACAGGACTGAATGACCACAGCGTGAGGCTGAGTGGGACCTCCCTTCAGTTCAAATTATTAGCCCCAACTTCGAAAATGGAAAACACCTGTCCACTGGCACCACTGGATCAGACTACACCAGAGAGGCTCTTGTTTTCTTTAACCCAGAATAAGGGTGTAACTCTTAGAAATGTACTGTGATGGCAGAACAAGGTTTTGACAGACCACTTCCCTCTCACTGTGTGTGAGACCACAGGGAATTAATCTCTTCCCACACATAAGGAACAAAGGGAGAGATGGGACAAACCCACCTGACAGCCATGGGAAAGGATGACCACGATGCAGCAGTCCAAAGCACTGTGGTCCTGCCGTGACAGCTTCTGCAGCTCCAAAACCATTTCCTGTGTGGAAAACGTTGCAATGAGAGTTTTTTGAATCATATCTCAGCCACAGGTTACTGCCAGGCCCTGCTCTAATTGTGCTGCCACATGGAAAGATCTGGTCAATCTCTGCCACAGGATAACATGAGCCATGGCAGAGTGTGAGTATTTCTGTGTCTCTGCCCTTATGTAACACTGACTGCTTTAATCACACAGATTTCTCACCTCTCTGCACTCCTTACAACACAGCACCACAAACCAAAACACATTTCCACATGATTTATCTGCTGAAATTCGCTGCTTCTGGCTGGGAGCTCATGGGTGAGCAGAGAACCACGTTTTACTCTCAGATGATCAAGTTCCCGCAGCACTTCCAGTAACAGCCAATGATGGCACAGACAGACACCACACAGCTGTCCAGGCTATCCCAAAAACACAGCCTCACCAATTCTCTACAAATCACAACCAGGATTCAACATTCAGAGGGGTGAAAATGTGCAAGGTCCTTTCTCCTTCTGCAATTGCAGCACAACAATAAAATAAGAGGATGCAAGTGGTTGTTTCTTTTGGGGGAGGGGGGGAGTTTGGCATGCTGCCAACATGAGACACATTCCCCTAAAGCATCCCCATTGTTTCCAGGGGCTTGGATCTCATCCCCCATGTCAGCAGGACACAACCAGCCTCACCTGGGCTTTCAGATCCCGTCGGGTGAGGACGGTGAAGCGCAAGGCCTTGAAGCGCCTCTCCAGCTTCTCACAGTCGATGTCGGAGCCTTCTCGGGTGGACAGAGCAGAGTCTCTGGAGAAATTGACGTTATTGAGGATCAGGCAGTGCCCACAGGGATCCGTTTTCATCTCATAAACCTGGCAGGGACAGGTCACAATTAAACTCCCTCTTATTCCAAGTGCTTGCTGGCTAATCCAGCAGGATAAAATGCCAGTGAGGAATGAGAGTCCTTAAAGTGGCTCGTTTCACAGCTTTTTCATTTCTCTACACCTAGGGACAGGTAGGACCATCCATTCTCCACACACATGCTCTCATCAGCAGCCGGGAACAGAAAACAACCCACTAAATTGGGAAAAACCTTTGTGAGAAACTGGCTGCTGCTTTATCTGTAGCATCTCCCACAGCAAGTTGAAATTTCTGGCAGATTTTTTTAGGCATCATCATCAAACCTCACCACAAGGAGCCAAGAATTTGTGTTATCGCTGTGGTAGTCTTAAGGAGGATCTGGCCTAATGACTGACCCACCCCGATACCATCAGCCCTGTTACAGCCTCAGAGCAATTGCTCACCTAACACAAAATGAGAAACAGCTCTTCCAGAGATTTTTCTTGAGTCACCTGTGAGGCACAGAGCTTTTTCCTAGCAGGGAACACTTTCAGCCTACTCAAATACTAACCAGGTCACGGCTCCTCTTGTCAACAGCTGAACCTACAACGCACAACAGACACAGGATTTAGCTCACCACGCTCCACAATGAGACCGCGCTCCAAGAGCTCACGTCTTTCCCAACACATATTAATTTCCCCTTCCCACCACACTGGAAATGAGCCTGTGGCATGCTGTGTCTCTAGGAGAGCCTGGAATGTGACTTACCCCGGGCTGGCATAGGAGGTATTCGAGGTCTTTCGCTTTCAGCTTGGACTGGGATAGACAAACGTTCGTGAGGGATCACATCTGTAATGACATGGGACAAAAACACAGAGTCTGAGCTCAAAAGCTTCCACTGCTGGAGAGCAGGACTGCCCCAAGAAGCTGTGGAGACCCCATCCCTGGCAGTGTTTAAGGCCAGGTTGGACTGAGCTTGAAGCAACCTGGGATAGTGGAAGGTGTCCCTGCCCACAGCAGGGGATGGAATGAGATGAGCTCTAAGGCCACTTCCAACCCAAACCATTCTGGGATTCCATGATTCTCCCAACAGTCACTTCTACCAGGATAATAAAAATCATGACTTCCTAGACTCTCACCCACAGCTGCCATGCCCCTATGGTGCTGTTTGCCAAAAGCACCCCACACCCTCAACACTGACTTTTACGCTGTTTTTCTTCCCGCAGCTCCAGCTCCACAGGCCGCAGGTCCGGCAGCTGTGGCAGCACCGGCCGGGGTTCACACTCCTGGATCAGCATCTCAGCGAGGTCGCCCTGCCCGGTGTCCCTCAGGATGGAGAGGAAAGCAGGGAAAGCCTGCTTCCCTCGAGTCTCCAGGTCGATGATCAGCTGCCGGGCTTGCTCTCCTCGGCTGCCAGCACTCTGCAGGAGAAAAACCCAGAAAAACAAGTGTTCATGCAGTGCCTGGGCAGCCTTTCTGACCAATCTGAAAGGGGGAATGCGGGATCTGCACCCAGGACATGGGGCAAACAACAGCAAAACGCAGTGGAAACAGTCACAGAGACCCTCGGCAGCCACCAGATCCCCAGCCCTGATCTCCCTACAACAACAACAGTCACCACTGGGACACCCAGCCCACTGTGGGGTCTAAAGGGAAAGGGGGAGAGGGAGCACCCCCCGCCTGGCCCCTGGGGACAAACAGGCAACCTGGGCTGTCACCAGTGTGTAAGATGGCGTAAAACACCCCCAGGCCTGGCACCTGTAACCAAGGGGGGAAATGGGAACACCTTAGGGGTGTCACGAGATTGGGATAGGGATACAAAGAGAAAGCCCTACATCTGGCACTGCCTGGGGCTGGGGACAAGAAGGGACAAGTGTGGGGGGTCCTCAAACATCTTATCTGCACAAAGACCAATCCCAGGTTTTGTCATCAGAGTGAGGGGACACAGGGCCATCCCTTTGGGCCTGTTATCGGGGCTATAGGGACATGGAGTTCCCCTATGAGCTTGCCACCAGAGTGAAGGGACCTGAGGTCTCCCTTGGACTTCAGAGGACACAGGACAATCCCTCCTACGTCTGTCACCAGAGTGAGAGGACTTGGGGGGCCACCCCCCAGACGTGTCACCAGGGCTTAGGTGACCCTTAGCCCTGTCACCTGGGTTCAGAGGATGCAGGAGCTACCCTGCCATGCCCGTCCCCGGCTTTCAGGGAACACGGACCCTTCCTGGGCCACCCCCGGTGCTCAGTGTCCCGCTCCCTGGCCTACCTGCAGCTCCTCCAGCATGGGCCGGGTGAAGAGCCCGCGCTGCTCCAGCGGGTCCCAGAGCGGCTCCACCCGCAGCGCCGCCACCAGCCGGGCCCGCCCGCGCCGCAGCGCCCGGCGCTGCTGCTCCTCCATGGCCCCGGAGCCCTGGGCGCTGCCGGAGCCGCCGCTCAGCCCCGGAACCACCGCTGGTCTCTTCCCGGAGCCGCCGCTCTGCCCCGGAACCACCGCCGGTCTCTTCCCGGAGCCGCCGTTCAATCCCCGGATCCACCGCCGGTCTCTTCTCGGTGCCGCCGCTCAATCCCCAGATCCACCGCCGGTCTCTTCTCGGTGCCGCCGCTCAATCCCCGGATCCACCGCCGGTCTCTTCCCGCAGCCGCCGTTCAATCCCCGGAACCACCGCCGGTCTCTTCCCGGAGCCGCCGCTCAATCCCCGGAACCACCGCCGGTCTCTTTCCGGTGCCGCCGCTCAATCCCCGGAACCACCGCCGGTCTCTTCCCGGGGCCGCCGCTCAATCCCCGGAACCACCGCCGGTCTCTTCCCGCAGCCGCCGCTCTGCCCCGGAACCACCGCCGGTCTCTTCCCGCAGCCGCCGCTCTGCCCCGGAACCACCGCCGGTCTCTTCCCGCAGCCGCTGCTCTGCCCCGGAACCACCGCCGGTCTCTTCCCGCAGCCGCCGTTCTGCCCCGGAACCACCGCTCGCTGCCCGGAAGCGCCGCCGCCTCAGAGTCCCCGAATCATACAGGGAGTCAGGCTGGAAGAGCCCTGGTGTGGTCCAGAAGGGTCATCCCAGAGCAAAAGAAACGGGATTCCGTCCTTTTGTGTTTTGTTTGTTTGTTTTTAAATATCTCCAGAGATGGACACGCCACACCCTCTCTGGGCAGTGTCACCCGCACAGCAAGTTCTTCCTCATGTTCAGATAGAACTTCCTGTGCATCAGTTCCTCTGGTGCCGCTGCTGGGCCCCGGAGCAGAGCCCGGGCCCTGCTCAGAGCCCTCCCTGCAGCCAGGGACACCCAGGGCTGAGAGCCCCTCTCAGCTGGGGCTCCTCTCGAGGCTGAACAGCCCCGGCTCCCTCAGCCTTTCCTGGGCACGGAGATGCTCCAGGCCCTTCCTCTCCTCCGCTGCCCCGGCTCCAGGAGCTTCATGTCCCTCCTGTGCTGGGGAGCCCAGGCTGGACACAGCACTCCAGGTGTGTCTTCCAGAGGGGCAGGGTCACTCCCTGACCTGCTGCCAATGCTCCTCCCAGTGCACTGCAGGATCCCATTGGCCTCTTGGCCCCCAGGACACTCTGCTGACCATGGGACCCCCAGGTCCTTCTCCGCAGAGCTGCTCCAGCAGGTCACCCCCAGCCTGTGATGGTACTTGGGGTTGTTCCTCCCCAGGGGTAGGACCTGCATCTGCCCTTGCTGAGCCTCATTAGGTTTCTCTCTGCCCAATTCTCCAGCCTCTCAAAGTTCTGCTGAATGGCAGCACAGCCTTCAAGGTGGATGAGCCAGTCCCCCAGGCGTGTCACCCAGTCCCCCAACCTTCAGGTGGATCAGCCACTTCCCCAGTTCCATATCATCACCAAACCTGCTGACCGTACATTCCATAGCTCTGTCCAGGTTGTTGATAAACAAGTTGAGTAAGACTGGACCCAGTATTCATCTTTAAGGAAGCCACTGAATGCAGACCTCCAGCTGGGCCATGGCTCTCTGAGCTCTGCCATCCAGGCAGCCCTTGATCCTCCTCGTCACCCATTCGTCACACCCACATTCCCTAAGCCAACTGTTGTGGGTTTCATCTGAGCTGGAAATTTAGCACCATGCAGCTGCTTGCTCAACTCCCCCCTTCTCTCCCCCTCCCACCCTGGTGGAATGGGAAGGAGAATCAAGGTAAAACTTGTATGTTGAAAAAAATAACAGTTTAATGATTGAAAATAAAGTAAAATACTGTAGTAATGTAAATTATAACAACAACAAGAACAACAATAATAACAATAACAACAATAATAATAACAATAATAAAGAGAAAAACAAGTGATGCACAATGCAGTTGCTCACTATCCACTGGCTGATGGCAGACCCCCTTCCTGAACCCAGATCAGCTCCTTCCCAGTAACTCCCCCCAGTTTATAAACTCGGCATTCTGTGGTGTGGAATATACCTTTGGAATATCCCACTTCGGGTCACCTGTCCCATCTGTGCTCCTTCCCAGGTTCCTTTGTGAACCTCCTCACTGTGAGAGCATGAGACAAGCAAAATGTCCTTGACTTTGGATAAACACGACTTAGCAAAAAACCAAAGCAGAATCACAGAACGTGTTGAGTTGGAAGGGATCCATAGGGGTCATCGAGTCCAAGTCCTGGTCCTGCACAGGACACCCCAAGAGTCACATAATGTGCCCAAAGGTGTTGTCCAAGTGCTCCTTGAACTCAGACAGGCTCAGTGCTCTGACCACTGCCCTGGGGAGCCCGTTCAGTGCCCGACCACCCTCTGGGGGAAGAGCCTTTTCCTATATCCAACCTAAACCTCCCTGACACAACTTCAGGCCATGCCCTCGGGTCCTGTCACTGTCACCAGAGCAGAGATCAGTGCCTGTCTCTCCCCTCATGAGGAAGCTGTGACTGGATTGAGTCTCCCCTCAGTCTCCTCGAAGTGCCTTCAGCCGCTCCTCTTCCCCTCAAGGTCCTTCACCAGCTTCACTGCCCCCCTCTGGACGCTTTCTAACACCTTAATACCTTTCTTACATCGCGGTCCCCAAATCTACCCTCAGTATCCCGGGTGAGGCCGCCCCAGCGCAGAGCAGAGCGGGACAATCCCCTCCCTGGCCCGATGCCCCTCACGACACGGCTGGCGCTGCCACCATTCCCATTCCGAACCCAACCCGCGGCACCGCCGCAGCTTCCGAGCCGGCACGGTCCCTCCGGCGGGCCTCACCTCCGAGCATCCTCCCGCGGCAGCCCCGCTTTCCCGGAAGCGCTCGGTCTCCATGGGGACGGCGGGCGGGCGCGCCGGAAGCGGCGGCGCTCGGTGCGGGAGGGCGGCCCGTCCGCTCCCTCCGCCCGCGGGCCGCGCCGGACCATGGAGCCGGGCCGGGCCGGCTGCCTCCTGCTCCTCCTGCTGCTGCCGGCGCTGGGAGCGGCCGCGCTGGGAGAATTCGACCCGTACCGCGTGCTGGGGGTCGGCCGGAGCTCCAGTCAGGCCGACATCAAGAAGGCCTACAAGCGGCTCGCCCGGGAATGGTACGTGCTGCCCTTCCAGCCCTCCGCCCGGCCCGGGCAGCGGGTCCCGGCGGTTCGGTGACAGCGGCAGGCCCCGCGGTGGCAGGAGGCGCCTCGGCTGCCGGTGCGCCCCGGCTTCCTCGCAGGCCGGGAGTCAGCCTGAACCACGCAGGTGCTCCCTGCCAGCGATCCGTGCTGTAAAACCCTCGGGAGTCTGGCTGCGGGGGGAGAAGATCGCCCAGAGTCTGCTTACGAGGAGAGAAAGTTCTCCCAGAATCTGGCTGGGGTGGGAGAATTCTCCCAGAGTCTGCCTATGGGGGAAAAGTTTTCCTGGAATCTGGCTACGGAGGGAAAAGTTCTCCTGGAGTGTGGCTGTAGGGGGAAAATTCTCCCAGAGTCTGGCTACAGGAGAAAAGTTCTCCCAGAGTCTGGTTACAAAGGGAAAAAGTTCTCCCAGAATCAGGCTACAGAGAGAAAAGTTCTCTCAAAGTCTGGCTGTGGGGGGAAAAGTTCTGCTGAAGTCTGGCTGCAAAGGGAAAAAGTTCTCCTAGAGTCAAATGATGGGGGGAAAAGTTCTCTTGGAGTCTGGCTGTGGGGAGGAAAACTTCTCCCTGGCAACTTATAATACACAGGGCTTGAAGTCTCAGCTTGATACCTCAACATCCAAGGGCAGTTCAGTCTCTGTGCTGTGAAAGGGAAATGTGTTGGATGCACAAATGTTGTGCCCTTCATGAAGGTGGTGTGTGGTGAGGGGCAGGCTTAGGGCATAGAAATAAAATGAATAAAATTACCTGGAGCTTTTAGAGCCCATGTTGTTCTGTGTGAGACATCCCCGAGGCCATGGCAGGGGGTGATTTAGGGAAGAACCTGGTAGTTATGTAGGGCAGCAGCCAAGGGAGGCATTGCTGTGAAGCAGACTCACTCTGTGTACTGGGCTCAGGCTGCTGGGGATGGAGCAGACACAGGGCTGGGTCCACAGGCACACAGCACACATCCCAGCTCTGCATTTTGGGGTGGGGTTTGGGCAGAGACAGCGTGTGCTGGGTATAAATCTGATCTCAGCCTCAGGGATGTCACTGCATGCCCTCACTGCCCACGTCCTCCTCACCTCAAACAGAGGCCAACAGTTCCACATGCCCCCCACTGACCCCTTTTCCTCTGGTTCTGTCCCTTAGGCACCCTGACAAAAACAAGGACCCGGGAGCAGAGGACAAATTCATCCAGATCAGCAAGGCCTACGAGGTAACACATGCTTCCTGCAAACTCCTGCCGTTGTTAACATTATGTTATTTATCCATGGCTTTGTGCTTTTCCTCTGTGTCTCTGTGTGGGAAAGGTGCTTAGCCCTGTGGAGGTGGACATTACCCACCCAAAAAGTTTGCTCAGCTTTGTTGACAAAGCTACTGGAGTCACCAGCATGAGTTTTCTGCTGCATATCCTTTGCTATGGGTCTGCCCTGGTTTTGCTAAAAAGCCTCAAAGGAGGAAGGAGTGGGTATTCCCCAAGCCCTGCCCAGCTAGGCAGCGTCTTGACTGTGTCACACATACATGAAAGCATTTTGGGGTGATGTAAGCAACATTAATGATCACAGGGCTTTGGTCACCTCAAATTGTTCTTAGCAGTAGTTATTTTCATGTTGTTCTGGAAATTGGTTGCCCCAGTTTGTGGCCACCAAGCCCATAGAAATCAAAATAAATCCTTATTTCCCTGTTAAAAAATGCAGTTTCTCTGCAGGGCTTCTGGCTGCTCAGGGAAACTTTTGGCACTTTCTGAACCCTCCAGATTCAGAGAGAGACCAGCAAAAGCCGCTCCAGGAAAGAGCATTTGTGCTCAGAGCACAGGATGTTCAGACCCAAGGAGCTGTTGGTGACCGAAGAGGGTACAGCAGTCTGGATTTAGGGACTCCTTTCTTTGGACTTTGAGGGTTTTATTACCCTTATTTACCACAGTGAGCCTAGAAGGATGTGATGCTTCCTTCTTCCAAAATACTTATCCCTCTGACATGCAGCAAAGGCTGCACGTTCCTTCCTAAGGGATTACAGTCAGAGCAGTTCCCCCTCATGGTTTCAGGCAATCATTTTTCCATCATTTGCTTTCCAGATTCTCTCCAACGAGGAAAAGAGGGCAAACTTTGATCGCTATGGAGATGCTGGGGAAAGCCAGGGCTTTGCTCAGCAGCAGCATCGCCAGTTCCACCGCTTCCATGACGGCTTCTATTTCGACGAGTCCTTCTTCCATTTCCCTTTCAATTCGGAGAGGCGCGACACCTCCGACGAGAAGTATTTGCTCCACTTTTCCCACTACATCAATGAAATCGTGCCAGACAGTTTCAAGAAGCCTTACCTCATTAAAATCACCTCAGACTGGTGCTTCAGCTGCATCCACATCGAGCCCGTGTGGAAGGAAGTTGCTCAGGAATTGGAGGCACTGGGTAAGGATGAGGTTGTTGAGGTTGGGTGTGTGTCCCTCGCCCAGTGAGGCTGCAGTGGTTGCCTTCAGGTTTGTGTGACCCAGTTTAAACCCTGTGGATATCCTCAGGGATTTATCCTAATGGTTTCCCAAACATTCCTAACTCCAAAGTAGGGTGCTGGGCGAAGGAGCAGGTCATCAGTTTTCCACTGGGCCTTTGGCTTGCTGGGGATCTTTCAGGTGAACCTGTTGCTCTCCTTTTCCAGGAGCAGGAATTGGTGTTGTTCATGCGGGGTACGAACGGCGCCTCGCCCATCATCTGGGTGCCCACAGCACTCCGACCCTGCTGGGACTCATTAATGGGAAAATAACCTTCTTCCACAACGCTGTCGTTCGGGAAAACCTGCGGCAATTTGTGGAGAACCTTCTGCCAGGGAATCTTGTTGAAAAGGTAGGTTCTAGCAGGGGTGGCAGATGCTGCTTCTCCTCTCCGCCTGGAGATCCCTCTCTCCTTGGTTGTTTTGGTTGCAAATCTGTTTAATTCGGGCTCCAAGCTGATCTGTGTCACAGCTCCAAACCCTGGAGCTGTAAGAAGCATTCCCACCCTACAGCTCCATAACACTTTTCCTTGAAAAGGGCTGATCCTGCTACCACGTGGTCACACCAGTGATTCTAGTGCTGGCTGCCCCCAGCTGTGACACCCCACAGCTGCCAGGGCTCCACCCAAGCTATCCTTAGGACAGGAACCTGCTGGGTTTCACTTCCCCCCTCCTTTCTCAGCATTTCATCCAGCAGATTAGGGACCACTCACTACCTCATAGGTTACATCTGATAAAACTCACTGACACAGAGTCCAGGGGTTTTTTTCCAGTTTTTTTTCAGACCTTTGAAACTGGAGCTGGCAGCATGAGTCCTTTCACAGTCATTAGTAAACCTCCTAACTGATAAAATATTCCTGTATTTCAGCCTTCTGGTGATTTTTGGCAGAGTCCTGAAATGCCCACCGCCCCTTTCAGTGCAATGTGGCTGGGTCAGCTCCCACAGCACTCTCACCTGCCTGGCCTCTGCTTTGGCCTTGTTCACCTCATTTTCCCTTGGGATCTTAACCAGGGGTCACTTTCCCTAACAGACTCTTGACTTGTCCTCTGGGTATTTGAGTTATTGGACTCTTAGCCCCAAAAATAGGGTCTCTTTCCCTTCTACAGTAAATGCAGCCATTTATGTCCTTTCTAAGAGGTATCACACCTGAAACAGAGCAAGGTTAATGGAGCTCATGGGTGCCTTTTAACCCTTGGCTTCCCACTTTATATATAAAGACTATAGTCCCAACAAACAGGAGAATAACAGTGCCGCTGGCATTGACTTGGAATGGCATCGACAGAGGCTGCAATAACTAAGAGGGCTGAGGGAGGTCAAGAGTGATGATTTTAGTTCATTCATTAATCAGGAATACCTGGTGGAAAGACCAGCCCACAGTCTGCTTCCTTCACCACTGGGACAGCCCTTTCAGGCTCAGTCCTCGTTCAGACACCTCATTGCAGGGCATTGCTGGTGTCTGACAGCTCAGAGGTTAAAATAACGTTCTGGTTCTCTCTAAAGATTACAGATAAAAACTACATCCGCTTTCTGTCTGACTGGAAGAAGGACAACAAGCCCCACGTGCTGCTGTTCGATCACATGCCAGTTGTGCCCTTGTTATACAAGGTAATGTCATTTCTCTCACTGCGTTTTTGACTTGCTTATAAATCCAGATGTTCCAAAAGAAGACACACCCCTGCTATGAGCAGAGGTGGACTGATGCCTCCAGACACCACTGACTGGTTCTAGGAGAGGCAGGTGATTTGTGCTGGTTGGAAATGGCATGGCCAGGTGACCACCTTTGTTAGGAGCCTGTTTCTTTGTCCTGACACAGTTACCCTTCGTGAGTGGGAAGGTGCAGGTGTGTTTCAGAGGTAGCAGCAACACAGGTGCACAACCTTTGTTGGGAATGAGAGATGTTTATGGCATATCTAATTTGAGTTACTGAAAATCCCATTTCCTAAGAAGCCCCTGCTATCCTACAACATGTCAGGCTGTAAATAAAGCTGTGGATTTGTGGAGGCTCCCTGCACAAAGACTAAGAGGACACAAAAAGTGGTTCAGTGAGGGGGAGGAAGGGCTTGTACCTCTCACAGCACATCCAGTGGCATTCAAACAGTGAGGTGTGTTCTTGGAACAAAGAGTACACCACGGGTACTTGGGGGAGAAGATGCTCACTCTGTAACATAACCACGTGCTGGGGATTTCCTCCCTCCCAGCTGACGGCCTTTGCCTACCGAGATTACCTGTCCTTTGGGTACGTGTACGTCGGCCTCCGAGGCACTGAAGAGTTGTCCAGCCAGTACAACATCAATGTCTACACTCCCACCATGATGATCTTCAAGGAGCACATCGACCGGCCCGCTGACGTTGTGCAGGTATCACTCAGAGCCCTCCCCAGGAGCTGAGGGAAAACGGGCACGGAGCTTTGCGGACCGAGCTGGCAATAAGAGGCTGGTCAGTGGTGCAGTTTGGAGGAAGAGTGTTTGTTCTCAGCTTAAACTCATTCTTTGGAGGAGAAGGAGAGTGTGTGTTAGAATAGGAGAAGCTTAGGGGACTCCAGCCTGTTGGGGACACACGTAACTTCCCAGTCTTGGGGCCTCTAAACATCTTGGGTGATTGCACAGAGGACCACAAGGGCTGGCAGCCTTCCCCAGGAGCATCCAACAGCTTCTCCTCCTCCTCCTGCTCAGTTCTGACTTCTGCTCTCTTTGTCCTTGCCAGGCACGAGAAATGAAGAAGCAGCTCATTGATGACTTCCTTTCCCAGAATAAGTTCCTCATGGTGGCCAGACTCACCAGCCAGAGGCTGTTCCAGGAGCTGTGTCCTGTGAAGAAGTCTCACCGTCAGCGGAAGTAAGTGACACATCCCCCTGTTTTGTTTCCTAAGGCTCTGGGGCTGCTCCTAGAGTCACTTTTGGTTTGATTCTGAGGGAAAAGAGCAATGACTGCATTGGATCATGCCCAATATCCACACCGTCAGAGAGGTTTCTGGCTCATCAGGATTGTTCTGGCAAGAGGAAAGGGGTTGGTCATTCCCTCTCACCTCCAGACTGGCTCTTAATCCCCCATCTCGTTGTGTCACCCAGGCACTGCGTGGTCTTGCTCACCAGGGAAGGAGAGAAGTTTGCTGAGGCTTATGAGGCCTTTTTGACTTTTGCTGTGGCCAACACAAAAGACACGCTGAGGTTTGTGCACGTCTACAGCGATCGGCAGCCGGAATTTGCAGACACCTTGCTGATGGATGAGGAGAAGTATCGTGGAAGATCAGCTGTGAGGGTTTCCTTTTATGTTTTTAATCCCTTCTTCTTTTAGCCTGTCATTTAATTGATGCTGTACCTTGATCTGACACCTCATTCTGGGCAGTGGTTTGAAATGAATCATCTGTCTAGAAAAAAAAAAAGCCCCTTCCTCTCTGACATCTGCCGTGCTCTTGGCTCATCCAGGTGGTCATTCTGGAGAGACGCAATAATGCAGGGAAGATTGCCTACAAAGCCCTGGAGGAGGCCTGGCAGGGCAGCAAAGAGGACAACTTCATCCTCCTGGATCTCCTGGACCAGCTGAGGACAGACCCCGGCCTTCTCTCATCAGAGACTGTCGTAGCAGACCTGAATGACGAGCTCGCCCCCGTAAGTGCACAGCCTTTCCAGATGCCTGACAGCTGTGTTACCTTTGTGGACAGTCCCATTAAGGTTGTTCAAAGGCATTTCTCTCTTAAAATACCAAGGCAAGGCTCTTACAAGGTTTTGTGCTTACAGAAGGAAGCTCATGGCATGCTCTGAACCTGTTGGGACTCTTTATAGCAGTTTTGTCATTTGTTTTTTGCTTTTCATTCTTTTCGAGCAGATATTCCTTGTCCGATGGTTCTACTCCACGCTGGACTACATCTCAGACTGCTGGGACAGTTTGTTTCACAGTAACTGGTACGGATTGGGCATCTATTGTTGGTTTTCACTGCTTTCCTGTCACCTTATTTTAAAACAGATCCAATTTTAGCCTCCTTTTGGACAGCACTCAAAAACTTGGTGGTCTTTAAGACCCAAGAAACAGGCTGAGTTTCTGGGGAAGGCACACAGTGTTATGAGGTAGGCAGGAACTGAAACTGAGGCAGAAAATGTGAATTCCCAAACCTGACTGCTGCTTGCACATCTTCCCCTCAGGCGAGAAATGATGCCACTCCTGTCCTTGCTCTTCTCCGCGCTCTTCATTCTCTTTGGCACCGTTATTGTTCAGGCTTTCAGGTGAGTGCACACCAAAATGCCCTCAGGGAGAGCTCCTCAGTCCAAGCCAAGGCCTCAAACACACACAAAATCACCTTCCTCTGCAGTGATTCGAGTGACACAAGGGACTCTGCACCCTCTGGGAAAGAAGAAACTGCCACAAAGACGGAGAAGAACGACGCGAGCTTCAGCAAAGAGAGTAACAGGTTCCCTCTCTAACTTCTCCAGAATGTTCTCTGTGGAAGCACTGCTCGGGGAGCACCTGTGCAGGGAGGATTAGTGATGAGCAGAGAAGTGCTGAAGTTGCACAGACAGAGTGCAGTTGTTGTATGGGGCAGTGCAGGCACAGCAAGGAAGGAGGATCAGTGCACAGCCAGGACCCAGCCAGCAAGGACAGGGGGACACTAATCTGCTCATTAAACAATTCCCACCAAGTTTGCCCAAGACGGCATCCTCAGGGGATGGGTAAAGGTGTGACCCACTCGTTGAAGGAGATCCAAACCAAGCCATTGTACCAGTTACGCTGGCTTTGGCTACAGGGTGCAGGGATGGCTTGGCATAACAGGCTGGTGAACACACTTAGTTTCTCCATCCTCAGTTGCTCCCAGTCCCTTGCTCCCCTTTCACTCATCTTTTTATTGCAGCAGGATTCCCAAAAAGGGCTTTGTTGAGGTGACTGAGCTAACGGACATCAACTACACCAGTAACTTGGTGCGCCTGAGGCCAGGCCATATGAACGTCGTCTTGATCCTGTCCAACTCCACCAAAACCCCCCTGCTCCAGAAGTTTGCCCTGGAAGTCTACACGTTCACAGGGTAGGCTGGGCCCTCTCCTGGGTTTCTGTTGCTGTGTTAACCACGTGTATGATGCTGCTCTGGTGACACGTGAGGAGCTCCACTGCTAGGAATGGACGCTTCTGGTGAGGGAAGAGGCCTCTGCCCTCATCAGTGGCAGTGAGCTACCAAAAACTGAGAGGCTGTTCCCAGCCAGATTTGGTGATGGTGGCCAGAGGGGTCAGGTGCTGGTGCCACTTTGGCTGTACCTGTGTTTTGACAGATGAAAAGCACGACAGTGCTGCATACACTGAGCTGAAAAAAGGAGCTGCAGCAACACAGTACTGCCCTGCCCTTGCTGACAATTCCTTACCTGCCCAGTAGGAATCCAGCCAGGCTCAGGACATGTGCTAATCCCACTGTTTTCTCTGCTCTTCCCCCAGGAGCAGCTCTCTTCACTTCTCCTTCCTCAGCCTGGACAAGCACCGAGAGTGGCTGGAGTATCTGCTGGAGTTTGCTCAGGATGCGGCCCCCATCCCAAACCAGTATGACAAGCATTTCCTCGAGCGTGACTACACGGGCTATGTCCTGGCTCTGAACGGCCACAAGAAATACTTCTGCCTCTTTAAGCCTCACAGATCAGGGGACGAGGGGGGAACCCTGGGATCGTGCGAGGATTATAATGCTTTACAACACACGGAAGCCAGAGGGAAACCCTCCTGCAGCCCGGGATCTAGATCCATTAAAAACAAATTACACAAATTGTCCTTTTGGATGGAACGCCTTCTAGAGGGTTCCTTACAGAGGTTCTATATCCCCTCGTGGCCCGCACTAGACTGAGGGATTTTACAGAGGTTCTAAAGGACAAACTTTTTATGAAGATGACAAGGGACAGCTCTTTCCAGGAATACTCAAACAAGCGTGATGAATGGACCTTAGGTTTTAGATGAACTCTCCTGGGGCCGGCCACCAGAACACACCTCCCGCGTCCGGAGCCCCGGAGCGCAGCCAAGTGCACCCATGTGCCCTCCACCGCCCCGCCGTGCGTTTGGACACCGTGCAACCGAAGAGCCAAGAAGTCTGTTTTGCTTTCTCATCCTGCCACATCTGCTTCCCGAGTCACCCCCGTCCCATCTCTTGTTTTACCTCGGTTGAAGAAAGCCGTGACTTCCCTGGGTCCGGACCAGCCGCAGCCGGTGACGCAGGCCAGGTCACGGTTCTCCCTCCCCGTGTGCTTAGCCCATGGTGCATGGTGTAACTCTGGCAAGACCCTGCAGACCCTCCAGGCCCTGCCCTTCTGAAAGGCCTCCTCCCACCAGGCAGTCATACTCTCTCAGCTTTCCCCATGGTAAGTGATGCAGAATCCGGTCAGGAGCATCTCCCTTGTAGCAAACCTTGGCTGGGACTCCCCCGTGGTGCAGGCTCGTGGGTGATGTGCATGTCTCATGCTCCTCGTGTCATGGTTCCACCTGCAGCTTCACCGGCTGAACCGGAATGGGGAGGGAAAGGGCACGGCCGTAAAATACTGTCAAAGTGTTGAGCCATTTAAATGTCACGTTGATTTTTCAGATGCCTTTTCTGCTTCTGTCGATTTTAGACAATGTATCCTAGAGCCATAACTTTACCTGCATCCTCAGATTGTAGGCGTGAGCTGCTATGAGCCAGTAGATGTGTAAAAAAACTCTACGTAGCTGCCAGGGAGTCACTGGGGCTCCTTGCAAATACCCTTCCAGCTGTAGTACAAACCAACCTTCCTTTGTATCAAGGAACCTCATCCTTCAACGATTGTATTCTTGAAATGTTGCCCCAGAAGTGCTGTATCATCAGACCGTTGCGTGCGTGTGAAGCTCCTTTGGTTTAGTTGGGGGGTTGAGATGTTGGGTTTCAGCCTCTCACCCGTTTCCTTCTTGTCCCACACCTCCATTTCTCCACGCTCAGGCTGCTCCCGTGGCTTTGTGTTTGTTTGCTTGGGTATTTCTTTTGTCTTTTGGAAGCAGTGGGGGTATGTGAGGTTAGAACAGCTGCACAGCCCAGGGTTTGGATGATGCTTTGCCACAGCAGTGCCCCAATGGCCACTTCCAACTCCACAGGGAAAGGGTGGCCCTGGGTGAGGCAGAGGGAGGACAAGCAGCAGCCTCGTGGCTGTTCAACACTCCTTAAGTGACCTGGCAAGGCAGCAGGGCTTCTCTTTGTGCCCAGGACTGAAATCCTGTGAGGTTTGTTCTTCCTTTTCTCTCTTCTGGGGCTGACACTGGCACCTTCCATGGATCTGGAGCCCTGTGGCACCATCAGGCTCTGGCACTGCCAAAGCACAGGGATGGAACACAGAGCACTCAGTGAGCACAGGGTGTTAATGGCAGGCTTCAGCCCTTGCCACGTTAGTTACCATCTCAGCAGAGCAGCCAGTCAGTAGGAATAACCCCTGAGCTGGCTGCTGATCCTGCACAGAAGCTGGGAATGCTCCAGTCATTGCCCTCCCTACATGCCCTAGTTGCTCCCAAAGCCTTGCCTCACCACATTTCCCCATCCTGGGAGCAGCCTGGCGTGCTCCAAACCCCACAGGTACCTCAGACCCCTGTAAAACATGCTTCAAATAAAGGCTGCGATGCTACAAACAGGTAACCAGGTAAACAAACCGTGAGGTTAATTAATTCCAGCCCAGTTGACTCTGGGCTACAGAATGAGGCACTAAAGTAGAGGGAAAGAAGGAAGGAATGAAGGTGAGGTCTTATCCCTGCCCAGGAGCTCCTGTGAAGCTCCTGTGAAGGCGCACAGGCAGCGCTGAAGAGAGCAGAGGGGGAATGAAACACCAGCCTGATGCTTCTAGACTTCATTTCCACCTGGCTGGAGCAATCACCACAGCACTCCTGCACTTTTCCCACAGCTTGCCATGCAGGATGTGGCTGGAATAGGTTTTAACCCAGCAGAAGGCTCCACATAACGTCTTACACGTTTGCAAAAATAGAAGATTGCTCTCTGTGTCTCTGCTGTCTCTTCAGCTGGGCAGAAACAAGGAGAAAACCCTCGACTTGTAAAAAAAGTGCCTAGTTATGCTACAGTGAGGGAATTCAGCCCTGAGGAAGGGGAGAAGGCTTCATGGCCTTCACATCCCTTGTGTGTGTTGCACGCTGCCAGAACCCTTGGGTTTATTTTCTTTTGAGCACAGGTAGCCTCCCCTTTCAGCTGGAGTTGAGCTGAGGGAACGCTTGCATCAATCCACCCGTGCCGGCTGCAGCTGGACAGGAGCACAGCTCCTGGATTTTTATGGAAGCTTTTGCCTGGGTTGAAGCAAAAACCAAGCTGCTCTGACCCCTGGGTTAGTTGGCTGTAGTGCCAGTGTGGCACTCCAGGTGTTTTCCACCTGCAGACTGCAGTCAGAGCTGCTTATCCCAGGATCTGCCCTCTCCCAGCAGCCGTGAGCCGTCACCCCCCATCATTTTCTGAACATTTGCAATTCTGTTCTGTGGTTTGTAATCCAAAGATTGAGGAAATTCGGTCCTAGTGCACTTTCCTAGTGAGATCTGAGCGATGGCACAGTGCTCACAGCTGAGGAGAAGGGATACAGGCCCCAGAGTGGAGGTTGTTCCCAAACTCCTCCCTGTCCCTGTCTCTGCCCTTCCCCCACAGCAAGCAGGAGCCAGGACACGAGTGCAGCCTGACAAGTAGGACTGAAAACTAGGTACCTATTTTGCACTTTTGATACTGGGAGGGGGGGAATTAACTTATTTGGCAAACTTGTCTTTTTTATTTTGGGGGGTTTTTGTTTGGTTTGGTTTTTGTTTTGTTTTGGTTTTGTATTTGTGAACAGGCACTGATGTCATTTTGTTTTAAGACAAATACAGGTTCGCAACCAAAATAAACTATTTTAATGTGTGATGAGGTGGCTCTGTGTCTCCATGTACAAACTAACCTCACCTCCATGTCCTCTCAAAAATTCCAGGAGCATTAAACTGTTCCTGCCATGGGAAACTCCTGGTTATTCCACCAGCAGGAAATGTAGTCAGGTATCTCCCTACTCTCAGCAGGAGGCCCAGGCCTCCTTCATGCCCTGCTTTCTTCTGCATTCATCATCCAGCTGCCACATCCTACTGGGACAAACCTTTTACCAGTGAGTTTTTCCAGGAGCCCTGTGAGCTGGGTGAGTCATTCCAGAGGCAAAATGCCATTAGCTATCCCTTTCCCAAGCCAACTCCAAAGCTCCAGACCCCAATTAAATGGGGAGTCTAGCCTGTTCCCTACAGTTTCTCAGCTTAGAAGTACCTTATCTAGTGGTAAATGGCATTTATTTCATGCTGCAAAGCCCATGCTGGCTGCAGCAAGCTGAAAGGAAGGGTACATGGAAAGCCTGGCTGAGGACACAGAGTAGCATCACCCCAGGGCAGGTGGGAACTGCCCTCACAGTGTCTTCACTCCTGGGAGAACACACAGCATCTCAAACAAAAGGTTTGCCCCCAGGAGGGCCGTGTTGCCTGAAAAACAAGACAAAAAAATGAAAAGATTTGTGTATATCCAATGGCTTTCACCCAGAGCTGCCTGTGCCAGGCACTTGTCTTGCCCTCAGGCATCTTCACACTCACCAGAGGTGTCGTACAGCGGTGCAACTTCCACAAGGTCACACCCCACTATGTTCAGGCCTCTGCAGCCACGAATAATCTCCAAAGCCTAAGGAAAAATGGATTTGGGATCAAGAAACACATCTGACCTAGCAGACCCATCAGGGCTCTGCTTTCCCCATACTCCAGTAAGGAAACCCAACCTCTACAGAACAAATTATAGCAATTCCACATTTCCCTTCCTCATCACCACGAGGAAACACTTCCTGGCCTCCCTAAACT
The DNA here is from genome assembly GCA_020086605.1 of Lanius collurio. Classification (NCBI taxonomy): domain Eukaryota; kingdom Metazoa; phylum Chordata; class Aves; order Passeriformes; family Laniidae; genus Lanius; species Lanius collurio. Next base: position 449,873 of record JACBWW010000093.1, on the reverse strand, counting down.
TCCACTTTGCTGTGCTAGTGAAACGACCTCCTTTAAAGGGAGCAAACCCTCCTCCTGCCCTGGGAAGGGCAGCGCTGCCCACTCACCTGCACAGGTGTGAGCCCCGCTATCTCCGGGGTGCCGGTGCCCGGGGCGTACGCGGGGTCCAGCCCATCGATATCGAAGCTGATGTACATTGGCTTGTCCCCCATCTGTGCCCTCACCTCCCTCATCAGCGGCTCCAGGGACTTCATCCAGCACTCCTCAGCCGGGACCACCCGGAAACCCTGCGGGAGCACAGACACACAGGCACCTGCTTAGGGAAAGGGGGGAGATGAGCAGCATCCCCAGCCCTGCTGGGGAATCTGTACCAGGAACAACCCTCATTCCAAGGCAAAGCTGCAGAAGTGCATCTGGAAACACCTTCCACTCCCCACACACACTTTTTTACTCTCCACTCAGCTGACACTCAGGAGTGTTTGTCCCGCAGGACAAGCCGCTGGCATGGAACAAGAGGCAAAAAATTCATTAATGTCCCTGCTGAAGCCAAGTAAATATGACTGGCGTGGTATTTATGGCAGGGATAAACCCAGTGCCCGGCTGTGGATCACTTTACCTGTTGCCGGCAGTACTTGTTGGGATCGGGATCGTAGGAGGAGCCCCGGATGCCGATCTGGACCACGCGGCCGCAGTCCAGCAGCCCCTCCTCCGCGCAGCGCCGGAACGTGCTCCCGTGGTAGATCCTCTCCCCCAGAGCCCCGTCTCCGGTGTCGGTGTGAGCATCCACATGCACCAGCCCCACGGGACCGTGCCTGCTCCAGGCAGGGTGGCTGTGTTAGTCCTGTCCCGTGTGTGGTGGCCTTACCAACAGCTGGGACAGCAAACCAGGAGCCTTCCTGAGGCTTTCCCAGGTCCTTTATCTCCATCTCCACATTAGATACTTACTTTGCTGCCAGGGCCTGCAGGATTGGGTATGTTATGGTGTGATCTCCACCTGCAAGAGGACACAGGGAAGGGGAACACACCACTACAAGAGCAGCTCAGTGCTCATTGTTCCAAAGTCATTTTTTCCCTCTTTGCATTTATCCTGCACTTTTTTATGTAGGGCTTCATTGCAAAAGAAAAACTAACACTCCTAGGTGCAGGTTGCTTCCTTTATCCTCTCCTGGGTCCTCTCTTCTCCTGGCCTTCCTTCTAGGGAGGACCAGATGTGCAGGACTGCCAGCAGGGACAGCCTGTGGAGCAGGACCCTTGACTGGGCTCATAAACAGACATTGGATCAGCTTCTGAGGACACTGTAAGTGGTGACTTGCCCCTTGGTACCCCACACATTTGCTTCCTTCAGTGATGCCAAGCTGTTACAGCAGCAAACTTGAACGTGCACCCAAATCAGGCCTCGTGCAAAGCCTGGTGCTCGCTCAGCTGGAGGGACACAAGGGACAAAACCTGCTCTTGCTTTGGGTCCTGCTCAACAGGACACCAAAACCACGTCACTGGTTATATTTACAGACTGACCCATCTCCTCATTTCTGTCCCAAAGAAAGGCATCACAGAACATCCTGTTCAGCAGAGAGCCTGTGAATTTACCCACGATACTGCACAACAGCCCATGCAGGGTTCATCGCTCGCCTTCTGCCAAGTCTGGACTGAATGATGGGAGGAGGAGGAGAGGGAGTTTGCCGGAGCCAGCAGGCGGTGGCAGGGAGGCACAGGCTCCTTACCCAAGGTGAGGGGCACACAGCCGGAGGCCGCGATCCCCTGGTAGGACTCTCGGATGAGGCGGCAGCTGTCGGGCAGGTTGTAGAGGTTCACGTTCACGTCCCCGATGTCGGCCACACGCAGGGAGTCGAACGGTGCCGCCCCGGTGCTGCCGTTGTACCTCCTCACCATCACGGACTCGGCGCGGATCTGACGCGGGCCGAACCTGGGCGATGGCACGGCTGGCAAACGCCACCAGGCATCGTTCCCAGCACTCCTCTCACCACGGGGAGGTGATGGCCAGAGGGAAGCACCAGCTTCCCCGGCTGGCCCTTACCTGGCTCCGGGCCGGTTGGACGTGCCCGTGTCCAGCGGAACACCAACAAACGCCGCGTCCAGTCCCTCCACCGATGCCTGTATGGGAAGCCTCATCATGGAGCAAACCCCCACGGGCCGGGCCACGAGCTGGGCACTGGGGGGCACGTTGAACCGTGAGCTCCAGCGGCCAGGGGCTCTGCTCCCTGGAACCAGGGGCCGGAGGAACGCTGCGGACACACTGGCTGAGGAGCTGGAGGTGGTCAGAGGGGCCGGGGGCCACAGGCTGTGGTGTGAGGTGGTCACCAGAGTGGTCACCAGAGTGGTCACAGCTGGCTTGGGAGCGCAGAGCCCAGCTCCCCGGGGCAGCAGCTGGCTGAAGGCAGCCCAGAGCAGGGGCCTCATCCTGACCCACACTCTCCCACCCTCGGTCCCACAGGGAACGCAGCGAGGGGTGCTGTGGAGCCCGTTCCCAACTCGGGCAGAGCAGCAGCCGCCTCTGCCAAGCCTCTCTCCAGGGATCAAAGTGCAGCCAGACACCCCACTGCCCGGGCAAGGGCAGAAATCCAGCCCAGCCTCCACGTTCACCCTCCCAGCCACCCTCTTTCCCAATGGCATAGTCCTGGCAAACACTGGGAACAAACACAGCAGTGAGGGGCAAGAGCCCGGGCAGGGCTTAGCAGGACAGGGCAGGAGGGACATGCTGGGAGCTGTCCCAGTTTGCTCCCCTCAGGCATTTGCAGACAGCACAGCAGCATTTGCTGCATTAACGACTTGTACTTTTAACCTGCACTTCACAAAAGCACCCGGAATGCTGAAGAATCATAAAAACGTCTCGTTAGCGGAAGGCAGAAGGGAAAGAAAACTAAAGGAAAGTCTGGCCTCAGCAGAACCACGGGGGGACAAAATGCAAGCACAGGGGAAGCATTAACAGGGATCTAAGGACCAGAGGGACAAGCTGCAGGACAAGCATTTTAGGCCATTTTTGAGGACAGAATTGAAATGGTTTCCAGGGGAAGCAGGTTTCCAACGAGTGGAGTTCTTCAGCACAGATAAAAGCTTTGTTGGGCAAATACAAACACACTTGATACTGGATGGCTCCAGCCCCTAATTCTGCTCCCTGCCTGTATAGAGACTGGACCTGGGAGAGAGAGGGAAAAGCATGGGAATGATGTTCATGGCAGAAAGAGGGCTCAGAGTAGAGATCCACCACACAGCAGTAGCATTTACTCCTCAAAAGGCTCCACAGAGTGTCCAGGGCATGGGGACTCACTGCCAGACCCAGGCACACCCAAAGCAAAGGCAGCAGAAACACACTGCAAGAACTCAGTAATGTAAGAAACAGCAGCACACACTTTGTTTGAGTCAGATCAATGTTACAAAGGTCTTTTTTTGCAGCTTTTTCCCCCAGGAGCTCATTTCCCCAGATTCCCCAGGCTCCATGCTCTTTGGTGCACCAGAACAATGTGCAGAACCCTGAGAGCAGGTTATCCTGTGATGATTAGGGGTATCAGCCATTGTCAGCTACCTGGAAACTGCAGGAATAGCCAGTGATGTACCATGCAGGAGAGTACAAAACACCCCCAAGGCAAGGTCTGTTCCTCCTCCTTGGGGAATTCCACTTGGAATAAAACATCGTGTTCTACAGTGAGCACTGGGAAGAGCTGAATTCGCATTTAAGACAGCCCAGAACCAGCGTTCCACAGCCCAAATTGGATTGAGAGAACCCACACAGCCACAGAGCTTAATCTGCAATTTATTGTGCAACAAGCATAAATAACTTTCTCCCCAAGTTCCTCTAAACACAATTATAGCCATGAAATTGCACGATGTTTCACAAACATGGCTGTTGTTATTTAAAGATCGATGTCTCCCGCCCTCCCCACCAGAGGATATTATTTCATTGACGGAAACACAGGCAGGTAAAAGAGCAGAGCATCACACCAAACTCTTCAAGCAGGGGCTGCTGCCCAGCCTCACTTTGTTTGGAGCATTATCCCAAGCTGGAGAGTCTGACTCAGCCTTGGACCCTGAGGCAGCCTCCACCACAGAGCTACACCAGTTAAGAACAAAGATAAGCGGGATTTGAGGATGATGTGCTTCCACTATCCTGCGTTCAACTGCGAGGTTTTTAGTGCTGCTGACGCTCATGTTACCAGGCAGCACCTCACCAGGAAGTTCTCAGGCTGTCATTTCACAGCTCAGAGGAATACAAGTTTCAGACCACGCTGGTTACCCCAAGCACAGAGACTGCAGGTCCCTTTGTCAGCTTGGATTTCTGTGTGTTGTTTAAATTGTGATGTTTCCACGTAAATAGCAGCCAGACAGTGCCTCCTCCCAGCCACCCCTGTGAAAGGAACCTGCTTCACTCAACACACAACTCACAAACCAACCACAGACCTCTGGACACCTGCAAGGTCCACACACCCTCCTCTCTAGAGGAAAAGGAAGCAAAGGCATCTCCTCCAGCAGGGGCAGAAATTAGCAGGGGCGTGGGTAACACTTGCTAGAGAGAAACTCAAGCTCCTAAACACAGGCCCGAAGCTTGTTCCCTAAAGCACTACAGGACTCCAGACAGACAGAAAGGATGGGTTCCTATGTGCCTTTAGAAAGTGCCATTTATGTGGGATGCTCTTGTTCCAGGTGGTTCCTTCACCCCGAGTGGCTTCTCCAGGCCAGCAACAAGAATATTGCTGCCCAGAGGTCTTCAAACTCAAGGTTTGCCAAGAAGCACATCTTCATTTTGGTTTCTACCTGGCTCTTCTCCGCCAGCCTGTTGGTGAGCAGGGTGGCTGCAGACTGGCAGAGCAGCCAGGCGATCATCTGGTCGGGTTTCAGGGTCCTGGATGCTACAACACTGTCACCCCAGAGGCTCAGGTGCAGCACGTTCGCAGCAACTCTCGCAGACAACCTCTGCAAGAGGAAGGGGAGGGGAGATGAGCTGATCCTGCTGCACTCAGCCACATCACCAGCACAGTGATCCCTGGGCCTCCCCTGGGGCCCCACCCTGAGAATTAGAAAGCTCTTTGAGACTATTACTGTACATATATAATGTTGTGTGCAACCCTCCAAAGTGAGGTCCAGTCCTGACAACAAACGTCTCCTGAAATCCCTGAAATGATCCAGCACCACTCAGCAAAGATTTTTTTTTTGGCTTTGATCCTTATGTCATCCTTTGATCCTGCAGTGACATCTGGATGAACTCCTGCACCCGCAGCCCTCCACGGCTAAACAATCCACCAGGGATACTCCCCAAGAGGATATCTTGAGGGCAACATCTTCTTACCTTGTTGGGATCCCTCTGAAGCAGCATCTTTATCACCTGCTTCACCTCAAGGGGCACGTGGTCGGGCAGGCTCGGCAGCTGGTCCTCCTGGTAACTTCTGCTTTCCAGAGTCGAGTGCCCATGGCCATAGAAAGGATTGCCCAGGCCCAGGATTTCGTAGGCGATCGCTCCAACAGCCCAAGCATCAGCTTTGCTGTAGTTGATCACCGTGCCTGGACCAGGTGATGCTGTGATCACCTGCCACAGAGAGGGGGCTACTCAAATAAACAGCTCGAGTGTGACCTCTGTGCTGAAATTCAATTTTTAATGCTCAAATCAGCATTTTCCCCATAATAAACTTAAGAGACTGGAACCAAAGGTGGGTTGCATCTGAATCTGTGGTGTAAATATTCCCTACTGGCATGCTCCAAGTCTCTGGCTCTGCTCAGCCCACTGGGATGGTAGGAGGAGTTTGGACATTGCACCGAGGCTTTAGCCATTGCTCCTGACCAGCATTCCCAGAGTCCCCCCAAGGGCTGTGTCCTGCTGGAATTATGGAGACAGGAGACCTGCAGATGAACAACCAACACCACAGGAAGGTGCTCCAGGTCCAGCAGACAGTTAAGGGTGTCTTGGCTTTTATTAGGCTTATCATCAGGGAAATAAAAAGAAACTGTAAATAATTTCACAACCGCCTTGAACTTCAGCCAAAAGCCACTGTTGCAACACAAGGACTGCTGCATAACTTAATAGTTACATGAAAATGGGCCTGGATAAAGACTAAAGAGTAAATTTTGAGGGGGGAAAGGCTGATTCTGCCTCTTAACATCAACTGATTAGGTTTCACCTGGTAGAGCTCAAGATGTCTATTTGACACAGCTCAGCACAGATGCTCACCAAGCCTAACTCAAGGTAGGACACAAACTTTCTGTGCCACCAAAACTTCTAGTCCCGACAGCAGGACAAGCAGAAAACCAGCACCACAAAGCACTACTACAGAGGGATTTACCTCAGGTGCCATAAGGCAGCCATTGCCACCCCGATCCACGTAGGAGCTGGTGAAGGGCAGCCTCAGGCCAATGTTTTCATCTGCCAAACAGCAGCCGAAGTCGGTGATGACCAGCCAGGGGCAGCCAGCTGTGAACAACACAGGGCTGCCAGAGTTAGGGTTCAGTTTGGGAGGACCTGGCTGCACCAAACACCACATCACACCAACACCCAGCTCGGTGTCCTCTGCAAACTGACTGAGGAGGAACCTGATCCCCTCATTAACACTGTGGATAAAGATATTCAGTAGGGTAACCTGGTCTAGTGGGAGGGAATTGGAATGAGAATGAGAAGAGCTTCGAGGTCCCTTCCAACCCAGGCCATTCCATGACTTTATGATTCTACATCCTGAGCCCTCTGGGGAACAGAGACTCCTCGGTATCGTCTGTCTCCCGGAAGGCAGGTGGATTCCAGGGGTCTCTCTGTCTCTCTCCCTGACACTCTTCAACCAAATTCTTCCACTCCTAATTACACAGACCTGCTTGCCTGCTATGGCTTCCTGCCCATTTGAATCTCAATCACACTGAAAAAGAGCTCAAGTAATTAAAATCTCCATTAGAGGCTGACAGGAGAACATGCTGGAACAGGATGAAAACACTGTGTTGGTTCCCTTCCCTCCCAGCCCATGTTTCATAAGCCCAGAGTGCAGCACTATTAACCTGGCCACAGGGTGAGATTTTAAGAGGCTCCCTGTGCTCTTTGGCTCTTTGCAAGAGATGACAGAGCCAAGAGCCTGAAGCAAAGGCTCCTGCAGCATCCCAAATGTGTTCCTGGACACTCTGGTCAATGCTGGCTGTGCTCATGCAATCCATCACCTCAGCAATACACTCTGTCCATGTTAATGATCCAAAACCTCAGGCACAGACAGGATCAATGACTTGCTGCAGTGACAGCAAACACTAAGCTAAAAACTAAACCTGAGATTATTCAGAAGGTTAGATGCTTCCTTCCCCAAACACGCAGCTGGGTGGGACTTCCCCAAATGCCTACGTGACCAAATCACTTCTGTGAATTTACTGGCATTTATCCTCAGGGATCTACGTACCAGAATCAAACTCAACCAGGATGTTGTCAGACTTGAGGTCTCTGTGTGCTATTCCATGTCGAACAAGATGGTCCACGCCTTCCAAGAGCTGCAGAATCATCACTGTGGAGAGGCGAGCACCTGGAGTGTTCTCCTGCAGATACTGGCGCAGCGTGCAGGGGTAACTAGGCACAACAAGGAAAAAATGGGAATTAGCATCCTGGAGGCTTATCACTGGTGGTTCAACCTCAGTGCTGGCTCATCTCATTACTGATTCTATGCCATCTCTAGCAGCGTGCTCAGACTAGGGGTGAAGTTCAGGCTTAGAAGGGCAGACAAATGGGGACAAACTCCACATTTCTCACTTTAATTTGGGGTAATTATTAAAAAGAACTGTTTGTCTTCATTGTGGAAGCACAGTTGGAACCTCAAGGACTTGGAACAGCTCCTGGGAGGCATTTCCAAGAGCATACTCTGCTCTTTGGCAGCAGCCCAGGCCCAAGCTTTGCAGGGACAGAGTACCCAAGTCACGTTAACCAGCTTCTCTCCACCTACTTCTTCATCACCAAGAAGAGCGTGCGGCTGTGACCGATCCCTCTGGGGTTCAGGTTCAATGGGAGGACATCAGGATACTCAGTAAAGGCTCCAGGCAGCAAAGGGACAGAGGATGTGAACGCTCGGATCACCTGGATTATATTCGGATGAGGTTGAAGCTTCTTCCTCCCAGGAACAGGTTTTCTGTGCAGAGGAGAGACATCAGGGATCACATCAATCCCTCAGTCAGTTCTGATGCATCACAGACACGTTGCTATTATTGCTGAAATTACTTTTCATTATTATGGCACGTCCCCCACACCAAAGGGTTCCCCAGCAGTGAGCAAACACATTTGTTCTGCACTGGAAGCCTCATCAGAGGGAGATTAAAGCTGCCCAGGGTGGATTACAGGACTGCATGTTAAGCAAACAGTCAGACACATCCTGGAATCCATTCACTGAGGAAGAACATGGGGCACCAGTTTCATGGCCCATTTCCCAACCAGCATCTCAGCCCAGCATTTCCCAGGTGGATGCAGAGCACCCGCAGCCGGTGCGGATCCACTGCAGCAACGAGCATCTCCCACCAGCTGCTCCAGAGCTCAGAACCCACCCCGGTGCTTCCCAGAGCAAACTGAGCCAACCAAGGCCTCCCAGGGGCTCTGCTGTAACTGGATTTCCCTATTCACGATGGCCAAACAGGAAATAAGGTGCTTCACCTGCACTACAAACAAAACCCTCACACATAACATGCTGCTTTTCGTTTTACTCAAGCCCCACTAACCCTTCCATGCTGCTAACAAAGGCAGAGCCATGCACAGGCTGCTTCTCCATTCAAAAAGAGCTACAGCAGCTCTAGAGAATAACACCCAAACGCAATTACTTTGTTAGACATATAAAAAAGGTCAGCTTCACACTGGGAGTATCAATTTAGACCCTCTATTTTATGGCACAGGCAGAAAGCTCTCACTACCCTGAAAAGCAGGTTACCTATCTGTCTGCAACACAGATCTCTCATCCCCTGAATGTCAAATATCCCTTTGGCTGCTCTATTGCATTCCCAGCCAGCCACGTAGGGCACAGCATTCATTATTCATTTGTATTGGCAGCCAGGACAGATTTGAAATTTAAATCAGACAATCTGGGCTGTGGAGTCCATTGTTTCAAACGGAACAAAAAGATGCATTTCGGAACAAAAAGATAGCTAACTTGAGGTAATTTAAAAGTTTCCATGTGATTTTTCACCTTCATCCTGTTTGCTCACTTCCCACTCAGGTGAAAGAGTGGGAACTGAGTCATTTCCATTTTCCTCCTCACCAGTTTTCCTGCACTAAAAGTTTCAACCTCCCTGGCCAGCACCCATTTTACACCAAACCAGTTCTCAAACCTCACAGTCAAATTGTATTACAGTGAAATCATTTGATGTTTAAAACACTCAAACTGTTACTGGTCGCAGGGATGCAATTAAAAAGCATCACAATGCAAACTAACATGGTGTCTGAGCAGTGGCTCCTCCAGCCTTTACCTCAGCAAATGCCAACACATTTCACACACAGGGAAGCTAAGACACAGCTACAGCCACCCACCAGATCCTGGGAGGACCCCAAATGCTCCCAAATTATTGGCGCACTCTTCCAATCCCCTCTGGACCAGAGAGTTCAGCAATGCAATTCCCCGCATGCCAACAAACTTAACAATCTGCTTTCAGCAGCTATTCTAGAAAGCTCTGTCCACCTTCTTAAAAGTGTAGATTGCTGCAGAATTAATCAAGGGATGGAATTAGCACCTTGCCATCTCCGTAGTGTCCGTACCTGCGGCCAGAGACAGCTCCGTACTCCCCGGATAACGCAACGCCGGTGGCTGGGACGAGCTCTCGGCCCATGGCATCGAGGATGGCTTCACTCGAGGAACCAGCCTGCAACAACAATCACACCCCATGTTGGTTTCAGCTCCAAAATCACCCAGCCCCAACACAAGCTGAAAGCAAATAATCCTAATGCTGGCACTGTGTCTGGAGCTGGATTGACTGAGACTAGATTCCAGGACTTCCCTCCCTTGAAAATCAAAGAAGGCAATTAACTACTTAGAGAGCTCACCAAGGGAGGTGGCAAGGCCTTTATTTGCAGAAAGAAATCTATTTATCACTTCAAATGCACCCTTGACCGTCAGGAATCCAAACTACACCTTAACACCCGCTTCCAACTTCCAAACCCAAGTGGAAGACCCACAGCGAAATGCCAGGGTACTTCTGGAGCCCAAGGGATTCCAGATGTTGGCATTTTGGAAGAGTCTCTTCAAATATTCACTTGTCACATCAATGGGGAAAGCCACATGGATTTTTTTAAACATGGAAGAGCCACACTGAGGGACTGGATCACCAGTTACCCAGGCTGGGAAACACCGGAGCAGATCTTGGACAGTCACCTCCCGGCAAGGGGACCCAACAGGCAGGTTACTGCCCACCCTGAGACCACTGACTCTTCAGGAGGAAAACCCACCTCTGTCCTGAGACTGACAGGACACCTAAACCACTGGCACCAGTGGCTTTCCCATTCCTAAACCTTTCCATCAGAGCCAGCCTCAGAAAACCTTTTCTTCCCAAAACATCACCTCCATACTCAACATCTCCAACAGCTCAGTGCCAATTCCAGAGGATGATGAATGCTAATTACCTTGCTCTGGGACTCTTCACTAACACCCGACGTCTCCAGTGTCCCCTACCAGCAGCTTTGTTGTGACACACTCATCCTGCACTCCATAATTAGCACTTTCAACACTTCAGTATTAAACATTCCAGCCAGAATTCCCCAGCAACAGACACGGGGATTCAGCGCCGACTCCTTACCGAAATGTTCCACATCATTTTGATGGCTAAGGGAAAAGCCCCTTTTGGTTGGTGTTGCACTACAGGCTCCTCTTCATCCCCCTGGGAGGCTGAGCCCCGGCCCTGCTGCACGGCTGGGAGACGGCTGCTGCCCGTGCCATCCCGAGCAGCGGGACAGAAGGGAATGGCTGCCTCGTACACAGCAGCACTGCAGCCCTTCCCGAGGGGCTGGCCGATGAGATATTCCTCCAGCTTGAAGCCCTGCCAGCGGAAGGAGCTCAAGGGATCTTTCTGTGGTTTGTTCTTCCCAACAAACACAGTCTGAAAGGAATACAAACAGGAAAACCCGCTCAGTTATCCCAGACTTCCCAGAGAAGGAGAACTCGGTGTTTCAGTGGTATTAACACGTCCTGGTGGGTTGGTCCAACCTGAAAGTCACAATCAGACTCTAATCATTGGGCTCAAATCACTGTAACCACATGGAAGATAATTGGCAGGCCATATATTTTTGTCTGATACGATCTATCCCTAAATCAGTCCTTCCTAAAGGTGCCCTTTTTGAGGGAAGAAGAAGAATCAGGAGGAGAAGTAATTTGCTAATTTAGAATATAAATATATTTTGCCCAGAGAAGCTGTGGCTGCCCCATCCCTGAAGTGTCCAAGGCCAGGTTGGACTGGGCTTGGAGCAAGCTGGGATAGTGAAAGGTGTCCCTGCACATGGCTGGGGGTGGAAGGAGATGTCCCTTCCAGCCCAAACCACTTCATGATTCTGTGGTTGTGTAAAGAAAAGTTTAACTGAACACTTCTAAAAACAGATGCATTATTACACTTTTCTCCCCCTCCATGAATAAATCAAGTTAGCAGCATTTAAAAGAAAATCCAATTAAAAGCAGCAACAGGAAAAACAATATTTCCTGCCCTTTTGTGGCAGTTGACTGCGAGGGCTGGTTAGTCTGAGGAAGAGTGAATCCACGATGGGAGGGAGCTGGGGGAGGAAATCAAGAGAGGTGGGAAAACAACACATAGAAGGTTGTTCTGGAGTTTCATCACAGTTCATGATCCTACAGGCCTGGTGGTGCCCCAGCTGTCACCAGTGGCCTTCTCTGTGAACTGCAGCCCCAAAGCACCAGTGACCACCCTAGGGATGTGTCATGGGACAACAGGACACAGAACCACAGACAGCAAATGGAACTACCCGGCAAGGGCAGAGGAGAGAAAGCATCCTGAGAAACTTCAGGGAATGTGCCTGCTGGTCAGTGGAGCAGGTGACAGCTGGCTCTGAGCACCAAAGGTCTATTTTTACCCAGGAAATATGTTCAGCACCATCTATCCCATGTGCCCTGCCAGCAGGGCCTGGCCCAGCACCGCAGGGTCCCCGTCTGTCTCAGGAAGAGGGGATGGACCTGGGGAACAACATCGGTGTCCTGGGACACGAGACCCCCCTCACCAGGGCCCCAACCCCCTCCCTCTGTAGGGGGACAGGGAGTGAGGGTCCCCTAGTACCTGCTCTAGGGTGATAAGGGGCTGCTGAGTGAGAGGCCTCCCCAGGATCCTGGTTTTAGGAAGGACAAGGCGTCTGTGGGGCTGCTCCCAGCAGAGCCCACCTTTGGGGATGTGCCTGAGGGCTGCTTATTGCAGCAGCCCCCACCTTCCTTGGGAAGAGATGGGGAGGTGGCTGGGGGGCTCCCCACAGTAGTGGTCCCCCTCCCCTTCATGAGGGGTGTTTGAGGGGCTCCACAAATAAAGCTCTCCCCTCCCCTTCACCAAGGGTGGTTGGAGGGCTCCCCACAGCAGTGACTCCCCCCCTTCCCTTAAGAGGGGGTATCTGAGGGGCTCCCCACAGCAAGAATCCCCCTTCCCCTTTATGGATGATGTCTAACGGGTTCTCCAGAGCAATAACCCCCCACTACCCTTAATGACGGGTGTCTGAGGGACTCCCCAAAGCAAGGACCCCCTTCCCTTCGGGGGGGGGGCGTGTCTAAGTGGCTCCCCACAGCACTGACTCTCTGTGACCTTCACAGGGGGTGGGGGTCAAGGGACGCCTCACATCAAGGACCTCCCTCCCTTTCATGAAGGAAGCCCTTCATCACAGAGAGCGCCCCAGACGCCGCCCGGCGGGCTCCCCGGGCCCGCGGCTCCCG
>JACBWW010000093.1:424091-434103 GCA_020086605.1 Lanius collurio | reverse complement strand
GAATGGGGCAGGAAGAGACGGAGGGAATGGGGCAGGGAGAGAGGGAATAGGGCATGGAGAGTGAGAATGGGGCACAGAGAGGGGGAATGGGGCACGGAGCAGGGCAAGGAGTGAAGTGTGGAAATGGACCTGTAATGGGGCATGGAGACAGGCAGGGAGCACGACATGGAGCAGGCATGGAATGGGGCATGGAGTGGGGCACTGAACAGGGCAGGAACAGGACATGGAGTGAGGTATGGAACGGGACATGGAATAGGATATGTAGCAAGGCATGAAGCAGGATGTGGAAGGGGACATGGAGTGGGACATCGAGCAGGGCATGGAGTGGGTCATGGAGCAGGGCACAGAGCAGGGTGCAGCCAAGGTAAAGCCTTGTGCAATGCAGGGCATGGAGGACACAGCTGGGAGCGCCCTGGCATGGAGCACGGCACTGCCCTGGGAACAGCCAGGGCACAGCCCGGTGTGTGGAATCATCAAATCACAGAATCACAGACTGGTTTGGGCTGCAGGGGACCTCAAAGCCCATCCAGTCCCACCCCCTGCCATGGGCAGGCACACCTTCCAGTAGCCCAGGTTGCTCCAAGCTCCATCCAACCTGGCCTTGGACACTTCAGGCATGGGGTAGCCACAGCTGCTCTGGGCACCTGTGCCAGAATCCCTCCCTCCCTCCCCTGCTGCCCATGCTGTGGGATCAGCCCCACAGACGAGCCACATCCAGCCTCTCATCCACCAGGATCTCCAAGTCCTTCCCAGCAGGAGTGCTCTGTATCCAGTATGGATACTGGGGGTTGCCCTGACTCAGGTGCAGCACCCTGCACTCAGCTTTGTTGAACCTCATGAGGTTCCCATGGCACATCCAGCACCCCTCAGCCCTGCCTGGGCTGCAGGACAGCCTCAGGACCCCACTCCCCGTGTTTCATCACTTGCTACAACTGCAAGAGATAAACCAGAACTGCTTTTATCTCACTTGGGCATGGCGGAAATGCTGAAGCCAGTGCTGGTTGGGAAATGTAACAAATTCATTTATCATTGTATTATAAATCAATAGTACAATCAGCAAATGGCATTACTCTGGAGGCACAAAACTCTCCAGAAGTCCTCAAAAACTCCTTGTCCTCTTCTTCCCCCAAACGGAATAAAAGCAAGGACAACAAGCTGGGGAGAAACGAAGGACACGCTCCGTGCGATAACCATCCTGTTCCAGCAATTCACCTAATCTGGACTGGCTCATTAATTACTTCTGGGGCTGATAGACCTTTTCTTTCTTGCTTTCACTTCTCTGCAGAGCTGAAGGATCCAGCACTTTCCCAAGCAATGATTTTGCATTATTCAGGAGTGGTTTCTGTACCAAGCCGTGCATCAAACCCATCTCTGTCTGCAAACTCCTCCCTTGCCTACAGGGATGTCTGGACGCTTTTTTTACTAATAACAGGGAATTTCTATGATTTGATTTTGCCATTTCCTCGGGGCAACGTGGAGCCAGAGTCTGCGAATCAACACTGAATCAGAAGATGAGCCAGAGGAACAGGCAACTTAACAGCATAAACACATTTCCCATTGCGTTGTTCCCAAAAAGTTGCTTACAGGCTGAGGAAATTGGGGAAAACCATTGTCCCCTGTGCCTGAAGGCAAAGGCTGGTGGTGGCCACACTGCTCAGACCTTCTTCAGGTCCTCAGGGCCAAAGGAGAGCGGCAGCAGCTCCTCCAGCCTCTTGACAATGTAAGTGCCATCTGCTTTGGTCAGGTAGACATCCCAGTCTGTGCCAAACTGGAGGAGGAGAAAGAAGAGCCTGATGAGGGAGAAGAAGGGAGAAGAACCTGCCCTTCTTCCCCAAATTACTCATATAATCCTTTCTTTTCAGGTTCACAGGGAGCATCCCCCTCTATTGCATGTATTTTGGGTTGGCTTATCAGCATTACCTCCACCTCCCCCAGAGGATACTCTGGGCTCAGATCTTGTGTTTTTACCCCACCAGGGTGAGCCCCGGGGCCTCTGAACCGGCTGAATCTGACCCTCGAGCTGAGCCCCTCGACCCATTAAATATTAACGACCCCAAAACAGGCTGTGGATGCTGAGGTTCCTGCGGGAGGAGGGAGAAAGAACCAGATAGGGTCTGTGGGAAGCTCAGCTTTTGCAGGAAAACCCCCCTTTTCAGGCTTTCCAGAACCAGAGCAAAGGACTCAGGGCAAAACTCTGCACCTGGAGGAATAAACTCCCCCGGGGAGGGTGAGCTAATAATGAATTGCCACTGAACACCCACCCAGGGTGGGAATACTCCTTTCCCAGCAGATAAAGCAATTTGAGGAGCCTGGAGCCAGCCTTGGGGCTGAGGATGGAGGGTTGCACCCTCCTTGGTACCTCCAGGTGTTTTAGGGGGAGATGCCTGGGGTCAGGGAAGGGGCCACAGAGCCCCACACGAGTTGTCACCTCTCTCATCACTTGTCTGCAGGCGCCGCAGGGCATGATGAACTGGTCCTCCATGTCACTGCCAAAGGAGAAGGGCACAGATCTCAGTCCTGAGGGGAGCTGCAGAAGACCTTCATGCCCCAATAACCACAGAGCCACAACAAATTTGTCCCCCCAATTCCTCCAAAAATACCATGCAAAAACTTCCTTTTCCTCCCCAAAAGCTGGAGCTGCTGCAGCAGAAGCTGCTCCTGAGGAGTACCAGGTCTCCAGCTGGCCTCCCATCCTGTCCCTCACCATTCCAGCTCTCGGAGCACCCTCACCTGGCGATGGCCATAGCCTTGAAGCTGGTGTGCCCCTCAGAGATGGCTTTTTGGATGGCAGCGCGCTCAGCACACATCCCCAGGCTGTAGCAGGCATTCTCCACGTTGCACCCTGCCGGGAAGACTCCGCAATTAACCACCCCAAACCCCATCATCTCATTTCTTCTTACGGAATTTAAAAAGAAAAGCCATTTTCCCTGCTTCCCCTATTTATTTTCCCATCCACTGTGATCTTTGGCTCGCTCCGGGATGGCGCCTGCCAAGAGGCAGCGGGGGAGGACACACAACACCAGCACCCTGGGGTGACCCCGCTACATCCTCATACATGACCCAAGGCTTGCTGGGGGCTCCCCAAAATCCCCGGGGGAGGTCTCAGGTCCCCACCTTACCTGAGAAGATCTCCCCGCCGGCGGTGAGCAGCGCGGCTCCCACCGGGAAGCGGCTGTAGGGGCAATAGGCGCAGTTTTTGGCCTCCCGGCTGCGGCGCAGCAGGAGCTGGAGATGGTCACCCTGGGGCTGGCCCGGGGGGACAGCGGCGACCGGGTGCTGCCCGCCTCCCTCCATTCCTGCGCCCGCCTGCCCTGCCCGCTGACGCCGCGGTTAAATATTTCCTCGCCTGGAAAATAGGCTGGCCGGGACGGCGGGATAACGCCCCGGCACGCAGCTGAACTCCGGGAAGCATCCCCAGGGGAAGCTCTGGCCCCCAAAGCATCATGCTTAGGGATTCCCAACGTCTTCTCACTGCCAGCTGCCTCATTTTTTCCAATTTCTCCTGGTTTTGTTATTTACTTCCTCCTTTGTCCCGGCAGTGCATTTTTCCGCTGCCGTCCCGGAGGTTTTTTCCTCGTCAGTTCAAAACTGGTTCTGTGGCTTCACAGGATAATGTCATTAAATCATTCCTTGGGGGGGGAAGGAACAACAGTTCCTGATCAGTGAGATCAAAAGAAATAAATTATTTTGATTGAAAGCATTAAAAAAAAAAAAAGTATCTGTATATGTCACATTTCCCCAGGTCTTCTAACTACAATCAGCAGGGGAAACTGGTTGAAGACACAGATGGTCAAAAGCCCAGTTTGGGATGCCCTCATGCTGGAGCCCAAATTCAGTTTGGCTGGTGCTTCCATGGGAATCAGCCCATACAAAGTAAAGGGCTCCCAGGTGATCATCAAATTGCTTTTTAATTAAAGATTTCTCTATTTTTCCCCTTGCCCAAGGAGCTTCCTGCCCCATTTTCTAGCTGCAAGGACGGGTATCACGGCCCCCAAGGATTTATCACGGGGATTTTTATCTGGTTTGTTGGACTTGGGGAGGATTTTGACCTTACCTGCTGGTTTTGCCAGCAAATCTTGGTGCTAGGTCACTGCTGAGGAGCTAAAACAAGTTGGAAAGCAGTGTCCAAACTGGCAGTGGCTTCTGACAGGGTTGAAACTCCATGAGCTGAAACAGCAGGGGACAGTGAGACCACCACAGGCACCCCAAGAAAGCAAAGCTGGGATGCTGAGATGGGTATTGTCCGAGGGATAACTGGGAAACCCACCCACTGCACACTGTGTGGGTGCTTGTTCATCCTGGAACCCGAGGATGGCAGCTCCCTACTTGCCAGGGCAGGGAGTGAGAGGAGGGATTGGCAGCCCTGAAGCAGCCCACAACCCTCTTATTCAGCTTTCAAAGCACAAATCCAGGTTGTTTTCCCCTCTATAAAATGCAGTGCAGAGTCTCCTTTGCCCCCAAAATCTGGGAGAAAAAAGGAAAACCAGTCCCAGGGCAGCTTGTGGGTGGCACTGTGGGATGAAACCAATGCAGAGGGACACCCTCCACTGGGACCCCAGTAATGTGGGATCTGTAAATAAAGAAGCTTTCTGGGTGGGTTCACACCTGCCCTCTCAATATGAACACTGAGCAAGTAAATACAGTCCTCATCTCAGTCAATGAGGGCAAAAATAGAAATTATGAAAGACGAAGGTTGGTGTGGATAGAAATCTTCCTCATTAGCACTAATTCCCTAATTGTGATCTCCCCAAAACCATCCTCACACTGGGAGCAAACCACACAGCCCATGTTTGCATCAAAAAAGCTGAAAAACAGACAAATTCATGCATTTTTTATTATTTTGGCTGCAAAAACCTATGAGGCTGTCAAGGCCGCGGCAGTGAGAGAGTGGGGCTGGTGCTGTCTGCCTGTGAAGCTGCTATTTTAAGGCTGTATTTGCTTCACTCAAACTGTAGAAAATCTGGGAAGCTGCTGGGAAATGGCTTCCTGTTCCCTGCAACACCCTACTCTGGTTTTCTTCCCCAAATGGACTAAAAGTGGGGGTACATGGTGTTATTTTACCCCTTTCTCCTCCCCATTTTTCAATCCCAAGAGCATCCCCAAGCCCAAGGTCTCTCTGCTTTACATCCAGATGGTTAAAAAAAAAAAAAAAGGTGGAAATCAGGGTTTGAGCCAAAGGAGCTGAATCCTGAGCAGCCTCAGACTCCACTGCAGGGCTGAAGCCTCACAGTGCTCCCAAAAAATCCAAGCTGTGCCATGGGGAAATAACATTCCATTTCTCCTGGAGAGAAGTTGTCCTGGGGCCTTGGCCAGAGATAAAAGCAACAGGTTAAAAGCCAGCTCAGCCCAAAAGGAGAGGAGCAGCAAGAAGGTCTGACTGGCTTGTAAATAACAGGGGCAAATGGGAGGTTTGGAGGAAAAAATGCCAGCAAACCTGCAGGATGTGCAAATCCTGGCACACACCCTTGTGCAACGTACTGATCTGGGGGGGAAAAAACCCCACCTTTTAGTCGCTGTAGTGTCAGAAGCCATCATCTGACCCTCCCAAAAATCATCCCCCCCAGGTGGGAAATCAGAGAATTTCCCCTCCCGCCGGTGGGTTTTGGCGCTGGAGGTCTGCCTGCTGCACGGTGCTCGGGGGTTTGATTTCCCCCTCGGCTTCCCATCCCTGCCGGAGCACGGAGCGAGCGCGCACGGAGGCGGCGGGGGCCGTTCCCCCCGTTCCCCCCGTTCCCCGGCGGGGGCCGTTCACTGTCGGGGGCCGTNGCCGTTCCCCCCGTTCCCCCCGTTCCCCGGCGGGGGCCGTTCACTGTCGGGGGCCGTTCCCCGGCGGGGGCCGTTCACCGGCGGCTCCCCGCGTGCTCGGGAGGTGGAGCAGCCCACGGAGAGCCGCGTCCCCGCAGCCGCCGCCGTCGCTCCCGCAGCATCAGGCGCAGGCGGCACCCGGAACGCGGCGGCTCCTCAGCTCCGCATCCTCCGTGGGCAGCCGGATCGGATACGGCGGCCGCGTCCCGCTGCTGGGGTAGGGGCTTCACCCCCTGCGCGGGGGGGTGCGGGGACACCCCCCAAACCGGCTTTGGGGCTTGGGGGGGGGGGTCCCGCTGCTTGCGAGCGAGGCCGGGATTAGCGGAGAGGAGCCGAGATGCTGCCCTGGCGCCGGAGCAAGTTCGTGCTGGTGGAAAATGAACGTAAGTGCAAAGGCAAGAGCCTGGGGCCGGGGCTGAGCTACGCGGCGCTGCTGGCCGGCTTCCTCCGCTCCTGCCCGGACCTGCTGCCCGAGTGCCCGCTGGAGCGCCTGGGCAGCGTCTTCCGCGGGAAGCGCCAGAAAGTGGAGCTGAACAAGGAGGACCCGACGTACACGGTGCGGTACCTGGGCAACGCCGTCACCCTGCACGCCAAGGGCGAGGGCTGCACCGAGGAGGCGGTGGGCAAGATCTGGGCCAAGAGCGAGGCGGGCGCCGGCGGGGCCAAGATGAAGCTGACGCTGGGCCCCCACGGCATCCGCATGACGCCCTGCGAGAAGGGGGCCCGCCGGCCGGGCCACGCGTACCTGCTGCACCGCATCACCTACTGCGCCGCCGACCGCCGGCACCCCAAGGTGTTCGCCTGGGTGTACCGGCACCAGGTGAAGAACAAGGCGGTGGTGCTGCGCTGCCACGCCGTGCTGGTCTCCAAGGCCGACAAGGCGCGCGCCATGGCGCTGCTCCTCTACCAGACCTCGGCCTCGGCCTTCAACGAGTTCAAGCGCCTCAAGAGACAGAGCGATTTCCGCCACGTCCAGCAGCAGCTCCTGGGCGATGCCATCGTGCCCTTGGTGCCCCTCCGCAGGCTGCTCAACGCCAAGTGTCCCTACCGCCCGCCGGCTGAGCGGGCCCGCTGCGCCCCTCGGCTCAGCTCCATCCTGGAGGAGGAGGAAGAGGAGGCCTTCGGCACCGGGACGCCCCTGGGGGACCCTGAGCGAGCGGCCGTGCTGCGGCTGGCCAGCGACATGAGGGGCTGCAGCCTGCGCGGGCCCCGGCCCGCCGTGTGCTGAGCGCCGGCGGTCACCGCGTTCCGGGCATGAGGTGCCCTCGCTGCGCCCCGGGCCGGTGCCGGGCCCTCCTCGAGGATCGGTGTGGACAAGAGAGCGGCTCCGTTTGCAGCAAGACCCATGGCAGGGGTGGGCTTGCACCCCAGGGACCCCCTCCCCCCGGCCCCGCACATGAAGCTGCTCTCAGGCCTCCTCCGCAGTGGCCATAATAATAAAATTTATGTGTGTTTTCCGCGGTGTGACGGCGCCTGTGTCTCGCCCGGACCCTGGCGGATGACAGAGTTCAGCTCGGCACCGAGGCCGTTTGGGGGGTTTGTACTGCATTTACCCCTCCGAAGGGCAGGGGGGCTGCGGGGCTCACGGCGCTTCCCTGCGGCACCGAGGGCTGGGGAGAGCTGCTCCGCGTAGTCATGGCAACTTGATTTTTTAAGTATAGAGCTGGGGGGGCGGCTGTGCCGCCCACGTCAGGGGAGCTGTGACAGGGTTTCGGCCCCTTGGACCCCACTGGAGAGCAGAATTTGCCTGCAACCCCCCCACCTCACCCCACAATTAGCACCAAGGGCCTGAAGATCAATAATTTACGAAAAAAATTGCTATTTTTTTCTTCCCCTTTTGCTGCTTTCCCAGAATAAGCAATGGTAAGGAGATGGGGTGGTGGGGGTGGAGGGTCTTGTGTTCCCCCCCAGCCGGGTCCTGCCACCCTGCCATGGCCCTGCATGGGGTGGGGGAGAAGGAACCTGCAAAGTGGGGCTGGGGGCTGCGTCCTGAGACTGAACCCTCGCAGTGGGGAGGGCACGTGGAGCTGCTGCCGCACAGCCCAGTGAGGGGTTGTAACCCCCTCCCCAAGGTGCTATAGGGCTGGGATTTGGGGAGATAGCCCCTCACAAGCCCAGGGGGACAGGCTTTAGTCTGACCACTGCCCCCCCAAACTTAGTAGGGGGGTGAGATTTGGGTTGCCCCCTCACCCCCAAAGTGTGTGTGTGGGGGGAAGTGCCACGGGGTGTGCTCCTCCCCGCACCTGGGGGCATCAGGATGTGGGGCCAGCTGCCGAGATCCTAAGGGATGGCTGGCACTTGGGCTAATGCCCCCTGAGATACTGGCGAGGCTGGAGTTTGATGTCCTCCCCAAGGACCCCTGGGTGGAGGTGGGGGTAAGAGGTGGGGGGGCTGCGGCCTGTCCCACCCCCCAAACTCCAAAGGGATGGGGTTTATCGCCCTAAAGTCCCGTAATGCTGGGATCTGGCCGGCCTCTCCTGACCCGTAACCCTTAGGGGGGTTAGTCTGTGCTCCCCCCGCACCCCAACAAGGCTTTGGGAGGTCTCCGTGCCCACCCCCGGCCTTGGCGGACCCTCATCTCGATGGCAGCTCTGCCGCTGCCGGAGCGCTGCTCGTGACGTCATCACCGCGCGCCGGGAGGTTGCCGTGGCAACAGCGGGCCCGGCGGCCATGGAGGGCGGCGGGCGGCCCTCGGCCGCACAGGCCGTGCTCTTGGCCGCCAGCACCGCCATCACCGCCCTGCTCTACTCCGTCTACCGGCAGAAGGCCCGCGTGGCCCGCGGGCTCGAGGTGGGTGCGAGGGGTGCGACGGGGAAGTGCACGGACCCAAGCCCCGGGCCACGGCCTGGTCGCGCCTGCTGAGCCGCGGCCTCTGTTTGTTCCCCACAGGGCGCCAGGAAGGTCCGGTTGGACGGGGACCTGCGGGCCGTGCTGCTGGAGGCGCCCGGACGCTGCGTGCCCTATGCGGTCATAGAAGGTAGGGTCAGGGCCTGAAGCGATGCTTCAAACGGGCAGATTTCCCCCCCAGCTGCTCCTCACCGAGGGGTTCCATCGCCAGCTCCTTCTTCTGTGCCCACCAAGTCATATGCCCCCGGCCAAGCAGACACAGACCCCTGACAGCAGAAAACACGGGCTCTCAGGCTTTATCCCCCCATTTTAGAATTCTGGAGTTGTTTTTGTTGAAAGAGACCTTAAAGCTCATCCTGTTCCACTCCCTGCCCTGGGCAGGGACACCTCCCACTGTCCCAGGCTGCTCCCAGCCCCAATGTCCAGCCTGGCCTTGGGCACTGCCAGGGATCCAGGGGCAGCCACAGCTGCTCTGGGCACCCTGTGCCAGGGCCTGCCCACCCTCACAGGGAACAATTCCTGCCCAACATGCCATCGACACCTGTCAGGATGAAGCCATTCCCCCTTGTCCTGTCACTCCAGGCCCTTGTCTAAGGTTACTTTGACGAGCACCTCACCAGCCCCTTGGATCTCCATTCCAGGTGTGGTGCGGTCGGTGAAGGAGACCCTGAGCAGTCAGTTTGTGGAGAACTGCAAGGGGGTGGTGCAGAGGCTGACACTGCAGGAACACAAGATGGTGTGGAACAGAACCACCCACCTCTGGTACGTGCCTGGTGTCCACAAACACCTGGGGTGCCCTCAGGGGGTCTGACACCCTGAAATGGCCTCAGGCATGGCCTGAGTGACCAAATGCCTCAGAGCTGGATCACAAACTAGCCCCCATGGTGACAGCTGCCAAAATGGGGCATGTTTTAGGGCTTTTAGAGTTTACACAGGGGCTGGAGGGGGAGAGCATGTGGAGTAACCCAACATGGGCAGAACAGCCCCACCTTGTTACAGAGGTGGCCAGAGGATGGCATTTCCAAAAAAAAAAAAAAAACACTTTCAGAACCGAAATTAATTGGATTTGGGTGATTCCCATACCCAGGGGACCCAAGGAGCTGCTGGAACCGAGCCCAGCAATGCTCTTTGATAAGGATTTGATAACACTTACCAAATTGGGATGTTTGACACGTGGTGATTCTCTTCACGGGGTGATTTGTGACAGCTGGGAATGCCACAGACAGGTGAGGAGGAATTAGGTGGGGATGAAGGAAGCTCCCACTACTTGTGGAGCACTGAGGTGAGGGTGGAGTGGCCTCGTGCACACGTGGACAGTGCCATGAGGGAAAAGGTGGTGTTGTCCAGAGACTCCCATCAA
>JACBWW010000093.1:380709-421121 GCA_020086605.1 Lanius collurio | reverse complement strand
ACAGGGGGGTGGGGGGGACGCTCAGCTTTTCTAACTACCATGCAGTCTGTAGTGTGGGTGATCTTGGTTCTTTTTTTTTCTTATATTGTGGCAGTTTCCTCTCTTTAATAGACTGTATTAAAATATATATATAAAGAAATTATTTAATGTAATCACAAGAGTGCCAAACACTTGGAGATGCTGGAGGGCAGCAATTCCCTCCCCGAGACGAGCAGCACTCAGAGCTTTCTGCTCTTTCTAGGGCTCGGTCGATCTCTCGTGGGGTTTTCTCTGACTTCTCTTTTCTAATCTTTCTTTTTAACTATTTTGCATGATGTGCATAAAAACGAAAGGGGAAAAAAAAAAAGGGGGGGAACAAAAAGCGCCTTTGGCGCCCGGGCTTGGTTCTTGTTTCTGTTTGCGATTGACTGACAGACCTCAAGGCAGGTTTTTCTTTCCTCCTTTTCTTAAATATTGTGTATGTTGCACTTTTATCCACTACACAGGGCTATTTCTGCAATGTCCGAATAAAAAGGAAAATGAAACAAAATGGAAAAAAAAAAATTATAAATGCGGATCTGCCGTGTTTTCCCGTGGGCTGCCGGGGCCCAGCGCCGTGAGCCTCCCTCCCTGTCCACCCAAATAATCCCAAAATAACTAAGGAAAACCTCGCCCCTCTCCAGCACAGACCCCTGTTCATGCTGAATAATTAATTGTTGTTAATATTTATTTGTGGGACTTTTTTGTTTGATGGGAAAACGCTTCAGGGGCACAAATTTAATGGAAAAATTCAGTGCTGGGTCCTGAAAGTGGCTGTTGGGGATGGGGGAAAAAAGGAGTCTTCCCCTTCACTGATGGGAAAAACTGTGGAAAATGGGAATTTTCATTCCAGTATTGCGTCCCTTCCCTCAAAAACCCAAATCCTGGTGTTAAAAAAGGCCACCAAGGGCATGAGCCAACCTTTGTGCCCAGGGAGTAGGAACATAATCACAGATGGGAAACAGGTCCAGGGATGGGATTTTATTGCGAAGAAAATCATATATTGCACTGGAAGCAGGATGCTGCTGAGCTGGGATTTGTGCAGGATGACCCTGGGGGGCAGATGGACTCATTTGGGGTGGCACGGGGAGCTGGTACCCCATTTTTGGGGTGCGAAGGCTGCACAATGCTCCCCTCCCCACCACCTTTGCTATTTATTGCTCCCTTTTTAACCTACACAGGCTCTCCCACATCCAGGGTAGGGTGAGGAGCTTTGCTAAATTGCTCCCTTGAAAAGTGCCCAATTATTTTCATTTTTTCCCCAGCGAGTTCAGCTCTGAGTTCGAGGCTGTGCGGGTTGGACTCGGCGCCCGCAGTTTTGGCCCCAGGATTTTCTGTGCTGGCAGACCTGCTGCACCTCCAGTGCACGAGATGGCCCACAGAAGGGATTTTTTTCCTCCCAAACTAATGGGTTTTGCCCCAGCCAGCTTCTGGAGGTGAGCCCAGGGCTTTGGGAAAGCAGATACAGCCGGAGAGGAGCAAAGCATCCCACAAGTGCCAAGCAGGCAGCGCTCCTTAAACACAACCATGAGCTGGAGGCAGCACGGGGTTAATTAAGTTTACCAAAAAGCCCTTTTTTAATGTAAAAAAACAGATCTGTGGGTCTGCCAAACCCAATTTCCCACTTCCTTCTGTGCATTAAAGGACCTCTGAGCGCTTAAACCACCCTGAAACCCACACCCATCCATGGGCACTCAGAGGATGGGGCCCAGGCACAGCCCCGGGAGCCCCCCCAAAAACACCTGGATGCCCGGGAGAAGCCGGGAATGAACCAGAGAAAGCCAGAGGGGGAAGGGAGGCTGAAAGAAGAGGAGATTCTGCTAAATTATAAAGCGCTCTTTTATATGCATCTTTCATGCACGGCACATAAATAATGGAGCAGGAGAGCCTGGCGAGCTCGTGTGCAGGAGGATGCGGGATGGAGGGCCCGGGAGAGAGGCATTCACGAGGGATGGCGGGGAAAGATGTGCCCAAGAGACCCAGCCGGGCATCCCGCACGGCCGGGAGATGATATTCCGAAGGAGGATTTAAGGATTAAGCTGGCCCCGGGGCAGGAGTTTATTGCATACATTATTTAACAGATGGCCCAACGCAGGCGGCGGCTGCCTACGGTCTCCTCGTCTCCCCGGTGACCTTGGCTGGGAGATGCCGGAGCTGGGAAGGGAGCCTGGTGCCATCACCACGCTCCGGTTACAGGGATCAGAGGGAAAAAAAAAACCAAACCACCGAACCAAAGCCCAGGAGCCAGCATCCAGCAGCTCCAGAGCCAAATCCCCATGGAAACTGCAAAAATCCCCACCCAACCCTGCCCATATGGGCTGCTCGTTTTGGCAGGGGTGGGAAAAAAGAGGAGGAAAAAATAAAGTGTATAGAAAAGAGCCATTTGCAGGTTTATTTACCGCAGGAAACTTGGCACCCTGGGAAGAGCGGGGTGCAGGAGGGACGAGAGAGGTGCAAAGGTCCCAGTGACTTGCAAAATCCCACTCCCATGCCCAAACACATGCTTTAATCCCATTTTCCCAGGGATTTTGGCACTGGGAGAAGGTGCTAACATCGTTGCTCCTGCAGCAAAGCCAACCCTGACCGCTCACACCCAGAACCAGGCTGTGTTTTTATTCACCTCTAAAGCTGCTCGTTTTCCACAGGCTTTAAAGCATCAGCCCCTGGGAGCCCCCCAGGGTGACACCAGTCCTGGGGGAGGCTCAGAGCAATGGACAACGATTTTGGGGCTGAATCAGTGTCCCCACCACTCATTCCCACATCACCCAGGCAATAACTCACAGGAAAAAACCCCAAAATCGAGGGCAGTGTGTTGCAGCCAGGGCAAAGCAGAGCAGGGGGAGTGGGTGAGTCCCCCAAAGCTCTTCTCAAAAGGACACCCATGGAGCAACTGCCCAAAATAAATATTCTCTTTTTTTTTTCCCCTCCTCCATCAAAACTAGGGCATGTTAAACTAGGCCAGTACTCCTAAAGTAATTTATTTATCAGGGGGGGGGGGGGGGCAAGGAGGGACAGCATGGGCTGCAGGAGGGGATGCTCCATCCTGCCCCTAAATGTCATGGGTTTGGGGAATAAAATGGGTCAGTTCTCCCCTCTTCCCTTGTTGAAAAATCACAATTACTCAGAAGGAAGCAGCTTTAGTGACCTTTGGTGGAGAAGACACAAAAATGGTCATTTTAACAGTATCAAACCCTTTTTGATCCATCTGCTCGACTGTTGTCACCGCGTGGGGTTTGTGTTTTGTATTGTGGCATTAGACAGAAAATAAGCTTTAGAAAGACGAAAAATGGGGAAAAAAAGTGAAAGCAATTTCACCCTCCTTTAAAACTCAGGGTTTTTTCTCTGCTTTTTAACACAGGAATGAGAAAAACCCAGTGGCTCCCCAAAGTCTCTCCACCCATCCCTGCCAGGGAATGGGGCTGGCCAAGCAGGATTTGGGATGCAGCACCAGCCTGGTGGATGCTCCCCCATCAGCCACGGCCTTGGAGGTTTTGGGGGGGGCTTTACCTTTGCCTTTGGGTCTCCCTGTGGGTAGAGTGGTTTCTGGTGGGATGGGCCCCAAGTGTTGCTTCTTTGGGGGGCTGCGGGTCCCCTTCCCTGGGATCCTTGTCCCACAGCCACTAGAGGCCACTGGGGCTCTGTGAGCCCGGCTGATTTCTCCAGGCAGGACATTTGGACACACATTGGCACCCAAAAATCTAAACCCGGGTGAAAACGATACCTGAAATCCGCGGAGGCAGCAAAGCTGGGGAAAGGCAGCACAGACAAGGGCTGTCCCTGAGCTCTGTGGGTGTCTCCAGGGGCACCCCCACCCCGGGACCCCACAGGGAACAGGGACACTTTTCCCAAATCTGGTCGAGCTGCTCAGACTTGTGCTCAGCACCAGCAGGAATTTTGGGTGTCCTGCCCCAAGCTAAACATCTCCAGAGGACAGGGAAATGCTGCCCCACATGCAGCCTCCTTCCCGAGCTCACCAGGAATTTTATGGAGGGGTCAGGAAGACACTCCCATGATGTGGCATTCCTTACCTTGGGAATACTCTGCAAGAAAATCCCTAAATCCCCGCTGCTGCTGCCTCAGGGAGCCTGGGAGTGGAGCTGCCTGCCTCCCCAGGCTCCTCAGTTTCATTTTGCCTGGAGTTAAAATTTTCTAGGATATTCTAAACAGCCGTTCCCACTTAAGAGGGAAACATCAGACATCTTCATTTACACACCGCTCCAGGTGTCAAACTGTTGCATGACAATAACAAGTGGGAGACACCTCACTCAGAAAACCGGAGAAGTTCCAGCCAGAGCCAAAGGCAGCAACAGATGCTCAGATAAAACCCAAACCTGAGACCAGCACCAGGCTCTGCAACCCGGCCAAAGCCTTCCCAGAGAAATAATCAGTGTTTGGGGGGTGGGGATTATATTTTTCTGGGAGGTTGGGATGCCTGTACTGCCCTGACATTTGGGTATTTTCAGACCCTTGGTGGGCAGGTGAGAATGGCCACTGCCTCCTCAGGGCTGCCCCAGTTCCCAGCCTCACTGGCTTTGGAATAAGGTTCCCTGCCACCGATTTTTCCAAGACAATTCCTCCCCCGAGTTCCAACAGGATGTGCTTGTGAAAGCAATTGCCCTGGTAAATTCGTGCTGATGATGCAATGCCAGGAACACGAAGGAATATGAAGGAAACCAGAGGAATTTGGGCTCCCCTCCATGCTACAGCATCTCCATTATTAATATATATAGTATTACATTATATAATGCTATATAATATTATATAATATTATGGTATTATATAATACATACAATATTACATATATAATTTTTGCAGAGACAAATGTGATACCCTCACTAGCCCTTTCCTTTGCAGATATCCCACCCTGCTCACCCCTTCCCATGGGAAAAAGGGAGCAAAGTGGCCGCAGGGAACATCTCAGAGTCCCTGGAGCTTTGTGTGCACGGCTCGAAGCATCGGCCTTTTCCAGGGGTGGGGGAATAAAAGAAAATAAAGGAAAATAACCAAACCACAAAAATAAATCCCCAAACAGGCCATGTGACACAACACTCCGAAATACCCGGCAGTGAGTCACGGGTGTGGAGATGGGGCTGATCCAGCTCTGACTCAGCCGGTGCAGCCTGTTTGTGTCCCCCCCCAGCTGCTGTTTCCCTTTTTTGCTCCAAACCTGCTCAAATATAAATAAATACTTGGTGACTAAGAGACATGTGGTGGGGCTCAGCCCGCAGCAGCCCCTTCAAGCCCCCCAAATTCCTGATGGTGCCACAAGGGCTGGACACACCAGTATCCTGCAAAAGCCAGGCCTGGGAGCCTTTGAAGTATTTAAAATGTTTTTTAAACATGTATTTTTGGAGGGGGAAACACACACACACACACAGGAGGTTCTTGCTGATGCCGTGGCAAGGAAGCACTTGGGATTTTCCAACCATCTCTAATTAATTAGTATTTTCTCATCTTAGCATCATTTTAAACATGAAGCACCAATTCCCATCGGTCACAGACAAGGGAAGCCGGCACAGAGCAGAGACCCTGCCCAGGGCGGGATGAAGCCTCATTCCAGGACACCACACTGGAGGGGAGGTGGGTGCTGGTGGAGCTGGGATGAGACTCAGCTCCCACCAATCCAGCTCCAGCCCTTCCTAAGCCACAGCATCCTAAAACATCCTCAGAGGGATGGAAAACCGCAAGAGATGGCTGATTTTGGAGGAGGTGCCTTAGGGAAGCTGCCCTTGGGTTATTCCCACTGGATGTGGACAATTACACCGGGCTGGAGCACCTTAGAGCTGGGTTTAACCCCCCACTGTGTTTAACCCCCCGGGATTCTGTGGGCGGGGTCGATCCCGGCCTCATCCCAGGTTATCGCACCATCCCTGCGCCGCAGGGTAAGGGAAGGCAAAAGGCGGGATCAGGATGAGACCCTGGCAGCATCCTCAGCATCCATAACCAGTTTCCATAGCAACAGGTTCGGCCCCAGATCGGCAGCGGGTGCTGGGAAGCAGGAATGAGGAGGGAGCTCAGGGGGACCCCACGAGCAGCAAAACCCAGGGTTTGGTACAGAAAATCACTTTGCACCTCGGTGCCTCTGGAGGCTGAGGCCGGGCTCTGGGAGCTGTGACCCAACGCAGACCCTCCAGGACAGCCCTTCCAGGGAGAATGGGGAGCTGCCCCCCATCCCACCCCCCCTGTGCCCCCATCCCCCCTGCCTGGCACAGATCCCATCAACCCCTTCCAGGTGTGCCAGCATTCCCAGTTTCATTTCCAGCTGGGAAGTGAGGAGCTCTGCTACACCCTCCCCTGGCTCCAGCCAGGAGCAAACAGCCAGGAGACCCCAAAGCGTCCATCCTACAGTCCTGAGCGCCGGGAAAGCGCACACCTGGGGAATGACCCGGAGGGAGAGCTCGGAGAGGGATGCTCCGGGCGTGCGGCTGCCGGCGGGCCCCTCGCCCCCACCCCCGCCCGCGGCTCTGTTACACAAGGCTCCCGGTGCTTGCATAAGCGGCAGCAGCGTGTGCAGCCTCAAGGAGAGAGGAAAAGTGAGCAGGAAGCACGGCCCCGGAGCCACGCCTCGGCATGGGATCCGTGGCCAGAGTCCATATCCCACCGGAGTCCCGTGGGATCCGGAGTGGGACATCGTGCAGCACCGAAATGAGGTGACACAACCCCCTGCAGCAGGACTGACCCCATCCCTTCACCATCCTTGTTGGAGGGACTGAAAACAGCAGGAATTCAGCCCTTGGCAGCTGGAGAAAGGCTGCCAGAACCCACAAAGCCAGCGAGCAGCCTGCACTCCCACCTTTGACATCCAGCACCCACCTGCTGCCCCTTCCAGACCTGGAACTGGGGTTAGTCCCAGGGGAAGACCATTTTTAAAAGCCTTTTAACCAAGCAGGGGCTGGGGCAAGCATCCTGCAGGGCTTGGGCTCCCAGGGAGCCTCTGCAGAGTGGGACAGGAGGGTGAGCATCGGCCCTCAGCTCCCAGTCCTCATCCCAGGGGAGTAAGCACTGCCTTTAACCAGCACCACCTCAGCACCCAGGGGTGCCTTTGGCCAACCCCTGGTAGTCTGGCACAGGGCAGCTTAGCCTAAACCATGTTGTTCTTGCCCCAAATCATGTTCTTGCCCTAAACCACGTTGTTCTTGCCCTAAACTGTGTTGTT
Organism: Lanius collurio; assembly: GCA_020086605.1. NCBI lineage: Eukaryota > Metazoa > Chordata > Aves > Passeriformes > Laniidae > Lanius > Lanius collurio. The sequence goes on along the minus strand of JACBWW010000093.1, from coordinate 413,947 downwards.
CTTGCCCACGGTGCTGTTTTGGGTCTGGCTCAGCTCCACAGCTGTCAATGAGTGCATGGCCAGAGAGGGCTGTAAGAACCTGCAGCCCCAACCAACCAGGTCACCTTTCCCAAGGGATTTACACCCTTTACAGGGTTCCTTTCCAAGATTTCCAGGTGCTGTGCCTACTGCGCTGGGGCTGATGTTTTGACCCCAGCTCCTTCCCACCCCACAAATCCACATTCTCTCACTACCCACACCCTTTGCTTTCCAGTGTTGTGTAGAGAAAGGATTAAAACCACAACAGAAAGCTGAGAAATCTTCTAATTTAATAAGCAGAGAAGTCCACAGACCTCTAGATTGGCTTTTTAAACATGAGCAACATCCTATCTATGTCTTGAGGAGATTTAATGTTTTTAACAAAGGCACCCCAAAGAGGCAGCACTTAGAGGGAACAAGCACCTGCAGGACTCATGTGCGTCCCAGCCCAGCACAAACTTCCCATGGCAAAGGTGACTTTACAGGGGGCACAGAAAAGAGAGGACCTGAAAAGGTCATTGCACAAGAGGGGGTGATGCTTCTGATTTAAATACAACCCCCAAAACCCACACTGCAAAGCCACAGGCGCCCCCAGAGCTGAAGCAAACACTCACCAGTGACTCTTGGACAGCGATGCTGCAAGGGGACAAATTTCCATCCTCCTTTATATAGAGAATGATTCTATGGGGACAGGCAGAACACTGGGACAACCAGCTCATGGCAGGGTCAGACACCCCAGGTCTGCACCCATCCCTCCTCTGAGACACCCCCAAACCTCAGCCTTCAGGATAAACAAACCACAAAATCTCAGTGCAGCTTCTCCGGGAGGGGAAACAACCCAAAAGGACACAAACTTGAGGTGCTTAAAAAACTCCCGGCCCCAAGGTGAACATCCATCCATCCCATTGCCACTAAAACCCATTATTAAGGTGATTGTCAGCAGAGGGCACGTGGGGGGCCCCCCAAACCGCCCAGAGTCTCTGTTGTGCTGGGGTGAAGCAGCGCTGCGGGAGGCAGCGAGGGCGATGTGTGAAATCGAGGGGCGGCCGGCAGCTATTTCTGCTCCGTGTCAGCACCCACTGACAGCAGCACCCTGGGAACACGGAGAAGCTCCAGGCATCACTTTTCCAAGAGAAATCCACCTGTACCTGGCTGTACTTCCACGTTAGCCCCCAGCATTGTGAGGTGTGGAGCTCGCCGGCTCTGGGCACAAAGCTGGGGGCAAAGCCGGGGGGTTTGGGGTCGAAGCGAGCTGCTGGCACCCTGGGGATCTCCATTCAGGCTCCTGAGATTCCCCCTCATCTGAGAGGCAGAAGCCTCTACAAATCCCTTCTCCTTCCTTCTGCTCAGGGTCACTCCTTTTTCCCCTTAATTTCTTGGAGCAAGACTCAGGCAAATGCTACTGATTGTGTAACGTTTTGCTCAAAAAGCTTCTTAAACAGTCACATATTTCTATTGGATTTCCCTTGCTCTTCACTGCTGATTACTGGAGTATTTATATATAAATAGAAGCTGTCTTCCCCATAATCTGCTTGTTTCTCCTAATTAACTCGGGGCTGCTCTCCTTGGGCTGCTCAGCCCTTGGGTTTTGGGGGAGCCAGCACCCAGTGGCATTCAGCGAACCCAAATCTGCTACATTTTTGCTAATATTGCTTTTTCAGCTGGTTTGGAGGAAGCAAACCCCCTCCTTTCCAAACTTTATGTGCTCAGTATCTGCCCCATCCTCCCAATCCCCAGCTCAGGGAAGGGCTCAAACGTGATTTCTTCATCTTCCTCCCTCCTCACCAAACTTTCCCCTAATTTAAGGAACATCTCGATTTGATAATTATTTTAATCATTATTACTCATCTTTCGCCTTCCCCACCCCATCCCCCCCTCAAAACTTCATCCTGGGCCTGTCAGTCACTTTAATAGCTGTTTACAACCTATCATCAAGTCTTGCATAACATCCACATGACTTCACTCAGATGCCTCCGACACCCAAAAGCTGCCCCTGAGCTCTATTTCAGGAGTGATGGAGCCCACGGCACCAACCGGCTGCATCCCCCGCCGGCATGCCCGGGGTCCTGCGATGGGGAAAACCAAAGGGGAAAACATGCCCGAAGCAAAACGAGTTTGTAGCTAACACAAGACGGCCCCACGCTGCTCCCTGGTTCTGGTTTTGGGGGTGAGGGTTTGCTCGGTGGGCTCAGACCCCACATCGCAGGTAGATGCTGCATCAAATCGGAGAGATCAGGAGCTAAAGGCACCCGGAGCAGCCCCCGGATGGCAGCGGGCGCTCCCGGGGGGCTGCGGCTGCAGCGTGGCCTCTGCCCCCCAGCCTCCTCACAGCACCGGGACACGAGCACACCAAACACGGCAAATTCTGTTAAAAATGTCGTTTTCTAGCAAAGTTCTCCGCCCCGCGGCATCGCCCGTCGGCGGCGGGTTGGCGGGGGACGGGGGCAGAGGCGCAATCTGTGCTGGAGCGGCTGCCAGCCCTTTTCCTTCGGCAGGCGATGGCTGGGCTGTGGGGCGGGGGGGGGACACGACGGCTCTTTTTTAAGCTCTCCCGTCCTCCCCCTCTCCCTCAGGTTTCATAACCCTTCAAAGCACGAAAAGGCTCCTCCGGTTCCCGGCTAATGAGCCCCTGCGGAGGAGGAGCCGCGGCCCTGGCAGGAGGGAAGTTCGGCAGCAAAATCTCCCCACTGCGGGTGTGACGGGGCAGGGAGGGACACGGAGGGGTCTCTGCAGGGCCCCCATAACCCCAGTTTGGCCGGTTCTCTCCCCAAAACGAACCTTGGCACGAGGCTGGGAAAATCTCTCCCTCCCCGTGCAGAGGCTCCGTGCAAATATTTATTTACACGGCATTAAGGGAGTTATTTATTAAGCTACAGCTGACAAATGTATTCAAACTAATTTCCCTTAATAAGGCACTTGTGGTCACCCCGGCAACAGCACCGGAGCGCCCTTAGGAGATGATTTAATGGGGTGAAAATCCCCTTGGATGAAAAGAGGGTGCTGAGGGCCTGGAGACACCATTGCCCCTTCTTGGAGACCCACTCCATCCCTGGAGATGGAGTTCCCAGGGAGGAAATGGGCCAGAAGTGTCTGGGTTTTGTGACAGATGTGTATATACAGAGGTCACCAAAAGCAGGAGAGCCTCAGAGGGTGTCCTTGCTTGCCAAGAGGAAAATAAGGGATGGGAGAGCTCCTACGTTCTGCTTTGGGTTGGAAAACACAATGGCTGCTTTATTAACACCTGTAATTACAACACTAATTAAGGGATGAAGGCAGGATTTCTGCTTCCTTGCACTGACCAAGGTGACAGGTTAAATTGTTGAAAGACAGCAGAAGGACTTCTCAGCTCCATCTCTGCCTCAGAGAATAATTAAACCCAATTTCCCCTGGTTTTTAAAATCCTGGATCCATCAGCTTAACAAATGCTGTGCAATCCAGGGTTTGCAACACAAAACTCCCCAAAACCTGAAGGAAGCTCCTTATCCTCTCTGAAACCCAGACCTAAACTCATGCACTAAATTATGATGGGGTTTTTTGGGGGTGTATTTTACTGAACAGCCACACAAAGCTCCAGCCAGCTGGGGTGGCCCCGGGGAGACCCACCAAGAACCCACCCTAAAACAAAGGGACTCACACTGGGAAGTAGAGCAGGCTGTGATTTACTGGGACAACAACACTTCTGCAACAACAGAGAACACGACTGTGCAGAGGCACCCGGCTGGCAAAGCTGCAGCACCTGCAGCACCACCGAGCATTGCCACACTGGGGACCCAGACAGGTGGCACCAGAGCAGAGACCAGAGGGATGTCTGTGGTCCTGGGGACTCTGGGGAGGTGGCACCAGATCAAAAACCAGATGGATCCCCACAGTTGTGAGGACCTCAGAGAGCTGACATCAAAGCAGAGGCTGGAGAGATGCTCGAGGTTCTGCAGAACCTGCAGAGCTGACACTGAGAGCAGAGACCAGAGGGAAGCTCCTGGAGACCTGAGAGAGGTGAAACCAGAGCAGAGACCAGAAGGATGCTCATGGTCCTGGGGACCTTGGAGAGGTGACATCATAGCAGAGACGGGAGGGGTGCTCGTGGTCCCCAGCACTGGTTTCCCTCCTGTCTCACCCCAGACACACAGACACAAGACAGAAGCCTGCTGGGACAGGGCAAGGCTGCTACATGCCAAGGGAGGGAGCAAAAGGCAGCGGGTTCCAGATGGGCTCCACAGGCATCGCAGCCACGCCAGAGACAGTGGCACAACTCCCTCTGTAGGCACTTGATCCTTCAATCCCAGGCACCCTGGCTCTGCCTGTGAAGCTCCAAAGGCACACATTGGCTGCAAGGGATCTCACAAACTCCTTCTGGGATTACAGAGAGGGGCTGAGGGAGCCCAGCACCGTGTGGATGTGATGGGGTCTGGTCCCAGCCTCCAACTGGCCTGGCCTGTTCGTGGCTGAGCTGGATCCTCCTGGCTGTGACAGCAGGGCTGCTCTTCACATGGTCATTCCCAGCCCACATTCCCTTTGATCCATGAGATAAGCATGTTGTCAGACCTTTGTCTTCTCTGAAAGCCATCTGAGATGGCCAGGAGAGCTGGGACTCGGGGCTGAGGGGCTGCAGCAGGGGCTTGGCAGTGATTCAGGGCTGGGAAGAGGCATCTAAGCAAGGACAGGGCAAGTGGAGCAGGCCACAAGATCTGCTCAGGAAACTGGGCTGGGGACCAGAAAAAATCAGGATCAGAGGGAATTGCTGTAGCTGGAACTGCTGCTCCAGTTGAAAATAAAAAGGCAGGCAGAGGAAGGTTCCCTCCCAGAGCAAAATCTCGACTGCTGAGTGCAGGATTTTGCCCTGGCTGTTCTGTTTGCAGGGTTTGCTCTAATAAACACACACATCCCTGCAGCAGAGGAGCTGAGCTCCTTGGAGGCATTTCCTTAAGGATGAATCCCTGCTCCTGTGCCCTCGCTAATCTGCCCAAGCCTCCCTCCCCCTCCTCTCTACACACTGCCTGGGTTGTAGCACAGCAGGTTGAACTCCAGATTTTCATCCCAGTGACGGAGCAGCACAAAGAGCTGCTGGGCTGCGGCTTTCACCGTGGCCAGGCTGGATCCCTCTGGGAAGTCCTGCCTGCTCAGCCACAGGCTGGCTTTGGCAGCCACCAGCTCCCACTCGATGAAGTAGGAAGCCGAGCTGTGCTCCAGCCAGGCCAGTGCCACGGCCGTGGCCCACAGCATCCCCTCGGGCTCCGCCTGCTGCTGCAGCTCCACGTCGGAGAGCAGAGCCTGGAGCTCGGGGCCGCTGCTGTCCCAGCCCTGGCCGCTGTCGGGCTGGCACTCGGCCGGGGAGGAGAAGCGGCGGATGGTGATGGCCGGGGGGGACAGCTCCTGCTCGGCTCTCAGGGCTCTGCAGACGCTCTCGGCCGCGCTGCCCGACAGGTGCCGGAGGCGGCCGGTGCCCTCCAGCACCGCTCCCCGAGCCACGTCTCCGGGGCTGGGACCCTCCCCCTGCCCACCGGGGATCAGGAGCTGCTGGCTGGAGTTCAGGATTTTGTGCTCCGAGGAGGGACTGCTCCTCTTGGTGCTGTAGGAGCCGGAGGGGCTGAGGGACAGGCGGTGGCAGGCGAAGGGTGATGTCCACTTCAGCTTCTCCATGGGGATGCTGACAGCGTTGCAGAAGGCTGAATTCAGGAGAAAGGCACCACAGGCCAGCTGCAGGGACACCTGCAAGGGATGGCAGGCACAAAGGGAAGCTCTGGCACACCAACCACTTGTGGGTAGCTCAAGAAAAAGACATGGATGGATGGAACAGCTCTCTGAGCAGGTCACTGGACATGGCTGTCAGAGGCAGCAGGAGGAAGATTTGGGGGGATCCTCCTCTGCTCCCCTGCAGTGACCAAGCAACCTCAGCAGGACCCAGGGAGGAGCTGCTCACCAGGGGAAGGTAGTCCATGCTCTCACTGTCGCCCTCGGAGCTGGCTTCACTCCCTCTGCTTGGAGATTTACTCATGAAGCCTTTGGCAGCTCGAACCAGCAGCCTGGTTTTATTGAGGGTCAGCCTGTGAGAGGATGAAAAGGTGTTCATGACCTCTGTGCTCATCCTGACACCCACCCTCCCCTCCAAAACCATCCCTGCTCCCCAGACACTGGCACCACGCTTGGTCCCAGCTCCAGCCACTATCCCTGGAGTCCCCCCTATCCCCCTGGCTTGTGTTCACATCAGACCCACACAGGTGAAACGTGCTGAGGTCAGAGGAAGGTCGAGCTGGCTCCTACCTGGCAGCAAAGAGCCTCTCAATGGATTTTTGGGCTTGTGCAGAGGAAGCTGACAGGCTCTGGAGCGGCCCTGGGGACAAACACAGTGCTGGGGGTAAAACAAGGTGCTACAGGGGAGCAAAAAGGAGCAGAGTCAAGGTCCTGGGACAGGAGGTGGTTTGTTTGGCTACTGAATCTTTGGCAAAACCCTTCCTCTCCCCCTGCCTCATTTTTCCTACATGGATAATAACATTCCCACACTTCTCTGGAGAAGATTTATACCAACAGCCACATAGGCTCCATCCTTTGCACCTCAGAATGAGTCAGGCCCTGTGCTCACAAGCCTAATTTTAGGTCATATTTTTTTTTTTAAATTCCCCAAAACTCAGCAGAAGCCCAAACCACAGACTCGATGCAGCTGCACCGAGAGCCAGCAGCTCTTTCCCTACCTTTGGGGACACGGCAGCGCTCCCAGGCAGAGGAGGACGGGGTGCTGGAGGGTGAGGGGCTGCTCTCCTCAGCATCTGCAACCGAGGAACCACATCAGCAACAGCACCCAGCCAAAACCAGCACCTTCCCTCCCACGGCACGATCGGGTTAATGAGCCTCTTCGGGGCTCTTTTAATTCAGCTGCAGCTCTGACAGTGCCAGACAAGGTCCGATCCAACTCGTCTTCATTAGTGGAGGATTTGGTGACAAGCGAGTGTCTCACATTCCCCTGCCTCTAATTACACCCGTTTCATCCTTCGTGTTATCTGCGGCACGGCTGCCAATTAACTCCCGAGCATTGTCAGCAGCAGGAGCTGCGATTTCAGGGTTTGGGGGAAACTGGAGCTTCCTCGCCATTTAAGGAGATGAGCCCCAGCCTGACACGTGTCTGGTGAGCACCGCATGCAAAGGGGGAGGCAGAATTTGAAAAGACCAGAGAAGATGTCCCAAACCATTGAGATCTCTAACACTAGGAAGGAGATAAAAGCCCGAGGAATCTTACTCATGCTGTAAAATCCGTGGTCTCCATTCTGGCCACACGCTGATTGAGGACGTCCAGGGGAACAGCCACGATGCCTTCTGTTTCCTGAGCTCTTCTGTTTCCTCTGGTTGCCTTGCTTGGATGTTGCCCCTTGGCACAAGAGAAGGGCATGGCCAGTGTTAGAGAGGGACTGGCATGACGGCAACGAAACCACAGAATGAGCTTGGTCAGGAACTGGAGTGACAGGACAAGGGGAATGGCTTCAAACTGGAAGAGAGTAGGTTTCCATGGGATATTGAAAAGAAATTCTTTAATTTGAGGGTGGTGAAGCCCTGGCACAAGGTGCCCAGAGAAGCTGTGGCTGTTCCATCCCTGGAAGTGTTTGAGGCCAGGTTGGATGGGGCTTGGAGCAACCTGGGACAGTGGAAGGTGCCCCATGGCAGGGGGTGGAATGGGATGAGCTTTAAGGTCTCTTCCAACCCAAAACATTATGTGATTCTATGGTCATCTCTGGGTATCCAGACCTCAGAGGAGATCTTTTCCCTGGCCATAGGAAGATGTTCTTGCCACCAAGTGCTTGGCCATGGCCTTGGGTATGGGTCTGGTGCCAAGCTGAGCTGTGGCTTCATAGGGTTTGCCCTGAGAGAGATTTTCCAGTGACACCTTCCCTGCCAGGACAAGGTGCCAGCCCTGTGCCAGCCCCACGTTACCTGTGTGGGTGTACTGCACCAGGGTGGGCAGGTAGGAGTTGGTGCTCAGGTCCACGGGCACGAATGCCGTGTACTTGCTGATGACGTTGCAGGCCTTGCTGGTGTGGACAGCACTGAGCTGGAAGCGTCGCCCGGACCCTGCCACGGGAGCAGGGTCAGAATCCGTGGGTCCCTGGGCTCCCCCACCCCTCACACCCAGCTCCCAGCCCCACCTCCATGCCTGGGGATCCATGCTCAGCAGAGGCTGTATCCCTGTATCCCTCTAAACTCTGCTAGTCCTGCTTTTATTTTACAAGCCCAGATGCACTTCATGGGGGAGAGGGCTGACACAGCCCAGGGACATGGGTAGCCCAGGGCAGTGATGTGGCTGCTGCTGGAGTTTGATGCCACTTCCCAGCTCCAGGTGACCAATTCCTTAAAAATAACCGTGTTACCTGGTGCATGAAGCAGAGGAGTCAGGGAATCATGGAACATACTGAGTCAGAAGGGACCCTCAAGGATCATCAAGTCCACCTCCTGCTCCTAAAGGAGTGGGAAGGAGCATGAGCTCGGGAACATTCATGTGCAGCAAGGCTGCAGAAGCAGAAGAGCACAAGGCAGCTGAAGGGGGCTGTTATTTGGGAGCAATGAGGGACATTCTCTAATGTTTCACCACCAGCAGCTCTTGTTTCCACTCTAGAGGCTGCTGAGACTGCTGGAAAGCCCTTGTGAGGCTGGGCAGGGTCTGCCTGCAGCCAGCTGTGCATTACCATGCTCGATTTCACACTCCCTCTCGGCGAGCTGCTCCAAGTCCTGGATGAGCGACTTGGCTGCCAGGTGGTGGAAGGTCTCACTCCACAGGTCTGTGTCTCCATCCTCCTGGCTCCCCCGCTCCCGGAACAGAGGCTGGATGTCAAAGGTGACTTCCCACTGCACAGGCTCGTTGTTCCTCAGCCCCTTCACCACTGCCTTGCAGAGGGTCCTGGGGGAGCGTGGAGAGCCGCAGGCAGTGCCAATATCCAGGTCCTGGGGCTCCCAGTCAGAGGAGGTCTCGGTCTCAAAGGTGAGGGATGGATGCTGGGCAGACTCTGCAGAGAGGGGAGAGGCGGATCATTAATCACCTCCCTGGGAACTGAATTCCCCACTACCACCACAAAACCATAATTAATCTTTCCCAGTTTTCCCACGGTGGCACGGAGGGCGATGCAATGCCACCAAACCCCGGCACGGACAGGTGAGGCTGGCCATGCCTCCCCTTCTCCCAGTTACCCTGATCCCCGGGGCTCCGGCTGTCCGACGAGGAGCGCAGGCTCGGGGTGGCATCGGGTGCTTCCAAGCCCCTTGCTGGGGCTTCCTGCAGCCCATCCAGCAGTGCCAGGGAGTTGGCATCGTGGCAGAAGGACACGCAGCTGTGCTGGAGCAGGGCCGGGCGCCGGGCGCCTGCACCACGGATCCTGGTGGCAGAGCCACACCGAGTGTCTGCGAGGGGCTGTGAGCAGAGAAGAGGTTTGGGCTGGATCTGGCTGCAGCCAACGGCACGGACTTGCTCTGTGCCCTCTGATCCTGTTCTGCTCTCTGCACGGACCTGCTCTGTCCCCTGTGTTCCTGTCTGCTCCCTGCCCGACCCCAGGGTGGGATGCAATCACACAGGCCCTTCCCTCTGCCCATCCCCAGCGAGGATCCGTGCCCAGACAAAGCCCTCCACCAGACCTCAGAATGTCCCCAAGGGACCCTGGCCCCAGAGGCTCCTTCCCCAGACATTCAGAAGGTGAAATATGAGTTTCATCCCTCCAGACATTTTAATGACTTCACTTGGGAACCAAAGAAAAGAAGAGAGACAGAAAGATCAAGGACCAGTTGCTTAGTAACGAAAGGAGAGAGGAGCAGGGGATGGGAGAAAGGAATTTTTTATCTTTTTTTCTTTTTTTATGAGACTGTTTCTCCACTTTCAGGAGACATGAATCCCCCACTTCAGCACCTCTGGCGCCACATCCCACACCAGTGCTCCCCTTTGCAAGGTCTGGGTTTCATCCCTGTCCCCAGGGCTGTGGGAAGATCCATCTAAAACAGACAGATTCTACATTCCTAGCACAACATCAGCAAAGAACAGAGGTGGTAGAAAGTGGTAGATGGAAGGATACTTTCTGTGGGTGACAGACATGGATAGGACCTCCTCCACCACCTACTTTTTGTTGTTCTGAGACCACCAGCAAAACTGGGAGCCAGATGGCTCCAGGAGTGATTTACCAAGCTAATATTGACATATCCTGCCAGACCCTTTCCATTCCAAACCTGCTCCTTCTCCTGCCCAAGCTCTCCTCCTAGCCAGAGGAAGCCAGCTGGGAATGGAGCTGGGGGTTTAAGCTGCCTGTGGCTGGTGCTGACCTTTCCTTCCCAGCACAGCAAGCGTGGAGATGAGATGAGGGTTCGGCTTCACACCCCCGAAAATGTCAAGCCCTGGCAGCAGGACTGGGAGGTGGGAGAGCTGCTGGGAGCCCTGGCAGCAGGAGGGATAGCAAAACCAGGCTGCATTTAATTAAGAGCAGGATGCATGCTGTTAACCACTTACTGCCCTCCAGGAGGGAGTCAGTTCCACCCCTGCCTGCATGCCGAGGGCAGGAGGATGCTCTGGGGACCTTCCCAATACAGGGAAAGTTGCCAGTACCCCTAAAACCTGCTTGTTCTTGGTCACTGATGCTGTTCACCATCCTCAGTGCTGTGGCCTGAGGGTCGAGGTCTCATTCCTCCCTGTGGAGCCCTGGCCCTTGCCCCCTCATCTCTCCTCCCACCCCTCACCCAGCAATCTCTAACCCACAGCAGAGGGGAAATGACATCCCGCTCCGAGTTTCCATGGGAACACAAGTGCTGCTGGTCCTCCCAGTCCTGCAGATGCTGATTGCAGAGCAGAGCATCCCAGCAATGCCAAGGATGGCAGAGAACTATCCCTATCCTTCCCATGGATCAGCTGAAAAATCTGCCCCAATTCCACCTGCTGCAGGCAGGGGACATAACCCTGTTCAGCAGGTGTATCATCACACAGGTTCACGTCTCATCCCAGTGCTGCATAAGGCTATGGATCCAGCTGGGAATCTGCTTTGGCACTGAATTCCTTCTCCCTGCTGGGCACAGAAGTGCCACAGCCATGGAGAGAGTTTGAATCCTAAACTGCGGGGAGATAAGAAGGACCAGAGGAGCAGCAAGGGTAAAGCACAGGCCACTAAGGGGAAGGGGAGCAGGGAAAAGCAGGTGCCCATGGAGAGGGACTCCTATGGGATATCAGGATGGCACTCTGCTCCCTGCTTGGCTCACTTCCCCAGTGTTTGTGATGTGCTGCAGAGCTACATCTGTTATCTGTGTCTATTATCTAGATCTATCATCTATATCAATATTTTAGGACTAGTGTGAGTCAGGCTTTCCCTCAGGCTCTCATCCACCTGCTATTTTCCTGCTTCTCCTTGCTGGCTTCCACCTGCAGGCAAAGCCTCTTGGGGGATCACCTACCTGGAAATCCACCTGCCAGGGCTCGGGGCTGACCTGCTGCAGGTCCTGCAGGTGCGTTTTCCGGAGGGGGTTTTTCACCAGGGCTGTGCCAGGATCGCTGGCTGTGGGCACCTTCCTGCGAGGCTCGTGGTCAGAGATCTGGGTGGTGCTGTACGCCCGTCTCCTGGACTGAGCCTTCACGGCCATTCCTGAACGGTGGGAGAGAGGATCGGCTCCACTCTGGAGTGGGATGAGCCAGCACCACCCCCCTTGGCTCATGGTGGGAGGCAGGGAGCCCTCCCCAGGGGACTGCCAAAGCTCAGGGGGCCACACTCCGCCCTGCAAAGTTTTAAGCAAAGCAACGAAACCACAAAAGGAAATAGGAACTCTCAAAATTCCTGGGGATGTCAAGAGAGCAGGTTGGGAAGGTTTTGTCTGAGGAGTTTTCAGCCAAAAAAAGCCTGACTGCATTTTCCCAAACCTCCCTGGAGAAGACAAAGGATTTACTAATGAAATTTAATTAGTGCAGACACGCTCCTGTCAGAGCAAGACTAAAATTTGCCTTGGAAAGACATGATTTCTCATTGCTTTTGACAAGTTTGAGGGGATGCACAGCACAGCTCCTCTTGGAATAAAAGGGAAGAACATCCTGTGAGTAACAGAGGTTTCCCCAGCTCCAGGGTGCAACCAGCTGCTTTATGCTGCATGCTGCTGACACAAACACCCAGCCAAGCCATGGTGGAGAGCAGTGACACCCTGGGGACAGGGGTTTGGATCCATTTTCCCCCCTCTCAACTGGGAAGTTGCTTTGCAGGTACAGGGATGGTCTAGTAGAGCTACCCATTTGCTCCCTCCATTCCTCCTCACACCACCTGGGAAGCTTGTAAATAATTACGTGGCCAAAGCTAAAGCTGCTTTGAAAATCTCCAAGGAACCCAGCTCATCAGGGCTTCCCTTGATTTCCTGACAGGTTTGGACAAAACATCCAAACCAAACAGACTTGCTCAAGCCTCAGGAGATCTGTCATCTCTCCTGCAAACTCCTCCAGCTCTTTGCAGCTGAAGATACGTATTTATCAGGCAACAAAATTGGGGGAGCAGTGACAGGAGCTTGATTAGAGAGACAGGGGCATCACCCCCCCGCATGTACAGAGGAAACTCTGACCCACGTCCGTGTCCAACTCTCCCTCGGGATCTCTGCCCACGCCCAGGTGGTCAGGGGAGCGCTCGGCGGGGCAGGAGCCCTCCAGCTCTCTGGAGTGGTTCCAGCTCTCCAAGCCTGCTCCCTCCTCCTGGGACTGAAAGAAAACAGAGCTGCCAGACTCCTGGGAATGCATCATGCTGTACCGCCGCCTCTTGTCCTGCGGGGAAGCACAGAGAGGGAACAGGTCCCACCACCATGTCTGTCCACGGCTCCCAGCCAAGACAGACTGCACCAGCACCCTTATCCACTATTTCCCCCCAAACTCTCGCCCATCATGTCCCTTAAGGACAGAGTTGGATTGCAGGAGACACCTCCTGACCACGCACAGAGCACAGACCCTTGTGTACACCCCCAACACCCCCCACTCCCGGGACAGCCCCACGGACTCACGGATCTGGGGTTGGAGAGGTACAGAGAGGTGTCGCAGATGACACTGTAGCTGACCAGGTGGTCACCAGGGAACAGGCAGCTGGTGCTGACAGGGGACACCAGGACCTCAGTGCTCTCAGGAAAGACCCACTCCACGGACACGTCGCTCAGCACCGGTGCCATCGCCTTCTTCATTGACCTGATCATCTGCAGAGGGCAGGAGGGAGAGGTTCAACACCAGCTGGACATGTGGTGAGCCATGGTGCATGTGCCATGTGCATGTTCCCTCAAACAAACCCATCAGCTGATTCCTGCCCTCTCCTGACAGTCTGCTTCCTCTTAGTCTACTCTGATGCCCATCCCAGCGGCACCATCTCCTTGGCACACTTATACTTGGCAGAGCTGGGTTAATGGTTGGACTTGACAATCCTATATGACTTTTGCAACCTAAATGACTCCATGAGTCCATGATTTTTTCCCAAGAGCAGATGGTGATGGAGCACAGGGCTGATCTCACACATGCTGCCAGCCCAGAGCAAGGTGGGAGCTTGTGGCCAGAGGGATCTGGCTCTGATGTGAGGCAGCGTCCCCTGCTCCCCTCCAGCACCCAGGAAAAGCTGTCAGCCTTCACTGGTCTGAGCCCCAGCCCCTGTCCCAAGCCCAGCACTCACACACTGATTTTTTTGGAACAGCTCATTGCTGGCACAAGCCACTGCTAGAGATCAGCAGTGCTCTGCCAGTTCCATGAGAAGACCAATATTCGTGAATACCTCATGGACAAACCTCCCAGGGAGCCATCTACACGAGCTTCCCTGCACGCCAAGGGAACTGAACACTGGATTTAGAGGCAGAACAGATCAAATATTCCCTATTGTTCCCTGCTTTTTCACAGGCTTGGGAAGACACACCAGGCTGTGTTTTATAAGGCCATTAACTGATGCCTCAGACTGCTGAAGGCACCGAGCTGCACATGCTGCAAAGCTCTTATTAATAGCTCTTATTAAAAACCTCTCTTTTCACTGTCTTTGCTTTTAATTTACATCACAAATGTTGATGCTGTTCTGTCTTAGAGAGGTTTTTGTGTGCTCCAGGTTCCTGCAGAGGGGGGAGTTGCCCAACTCCTCCTTGTGAGATCAAGAAGGTAGGAGCTGGCTTTTTGGAGATATTTAGGAGCTAAAGACTCAATTCTCTCTGGGTTTAGTCATGCAGCAGGTGACAGGCTGGGCTCTGTGCATTCACCAGGGGACAGAGGCCCCCCTACACCCGATTTGAGGTACACAGTTTTCCTCTTCATGAGGAGAGAGGGAACGGAGAGGCTTTAAAGTCAGCTTAATAAGCAAAGCCATCACAGCGCATTCCTCCTGCTCCAACCTCGAGTCCTTCTCGCCTGAGCAATGCCAGGGCTGAGCCCGACTTCAAAACTAATTGGCAGCTTTGATGCCGGTCCCTCTGCCCTCGCCGTGTCTGAGGCAGAGCTGCCTTTGAAGGCAGAGCTGCTGCATCGTGGCTATCGCAGCCCCCAGCCCCAGGCAGAGGGGAACCCGCCCTCCCTCTCCCTCCCACGGCCGGACATGGAGACGCTCCTCCATCCCCTCCCGCTCGCCCACCTGCTGCGAGGGGGCGCTGGGAAGGCAGGGCCAGGATAGGGAATGAACCCGAGCATCGTTAGAGCCCCACGGGGTGGCCCCTGGGGAGGGGGGGCTGTACCTTGGGCTGCAGCCTCTCGCCCTCCGCCAGGAACTCGGACATGCCCCTGGACACGGCAGCCAGACCCCGGACCAGCCTCCTGCAGGCGTTTGGCCCGATGCCAAAGCTGTAGCACCTGCAAAGGGCCAGGGAGAATCAAGATGCAGAGGAAAAGCCACCCCCAGCCCCACGTAGTTCACACATTCCCTCAGGCAGAAACTCCCTCAGGCTTTATCCCACTGCTCTGTCCAGAGGAATAAAGCAGCTGCTCTTTTAGGAGGCTGGCAGGAGAGCTGAGAACCTCCCAGTGCCTTAGGGAGCTCCAGGAGAGCTGGAGAAGGACTTTGGACATGGTCATGGAAGCATGACAGGGGGGAATAGCTTCCCACTGAGAGGCAGGGTTGGATGGGATATTGGGAAGAAATTCTTCCCTATGAGGGTGGGCAGGCCCTGGCACAGGGCGCCCAGAGAAGCTGTGGCTGCCCCTGGATCCCTGGAAGTGTCCAAGGCCAGGTTGGTCAAGGCTTGGAGCAGCCTGGGAGAGTGGAAGGAGCCCCTGCTCATGGCAGGGGGGTGGAATGAGATGGACTTTAAGGTCCCTTCCAATCCAAACCATCTGGGGGTTCTATGAACCGCCAGCCCCCTCCTTTCAGCAGACCCCAAACCCCTTCCCCAAAGACCAGCCTTCAGCAGTGACCCTCAGGGGTTCCCTGCAGGACCTCCAGCCTTCCCCTCCTCTGCAAACACAAACAAGCTGCTTTGCTCTCAGTTTAGCTCTTTTCCCTGCTGGTTGTGGTCAATAGCACTAAATATCCACTAATTATCTCTGCTTGTAACAAAAATAAACGTTTTCTCAAGGACGGAGGATCAAGCCAGGCGAGGCTGCTCCCCCGACTCCCAGCTCTGAGAATCAGGATTTGGTTTGGGTAGAAGGCTGGAAGTGGAGCTGGAGCCCAGGCAGGGAGGGCAGTGCTAGGTGGGGAGGGATGTGCCAGGAAGCCAGGAGGATGGGAATAGGTGGGATATGGCATTTGGGCAGGGCAGTGGATTGCTGAGAAAGCACCTTCAGCAGCAAACTGCATCTACACAAGGGGCTTTTCTCTTTTAGGGTTTTAATCCTCAGCTGGCAGCAAATCCTAGTCCAGCCTCACACTCCTCTTAAATAAGGCTCTGATCTTCTTTTAAGATGGGCCATGCCCAGGACTCTCCCTTCCAGGGTCACCCAAGACCACGCTCCAGCTCTGACTGCATTTAACCCTCCCCTACAGCTCCATAAGAGCAAGGGGTGGGATGCCCTCTACATTGGGAAGCAATCAGAGCTCTGTGCAGTTACAAACCCACAGAGCAGCTTCCCTGGTAAGCCCCAAAGTGTAAGAGATGGAAGAGGAATAAATTTTTCCCATGTTTTGTGACCCTTAAAGAGGCAGAGGAGAAACCAGAACAGCCTGTGATCAGAGCTGGGGAGCCAGGCTGGGAGCTCATGCACAAATTAGCTGCTTTTTACATTGCTCCCTTTCAGCATATTCAATTCTGCACAGCCCCATCCTGGAAGCAGCTGGGGCCAGCCCCAGATGTGCTTTAAAAAAAATTTAAAAAATAAGCAAGGAAGATTGTTGGCGTGTCAATCTCTCCTAGCAGGAAGCATCAGCCGAGAGCTGTGAAGTTGTCAGCTCAATTATCCTGCTTTTGATTGTTTAAAAAGCATCTGAACTTCTGGGATCCGTTCCAAACCCTTTGAGGCTCTCCCATGGCTCATAGCAGCAATCTCTCCTGCCTCTGTCTCTGAAGTGGGGATGTCTGTGAGATGGAGCTGTGCTCAGGGAGAGGCCCATCCCAGCCTGTGCCAGGTTTCTGGCCCCACAGGGCTGAGCCTGGCTGCCTCCCGTACCTGGTGGAGCAGGAGTGGTCCCGCAGCAGCTCCAGAACCTTCCCGGGGTTGCTGATGGCCCCGCCCATCAGCAGGAAGAGCAGCCGGGGGTGGCCCCTGTGGATGGGCTGGCGGATGACCCACTTGAGCGGCGATAAGAGGTTGATGCTGCCCATATCAGCCCGGATCCTCCTGATGCTCTGGCAGGCAATGGCCAGGCTCTCCTGCCCAAAGGAGCAGTGGAATCGTCAGCACCAGCACCCTCCGAGCACCAAGGAGCACCACAGGAGAGGCTGAGGGAGTTGAGGTTGTTCATCCTGGAGAAGGGAAGGCTCTGGGGAGAACTTAAAGCCACTTCCAGTGCCTAAAGGGGCTCTCACAGAGCTGGAGAAGGACTTTGGACAAGGGCCTGGAGTGACAGGACAAGGGGGAATAGCTTTAAGCTAAAAAAAGGGCAGGTTTAGATTTGGTATTAGAAGGAAAATATTTACTGTAAGGGTGGTGAGGCCCTGGCACAGGTTGCCCAGAGAAGCTGTGGCTGTCCCATCCCTATCCTAAGGCCAGGCTGGACCAGGCTTGGAGCACCTTGGGATAGTGGAAGGTGTCCCTGCCCGTGGCATGTAAGATCCCTCCCCACACAAGCCAGTCTGTGATTCTATGGACTGTGGCCTCACCCACCTCACAGTAGGCCTGACTGGCAGGAAAGAGGGTCTTGAAGGTGGATCCAAACCCAATGACGTTGAAGAGACACGCTGGCATCAGACTCTTGAGAATGACCAACAGGGCATCCTGAGGGGTGGAAGGCAAACACACATCAGCACACTTGGACTCTTCCTGGCTGCCCCAACATCACCAGTAAAAACTCAGAGCCATCCCACCTTCATCTGACAACAGCCTAACTGCTTCTTTCCCATGCCTCCATATGACCCCGTTCTTTTCAAAGTCCCCTGATGTTATTTGGGACATGAAGCAGTGAGGAAAATGGGGAGTCTTTGGGGGAAAAAAAAGACAACAAAGAGCTGAACAAATTTGTCTGTTTGTTTTTAAGGGATTCAATTTGTGCTGGCAACACAGTGCTGCAGCACAGAGCTGGTGGGTGAGAAGCAGAGTGTGAAATTGAGAAGTGCGACACGCAATGCATCTCAATGCCTAAACTTGCAGAAAATAAACAAACAGCTTAAAGTTACACAAAAGGAAAAGCCTCCCCCATCCCCAATTCTCTTGTATTCATAGCTGGCTTCAATTAAAATAACTGGGAGACGACAGTTTTAAGCTATTTTCTTTACCAGAGGTGGTTATCTAACGTGCCTATTCCTGGGCTTTACATAAGGCAAGAGCAACTTGAATTGTTGCACAGCGATGTCGATGCAAGGGACAAGTCCAGGACAGAGCTTGTGATCACAGCAACTGAGCAAGAGCTGCCCAAGGAGCTCTTGAGCTTGTAGGAGCAATTATGTGGCAGGAGAGGAGGCCCATTTAAAGCAAAGTGTTTATTTAAAGCAAAATGTAAAGCAAAGTGTTCAGGAGCAGCTCAGCTCTATTTAAATGCTGATCAAGGCAGACTCCTGACAGTCTGCCGAGGGCAGCAGAAACCCTCGAGCCAGCCCCTGGAGAAGCTGCCAAGGTCAAATGAGCAAGAACAGCCTCCTTGAGTTGTCCTATCAGTGGCAAAGACCAAGTGACCACAGAGGGACACAGTGAACCCCCTGCCTGGCATCAGCAGGGCTGTGGTGCCAGGTCATTCCAGCTCCCAAAGCCTGTAAGACTCAGCAACAACGCAGAGCTGGAGCACTGAAAATCAGTGAAATCATGTACAAGAACAGGGCTGCCCTTTAACAGGCTCTGGAGTACTTGAATCCAAGCTGTTATCTCAAACCTACGAGGATATATTTATACCACTGCTCCCAGATGGCTCCTGGGATGCTGGCTCTTCCAGATCTCAATGCTGACATCCCATCTTGGAACTCATTACAAGGGAAAAAATACAAATTTCCAAATATTTCTCTAAAAGCACTTCCCAAAATGGGCAACTGATGCCTGCTTGCTGTTTCAGCAAGCAGAAAGATTTATTGCTTCTTATGGTAAATATTGATCTTGATCCTGTTGCACTCAATAGCTTTATGGCAACTCAATAAGGAGGGACGCTTGCTTCCAGAAAAGTCAATTCCCAGTTATTAGAGTAGTTTTGCCAGTGAGCACCATCACAGCCTGGCTCTTCTCCCTGGCTGCATCAGGGTGGGAAAGGAACTGGCTGAAGGAAATTTAAATCCCTGAATTTTCCACTCCAGCTGCTTTGGATGGATGCCCTCCTGCTCTGCACAGGCCCTTCCATCCCATCCCTGATGCATCCTGAGGGGCTGCACAGCTCTGAGCCCTGTCATGCCATGCATCCAGCCAGCTGAGAATGATGCAGAAGGTTCCACCAAGAAAACCCCACCCAAACCCTCTCAGAACAGCCCCTTCTGCGAGCTCCCTGGTGTCTGTGAGTGACAAACAAGGATGGGACACTCAAAAGAGGGACACTGGGTTTCTCCCTTGAAGTATCTCCTCCAAAATCTCCTCTATCTCCCTCAAAATATTTTTTCTTGAAGAGGAACAGCCATTTTCCTGTTTCTACAGCCCTCCTGTGATGGGATTTCCATTTCAGGACCTCTCAGAGAAGGGCTCTGATCCTTCAGGTCCCCATCCCCAGGAGACAATCCTGCCTCCACAGGGGCTGCAGAGATTGTGGTGCCCAAGCCCAGCCATGCTGTGAGTTGGAAAGCGAAAATCCACACTGGGACAAGATTCCCAGGCTCCTAAAGGTGCTGGGGGAGAGGGGTACAACCCCAGAGATATCCTGTTCCCTTGGGAACAGCCTCCCTATCCCAGGGGATGTGCTGCAGCCGTCCACAGGCTCCCCAGCATCCAATCCTCGTTGCTGAAGGTGTCTGTCCTTCAGCAGTTCCCATGGAAACTGCAGACAGATGGGAAAGGAGATGTGCTAGAAGATGGACAAGCTCAGGAGTGGGTCCATGGGAACCTCACAAAGTTCAACAGACCAAGTGCAGGGTCCTGCACCAGGGCTGGCACTGGGTGAGAGCCACATCTGACAGGGGAACCTCAGACCCACAAAATATCCTGGCAATGCTATTTTTTCTCCAGAGGTCTCAACACAACTCCCATAACCATCCACCAGGCTGCTGGTGTTCATTTGTGTTTGGAAAAGGGATGTCTTGTGTTTAAATCATGTCTGTGGGTGCACAGAGGTGCCCATCAGCAAAACCTCTCCTAATGCATGGTTGCTCCTCTCAGAGCTCCCTGGAGGTTTCCCCAAGGCAGCCATCACCCAAAGGCCTCCTGGAGACAGGGAGAACTGGAAGAGGGATGCACAAAACATGCCAGCAAGAGAGGGAAAGAAAATAATTTTGCATTTTATGTGCTGATAGGAAGAAGGTGAAGAGAACGGGGGAGAGTCACCTTTGTTGCAGTTACCGAACAAGCGCCATGGTTGAGACGACTGAAATACAGCCCATAATTACCCCCCATCCCCTGATAATGAACACTTCTGCTCTCAGCACCCCCAGCGCTCTCTCTCATTCATCCCTGTTGACAGGCAGGTGCTTCCCCTCCTGCAGGTACCTTGGCACGGTTGATGTTCACACCACTCATGCTCCTGCTGCGGTCTACCAGGAAGATGAACTCTCCCTGGGCTTTCCGGAGGCCTGGCTGCACAGTCCTCAAGTCAGGGCAGAAGTTGAGCATGATGACAGGGTGGTGGGGGATGTCCTTGTTCAGCCGTTTCCGGATGATTTCCGTCTGAAAGAAAGCAGGAGAGAGCTCGACAGGTTCATTTTTCCACCCCATTTCAATTCGAGGGGAATCGGAGCACGGATAAAAAATGTGAGTGCGTGGCCTTTTGTGGGCCAGAATCTGCTTGTTCTGGCCTCAGAGGTGACAACACCACCGTGGGCCAATGTCCAGGTGATCTGTTGTGTCCATACCCACAGTATTCCCCATCCCTGGAAGTGTCCAAGGCCAGGCTGGGCAGGGCTTGGAGCAGCCTGGGATAGTGAAAGGTGTCCCTACCCATGGCAGGGGGTAGGACAAGATAAGCTTTAAGGTCCTATCTGCAATTGTATGGAGCAACTGCACACTCAGATAAAAGCCTGGAGAAGAAATCAAAAGACCTGGCCCTACCCAGCACCTTGCAAAACTGATTCTCCAAATATTTTATTAGATCCTTCCCAAAAACCTGGTTCATTAGCACAGCTTAGCATCCCACTGAGGCACACCAGAGGTTTTCTCCATGGTCACTCACTAATGAAGTGTGAGATGCAGCCCTTGATGTGCTGCATTTACCGCTCCAATTCATTCCTGCCACCTCTGGTTTGCTGCTTTTTGTGCCCATTTCTTTTATCATTTTTCCTTGTAGGGATTGAAAGGCTTTGGAAAGCTGAACTGGCTGCTCTGGCCATGGTTTGATAGGAACCTGCACCATCTGTCTCTGCACTGCACACAGCTCCACTGGCTCTCCGCATTTTCTCTCCTTCTATTTCAAGTATTCATTACAAATAGGATAAAATTAAACTGCTAAAAACCTCCTGTGATGGGTTTATAAAGTGCTGTTACGTGTGTATCGAGCAGTAACGGGTTCATGGCCTCAGCTGCTTTGGAGGGAGCTCCAGGACCCCACATCAGCCTGGCTGTGGCCTTTCATCCCTGGGTCTGAGTGTGGAAACAACTCCACAACAGCAGCTCGATCCTCAGGGGCTTTGTTTGCCTTCTTCTCCTCTTTCTGGCTGCTTTTGTCATTGGTTTCACCGGGAGTAAACCAGACCCCAGATAACTGCACTTGTTTTCTCCGACCATGAGTCACATTCCTCAATCTATGAGCTGACGACCAACCTTTGTTTTCTATAACTCACTAAATCCCTGTGGCTCTACAGCTCCTCTGCCTGAGTGCTGCTTCTCTGACCCACTGAAAAGACAGGTCCCACTCACAGGAACGAGCCCAGCTCCCACTCATCCTCCTGCCTTTCCCTTCCATGCTATTGGGGTATAAATTAATCAGCTGCTGAGAAATCAAAGGGCTTTTTCCATTTCCATTCCCATTCCCTCCAGCCATATGACATTATTTTGTTTAACTTTTCCAGTTTATCACATTCCAGACTAGAGTGTTCCTTGCTGTCTCTGTCCAAAGATTGAATCGTGGCCCTGGACCTATCCACAGAACTCCCTGGAATGCTCTTGGGTATCCACGACATAAATTTCCTGTGGGATCAGGATGAGCCCACATTTTGGGATTTCTCACTGACTCTGAAGAGAATTTTACAGGCAAATCTTCAGTAAACAGCTTCAGAAGTGCTGCTGCAGGTCAGCCAGAAAAGAAAACATCTCCTCACCTCCCTTCCGTTCCCCTTCACCCATTATCCAATTACCGTAAGCTAATCAGATTTTGTTGAGGAAAGTTGATTCCAGTGTGCATCCATCCCCACCAACCTGCAGCTGACAGCATCTCCCAAACTGAGGGAGGAGAATTGATTATCATTTACTTCTGAAATTTCTGGGCTAATTTAATTTAAGCTGAGAAGTGGCCAGTGTCCTGCTCTGAGCAGCAGCAATTGCAGCCCATCATCTACCCCAGATATTCCAGGCATTTTCTCTGCTCCCTGCAGTTGTTTCCCAGTTCTCCTGGGGCACAGGTGGCTTTTCTGCAGGGAAATGTCTCCAGAATGATCCCCCCTCAGATAATTTGACATGCTAAAGACGCAGAAGTAATTAGGGAGCCATCCAAGGCGTACCGTGGGAGTTTCATCTCATTCCACCTGCCACACACTGAACACAATTAGAGGAGACGCCTGCGGAGTCCCAGCCCTGCGAGAGAGAGCCCAGGGCAAAGGGGAGGGAGGAGAGGAGGGTTGGCAAGTCTCTGGTGAAAGGAGAAATCTTAGCAGCACAGGCAGGCACCCCTGCATGGGGTCTGGGATGTCTGCCAAGAGGGACCCAGGATCAGACATGTGGAGAAGGAGTTTAGGGGGAAATGAGCATCCCTGGGCATACAGGAGAGCCCCAGCTGTGTAGAACAGGAGTTGACACCGTCAGCCCCGGCCGTGGCCACACAAGCACAGCCTGTCTCTTAGGGGAAGATGCCCACCCTGGAAATCCAGAGAGCTCTGAGCTGTCTGCTCCTCTCTGCTGATCCCAGACACACCAAAGTGCTGGGCTGTCACTCAGAACTGCTGGAAGATGAAGCACAAATCCCAGTGCAGATGTTTTTCTCTTTGCTGCTCAGCAGAACAAAGAGAAGTCTCTCCTACCTTGTCTTCAGTTCAGCTCATTATTCCAAGGAAAATCACTTCTTTCTCTCTGACAGCTACCCAGAAACAGTAAACATTTACTGAGCAATTAAAAGAATATTTTATTCTATGTCATTGCAATAATTATAATACCCTTAATGCTATCACAATACACCTCTCTAATTATGCTATGCTAGACTAGCACTAATTATACACACAATAACCATCTCAGAGCTCCTTCCACTCTCAGTTTATCAGCAGCACTGCTGTATTTTCCCCTCTTCCTCCACACAAGCCCCTCTCTGAGGGAGGATGTTGAAGGTCTCATTGGGACAGTGATGCTGGAAACAAGGAATCATCTTCTAGCTCAGCTCCAGTCCATGGAAAGCCTCAGCTAACACCTGCAGCTTGTATTTCTCACCTTTTTCTTGGCACTGGGGTCTTTCTTAGTGCCTTTAATGAAATCATTCTTCCCCCTCAGGTGTCGTTCGTACTCTGCAGGGGTCATGTCACCCTCTTCCATTAAGACGTGGGGCATGTGGGGCTCTGGAAATGCAGAGAACTGTGTGAAGAAAAGCTGTGGTAACACTTTGGGTCTGGCAGAGATGCAGGCACCCTTGGCTGGGAAAACAGCAGTATCTGTGAGCTTGGGGAGCTCAGAAAACCCTGAGAGCAGCCAGGATTACCTCCTGGGAAGCCTAACGTTCACAATATTTGCCAAACCAGCGCTAATCCATCTGTCTCCAGAGCTACAGCGGAGGATCCCAGGAAGTGGCAAGACCAGCAGAGGGGAAGCAGAGCCCACCTACCACTTGGATGGATCAGGATCTCCACGGGTCTGTCGAAGGAGTGTTTGTTGGCCAGCGTGATCACGATGCTCTTGGCGGAGCGAGCTGAGGGGTCGGCATCTGCTTGGATCTCATGCGTGGGGCTCTCAACTCCTGCCCGGGGAAACCGAGGTGCCAGGAGGGATTGAGGATGGGGGAGACCAGGGAGAAGAGATGACAAGGTGGCAGAGGACAGGAGCCCACGTTAGCATCAGCCCTGTACTAGTAAATCCACCCCAGCACAGTTAAGTTGCCAACACAGATTTGCATTGAGGAGGAGGAGTGTGGACATTGCCTTGGGGAGGTGACAAATCAGCCTTGTGCAGCAGGACAGCCCCAGTGCTCCTACCTGCCAGCAAACACGGCCCCCGGATCTCCAGGTGGAAGCTGAACTCGTACTCAAAGGGGTTGGTGGCCTCACTGTCCAGCAGCTGAGCCAGGCAGAACCTGCTCCCTTGCTCTGGGCTCCCCGATCCGCAGAGGTGCTTGTCCCTGCTGGTGAGATAAATCCCAACAAACCCTGTGAATGTGTTCTATCCCCCCAGGAACTGCAGGGCTGCCAGAGGTAAAGCTGCAGCCACTCTCCAGCCTCCTGCAGCTCCTGCTCAACCAGCCCTGCATTCCCCAGGATCAATCCCAGACAGAGCCCACCCCGTGATTTTCCGTACGTTCGAAGCTGGTGGCTGGAAAGGCTGCTGGCGTTCTCCAGGCTGGGCTGGGGGACCCTGGGGACACACACAGCTGGCAGGAGGACCCTCACTGCCCCGCTGGGCAGTGTCTGCAGCTCACAGGAGGTGCTGATGAAGATGGACACACTTTCCAGGGGAGGAATCATGCCCAGGTTGGCCACAAAAACAGTCCTCTCCAGGTCCTCATCCATCACAATTCTTCCTGCACAGAGAGAGGACCACACCAGGTATTGCAACCATGGAAAATGCTCCTTTCCAGGCCTCCCACAACCCCCAGCCCTGGATCAAAGACCCAAAGCCACCTCTGCTGCACACATCAGCTTTTTTAGAACAGCCTCAGCTCCTGCATCACTCCTTTGGTTGCCCAAAAACAGCAGTGCTTTCCAAGATGGGTATGACATAATTTTGGCAGGGACATGAGCACCACAGCCCCTCAGCCTCCCAAAAGAAGCCCCCTTGGTGCCACAGCAGACACCAGCCAGCCACCCCCTGCCACCTCCCCACTCCCATTCCTCTCCTTTTCTCCCCACACTCCCTAAAACACCCTCCATCCCCTCACCACTTCCATCACCAGCTCTTCCAGGGGGGAGGCTGCAGCTGTCGAAGTAGGTGTCATCCATCTTGGCTTTGTCTTTGATCTGCACTGTCACCGTGCGCCGGCACACGGCCGCCTCGAAGCCCACGACAGTCGTGCCCTCGTCCAAGGGGTACACAAAGAGCCCTGCCAGCCAGGAGGGGCGTTAGCAACACCCACCACTTCCCCAGACCCACCAGCCAAGTTCCTCTTGGCACTTTCCAGGTGGGGAAAAAAAATCCCACTTGTGGGATTTTTCACACCTAAAAAGTTGGAGACTTGGACACAATACACTTGGTTGGGCTTCCCACCAGCATCTAAAGGTTTAAGGCATGCACAGAAACCCAGCACTGCCATATCCTGGCTCTGAAGTTCCCATTCCAAGCTTTACTCCTTGAAACTTGCCTTCCAAAGCCTGAGGGTCTGGGTTGTGGTACGTGAGCAGGGCTGTCATCCCACAGGCATAGCCGCTGACGCAGGATGTCACCTCGGACGCAATGAGGGGCAGCCGGGAGAGGGTCACCCGGTTAATCAGGCCTGGCATCTTCCCAGGGGTCTCTGGGTGATGGTGGGAAGCTGGAGAGAGAAAGGTAAGAATGGATGTGGAGCCCTGCGTGCCCAAAATGTTTGCATGGCTCTGCCATCTCATTCTGAAGCCCTGAGGACAGAAAGGTGAGAGACCTGGGACAGGACGAGACCTGGGCTTGATGATTGCAGGGATGGGGATGGAGCAAGACCCCGGTGGGAATACACAAGGAAAACCCTTGCCCCAAATCCCCATTGGCACAAGGGAAGAGGTTGAGATCAAACCTCCCTGGCTGGGGGCAGACAGCCCCAGAGGTCCACACTCCCCAGCTCCCACACTGCTGGAGCCTGGGCAGAACAGGTTAACATCTTTTTCTGCCCCTCTTTCTCCTCATTATCGTCCAGACCAACAACTTTCTCCAGGATAAGACACCATGATCATGAGAGTTTTCCTTTATCCTGGGGAAGGAAGAGCAGGCGGGCAGAGCCAGGCATCCTCCTGCCCTCCCATGCCCTTGCCCATCCTCATCCTCGCTGATTTCGGGGAGGTGCCGCTGCTCTGCTGTCCTGCATCTCCAGATCCTTCCTGCATGGGCTGACTCATCCCTTCCTGTGCTCAGCCGACACATTCAGATGCAAAGTGACTCCTTCTGCCAATTACATTCCAACTCTTTTCCCTAAGCTGGTTTTCCTCCGCTCCAGCTCCTCTCCCCCAAGCCTCAGGGTTTCACAGGAGACCTTTCAGGTGAATTTTAGGGCCCCATCTCGGTCCCCCGGGGAACCGGGAGAAGTTGCTAGGCAGCAGTTCTCCCTGGCTGACTCTGCAATGCTTTACGCAGTGATTTACGAGGCTCAGGAGGAGCCATCAGCACTGAAATACATCAGTTTCTCATTCCCTACCAGTCCTGCGTTATTAAAAACCCACCTTTATATGCAAATGCCACAGAAGACATCAAGGCCACGAGCTCGATGAGTGCTCGAGCAGGAAAATGGTGTTAAGAAAGGAAGAAAGGAGAGCCAGGGAGAGCAAGAAGGACTGTCCGGGATGGGGGAGAGCAGCCAGGGAAACTGAGCAAAGCAAACAGCAGCAAAGATGATGATGGAGGGCAGTAATCCCAAGGCACGGCCCTGAATCCTGGCAAAAAAACCTCAGCCATTCCCGATTGAATCCACCTCTCCTTCCACCACAAATTCTGCTCACGCCAGGAGCTGCCCAGGGAGGTCGGGGATGCATCCATGGGGATGAAGCCCCACACAGTCAGGAGATAAAGGGGAGTCCTGCCTGAGCCAGGGGAGGCCATCCCACACTGGGATGCTCCCAGCTGTGCCAACAGGGCTTGGGAAGTCAGGAGCTGGCAAGGGTTCACCTGCACAGGGAGAGATAATGAAGGTCCCCTCACTGCAAGATGTGGCTGAGGCCATCAAGGTATCGGGAAGTGATAAATGCCAGGAGGGGGAGGAAGGAGAGGGAATTACCTTAGGGAAGAAATAATAATGGGAAGGAGCTCTCTACCAGCTTGGCACAACAGAAATTTATTATGGGACTGCCAGAGGGGTGAATATGGGCTCCAAGAGCGTGACTTCAGCTTGGAAGCAAGGACTTAGTGCAGAGCCATGGGTGAGATCCAAGCCCCTCACATCTCCTGTGCCCATGGGAGACTGGGGACATGGCTCCCCTGGAAACCACTCTGCCAGCAGGGCTTTCTGCATCACCTGGGCCAGGACATGCACTAAGGGATCCTTAGTGGGACGCAGAGCCCTGTGCCATGTCCTGTTTGAGCCAGCCAGGAGAGCTGCACCTCTCCTGCAGCTCCGAGGTGGCTCAGAGGAGCCTGGCACCAGCCCTTACTGCTGTGCCAGCAAAAAAAAATCGACCCCACAGGGATAGGGAGGGCTCTTCCTGGCAAAAACCCTTTGTTAGGGGACGCTACCAGCAGAGCCATGGGGCTGCTCCACACAGCTCGTGTCACCAACGCCATCAAGTGACTGCAGCATGGAAAGGGAGAGCAGCTGAGAGGCTGGAGTGAGGGAGAGCAGTGGGAAAGCTGCAATCTCTCTCCTGTGCCCCCCAGGAGCTCAGCACCAGCCCCTTGCCTGCTCCCCATCCTGCCTTTGTTGCTCCTGGATGTGCGCTCAGTCTCTGTTCAGGTCACAGGGCTGGACTCTGAGGATGGGACCTGGCAGGACCCTGCATCCCAAAAAAATTACCAACAGCTTGATGCTGCACAGGGTATCCGGACACCCACCCAGTCCTCAGAGTGTCCCCACACTGCTACCAAACGTGTCCTGCCTCCTGCACACAGCAGGCATGGGGCCATCCCACGGACCTGGTCAGGTACCTCCCCACCTCACAGTGCATCTGGCATCCCAGGGAAGAGGGAAACCATTGGTCAGTACCTCAAAATACACCTGTAATCCCATCAACTTGGGAGCAGCTCAGGGCTGGGGACAGACACTGTCCCTTGGCCAGCCGAGCTCTGGACCTGGCACACCAGGCTGCTACTGGACCGATCTTTATTTTCCCCCTTCCTTTGTAGCACTCTTTCCTGACAATCCACAGCTCTTCCACGGAGGGGAGGGAGACACGGAAACGTGATCACCCCACTCCAGGCAATATCCTCGGCCAATTCCCGTGCCCGACTGACGGGGAAGGCGCTGATGCGGTTGCGACGTCTGCGGACGGTCCCGGTGACGCGCAGAGAGCGCAGGGCTGCGAGCCGGAGCACAGGCTCCAGCCCCTCCACAGGGCTGCAGGCGCCTGTCCCAGCACTCCCGAGAGGCTGGGGCTGGATTTCAGGGGATGGAAAAAGGTGTTTATGTGCCTGAAAAAGGGAGGTGGTGCCTGGAGAGCTGCTCGGAGCTTCCTGGGTGTCCGCCTGTGTCTCTAAGCACTGATGGGCCCTCAAAAAATCTGTCTAAGATTTTTTTTGTAAAGACAGGGGCAGAATAATGCTCCTCTGAGGTGTATTTTCGTGCACTGAATAGGAAAACAGAGCAAAACTATGAGCATACAGCCTGGCTTCCGGCAGGACCTGACTCCCAGGAGCGGGCTGTGGTCCCAGCTGTACCACACCACAGGATCTGAGCCATCCGCAGCCAACAACAGGACAGGGAGAGCCAGACCAGGAGCTGGGATAAAACCCGACCCAACCCCACAAGGGCAGATACCAGGGGCAGCCCGGCTGTTTCAGCCCGCCAGGACAGGAACGCAGCCGTGTGAAGCCCAGCCCTGGTGCCACACCTTGTGTCAGGCGCACTTTTGGGCTGCCGAATCGCTGCCCCGCCCTGCTGTAAACCCCTGACCGGCCACAAACGGGTTCTCTTGGAGATCTCGCCTCCAGGTCCGAGCTAAACCTGGAGCACATCCCCACTGCTCAGAGGACACCAGGCTTTCTGCAGCTGGGTAAAATATTCCTTCCACGTCGTCTGTCTCAATCAACACTGACATCCAGTGGCTCGCCGGGATGACGACAGCCGGAGCGCTGTGGAGATGTACAGGTGGACAGACCTGGCCAAGCATGCCTGTTGCTCCACAGCCTTCCATCAGCATTCCTGGGCAATCACCATGGGGAAGCAAACTCCTGCGTTTGCAAATCCAAAGACAGGAGAAGCCTTGCACTTCCCAAACTTTCAGGGCTCTCGAGTAGAGTCTCACTTGGGAATTCTCCCTGGTTTTCAGGGGAGCAGGGCTCAGGGAGCAGAAGGGGGCTGCTGAGGGACCCCTGACTTCACCTACCTGACCCACATCACTGCAGGTCATGACTAAGACGTGCTGGACCCCTCCAGCTGCTTTCTCCCAAAGCATGAGGCTCAAACCTGGCCAGGAAACTGGGATCAACCCCCAAAATATCTCTAGGAAGCAACAAGAGGAAATGGGGTTTGAAAGAGCACACACAGCACTGTCCTACCTGGAAGAGCCATGGATCCACCATGGCAGACCTGTGGGCTACTCTCAGGAAAAGCTACAGGAACTGTTCTCCCATCTCCAGCCTCCCCTTGGCTCAAACTGCAAGCAGAGTCTCCCACTTGATGGAAAACCAGGAAAACAGCCACTGCAGGCCCCCCAAAGGGTGACAACATGGCCCCCCACTGCCACAGCAGTGACAAGGATTGCTGGCCCCAAGGGCACACGGAGGCCTCAGACAGGGAGACTGTGGAAAGGCTGGGAAGCAGCTGCTCCTGCCAGAGCCCAGGGGAAGCAACCAGGTCCCCCTCCCCAAGGTGACACAGTGCCAGGCTGGGACCTGACAGCCCTGGCAGAGACAGATTTTGGGGACTGTCAGCCACACCCCTGGCAGGTCACGGACCACCAGCCTGGCCCCTGAGTTGGGTCTCAAGGACCTGGATTCATGTCCCAAGCCCCTTCCTAGAGCTGTTAATCACACGTTTCTGACACGGGGTTAGTTAACCCCCACCTCACCAGGCTCACAGCTGGGGGAAGATCCCTGGGCTGAGCCAGAAGAGGGAGTGGTGGCCCAGACACCCCACAGCTGGCCTAAACCTGCAGCCTGCTTCCTGCTTGGGATGCATCTGGATCCAAGGAGACACACAGGGCCCCCAGGAGCAGCACAGCCCTTCTCCATCCATCTCTGCCCTTCCCTGCCCCAGCCACTGTGGTGGATTCCAGCCAGGTCTCAGTGTTTTTACCCTTACGGGGGCATCAGGCCCCCTCACCCTGCCAAGGTCACTCCTCCTTCCCCAAACAGTGTGTCCACACACGGGTAATATCACTTGGCTGCCCAGGACAGCAACAGCCCATCATCCCCAGCATCATCCCCCCATCCATCCCTGTCCTCTGCCTGCACAGACAGACACAGCCACTACTAATGTCTGTACAATTTTTGGGGAGGGATGGGATGTTCCGGGACTCACCATCCAGCTGGGAAAAGGCAAAGCTGGGAAGCAGCAGCTTGCTGAGTGTGGGCTTGTGCCTGCAGAAATATTATGACAGGGATCTCTTCAGTGAGCGGCTTTGTGCTGGGATCGTGCACAGCCTTGGGAAGTGACACACACACACACCCCTCACACCCACCCCTGCGGAGCCAAAAAGGTGCAGGAGCAACTGGAGAGTAGCCACTGCTTTTCTTACCTTTCCTAGGAGAGAGGAGGAGGAGAAGGAAGAAGGGGATGGGGGGGTTGGAGCAACTTCACCCACTCTTCCAGCCCCTCTGCGGCTGGGCTGGGGGGGCAGGAGGAATCCCGAAGGCGACAGGCACAGCTGCGGAGCGCTTTTGTCTCTGGAACACAGGGAGAGAGGAAAATGAGGAGAGAGGGAAAGGGAGGGAGAGAGGGAGAGGAGCAAGCGCCGGGGCTTGGGGTGGGGGAGCGCTGCACCACCAGCCACCTCAGCAACCGGTGGCATCACCCCCCCGGACCCTGCCCAGCAGGCAGCGGGGCGGGGGAAACCAGGGGATCCAAGGGGTCCCGGCGGGGTGAGGAAGGGTCTTACCGAACCGGCTGCAGCAACATGTGCCCCGGCGGGGAGGCTCTGCTCGGAGCTGGGAGGGTGTCAGACTCCCCTGGGAGGGGGGGCTTCTGGATCCCCAGGGTGGGTCTCTCGCCCCCCACTGCTGTCTCAAAGTGTCCGGAGCTGTCCGGGTGGCTATCATCATCATCATCATCACTCAGTGGAGCCATTTGTTTTGCCAGGGAGGTAACCATGACGATCCCCCCGAACACTCTGGCGGTTCCCCCTCCCCTAGCTCCCCTCCTGCGCCTGGGAGCTGCAGGGGAGGGAAAGGGCGAGGGGCGAAGCCCCCTCGGGCAGAGGAGATGCCCCCGAGCTGGGCAGACTGGTGGAAAAAACAGGCTGTGAACTCCCCTTACCCATTCCCACGATTTGTCTCCCCGGGATTTTCCGCAGCAGCTGCCGGGAGGGGAAGAGCCCACCGCATTCACCTCTGTCATCCCCTTCCCCTTTTAAAAGAAGGAAAGCACCCTGAAGCCTCCCAAAATCAGGATGCATCACCCCTCACTGGCCTCCTCTGCAGCTCTAGGCTGGATCTCTCTTCCACCCTTGCTGTTGTCCCCGTTCCCATCTCAGCTCATCCACCCTCCCCAGGAACACCCCCAGCCCCCATCCACGGGGGTCTAGAAGGACCCTCCCCACGGGAGCAATGCTGTAGCTGAGGGAAGTCCTTGGTGGGATACAGTCCCTGCCCTGCACAACTTAAACCCAGGAAAACAACTTGTACAAAGGGGAAACTGAGGCAGCTGGAGGGGCACAGACTTGGACATTATCCCAAAGCAGAGTTGGACAGGGAGCCTGGGGCAGAACATACAGGGGGTAAAGCTTCTCCTCCTGCTCTCCAAGGACACAATCACACCGTAGGATTGGGATGACCAGACACGTGGCGTCCCCAATGACCCATCTTGTTCCCCAAGAACAATGTGCTTTAGAGGAGATGGCAAGAAACTCCACAAAAAAAATGCCTGTTCAAGATTTTTTTCCTAAACCCAGCCCCCAGGGCTGACTTCAGCCCTGAATCTCCAGAATTTATGGTCCTTGCTAGACAAATAAGTCAGCCGTGGAGAAACCCATGTCCTGTGTTCTCAGTGCCTGTAAATGTTTGTTTACCACTTGTAGCTCCTAGGAAGAAAATAACATATGTCAGGAGAAATCCTGGGATTCAAACCAACAAATGTGGTAGCAGCAGGGTATTTGTTTAGAAGATAAAGCAGCATCTGACATGGTGGATGAGGCACGTGTGAGACCTCAGGACACACACAGACTTGTTTTGGGGGAAATGAATATTTAGTGCTGATAGTGAAGCTGCATCACCACAGGCATCAATGAGGTGTTCAAAAGTGCTGCCCAAAACAGCTCACCAGGGCCTTCAGCTGGCGTTTGTTCCTCTTCATCCTCTCCAGCTTGGCTTTGCCCACAACACCCCACTATCCACAAGGGCCAGCCCCTCCCAGGGAGCAGCAGGAGGAATTGGATGGGTATAAATGAGGCAAAACTGAGGAGGGGACAAGCTAAAAATAGCATTTGAGGTCACCTAAGTGACATCTCTAAGCTTGTGCCTTTACCCACCTGGGGCCAGGCAACAGCAGCATCTCTAACCACCACAGAGGAGTATTTCCAGTCCTGCTTCACGCCTGGGTGGATTCTGGGACTGGCCAAGCACAGGACAGGCTTTCCAGGCTCATTATCCAGCTCACTCGAGTGTGCAAGTGCAGTGCTCTTGTGCTGGGAGATTCAGACGGGCTCAAAACTGAAAAAAAGAACAGGGNCTCACAGCCCCATAGGGCTCACACTGCACCTCACACAGGGCTCACAGCCCCACAGGGTTCACAGCCCCAAACCACACAGGGCTCACAGCCCCACAGAGCACACAGGGCTCACACCTCACCCTACACAGGACTCACAGCCTCACCCCACACAGGGCTCACATCTCACCCCACACAGGGCTCACAGCCCCACAGGGCTCACAGCCCCACATCACACAGGACTCACAGCCCCACAGAGCACAGGGCTCACAGCCCCACACCACACAGGGCTCACAGGGCTCACACCTCACCCTACACAGGGCTCACAGCCCTATAGGGCTCACACCTCACCCCACACAGGGCTCACAGCCCCACATCACACAGGGCTCACAGCCCCACAGAGCACACAGGGCTCACAGCCCCACAGAGCACACAGCCCCACAGAGCACAGGGCTCACAGCCCCACACCACACAGGGCTCACAGGGCTCACACCTCACCCTACACAGGGCTCACAGCCCTATAGGGCTCACACCTCACCCCACACAGGGCTCACAGCCCCACCTCACACAGGGCTCACAGCCCCATAGGGCTCACACCTCACCCCACACAGGGC
>JACBWW010000093.1:358949-375719 GCA_020086605.1 Lanius collurio | reverse complement strand
GGCCGGCCATGGCCACCGACTCGTGGGCCCTGGCCGTGGACGAGCAGGAGGCGGCGGCCGAGTCGGTGAGTTCGCGCCGGGGCCCGCGGGGGCTCGGGATGGCCCGGCCCAGCCCGGCCTGGTCCAGCGGCGCGGGGTCCCCCGGGCCGCGCGGCCCCGCCGCCTCCTCACAGAAAACAGCGATCACGGAAACCCTTTTTCGCCCCATTTTCTGCCGTGGGGGCAGGGAGGGCCCGGGGTATCGGGTTGTCCCTGGGCTTGGGCTGTTCTTTTATAAGAAAAAACCCCATTTAAATTTCTTTTTTTACTTACCATTATTTTTTTTCAGTTTCTTTCTTCATCCATTTTTTTGCACATCCAAAGGGCAAAGACGTCCCTGCCGTCCCCCTCACCTTCCATCCAGACACTGCCCCGCTTCAGGCACTCACCCAGCCTCCGCTCTGTCCTCCAGCTTCCAAAAAAAAATCTCTATTTCTCTCATATTTCTTTAATGAAAAGATGTAACTTCGTGCCTCAAAAAAAAAAGATTTTCTGTTTTTTCTGAGCTGCTCAACCACTGTGCTTGGGCACAGAACCCTTACTGGGCCCCTGGATGTGGGGAAGGCCCTTGAGGCTGCTCTCCCTGCACATCTCACGTGGTGAAATAAACTCATCTTGGGGCAGCTTGTGCTGGCCAGGACTGTGCATGGATCCCGTTTCCATCCTGGAATGCTGATTTTCTCCCATCTTCCATCAGCAGAGCTATTAGGGAGTGGAGGCTACAGGACAGAAAACAACCCCTTCTCTGTGTTGTCCTTACAGCTTAGAAGAATTTGTATTTCTGTTAAAACTCTTGCTTAGAAATAGTTGTATTAAAACTCTTGAAATCGAGTTCCTCTTGTATCTTCATCCCTTCCAGCTGAGCAGGGTTTGTGCAATACTTAATAAATCCAAAGCTTAGGTTTTCCTGGCTGGAATTAGAATATAGGGAGCCTTTTAATTTCTCTGATCTTGTGTTTTTCCTCATTTCTAGCTGAGCACTTTACACCTGAAGGATGAAAAAACCAAACCAGATGCCAATGGTGAGTTCCCACTGCACAGATGGGCTTGGAAAGGGTGAAGTGTTCCCCCTGTGGGGTTCAGAGTGCTGCTGACAAAGTAAATTCCTGATAAATCATGAAATTCCAGAAGAGCTGAGATTAAGCAGCAGCACAGGCGAAATATTTTGGTGTCTTCAGGGAGCTGTGTGAGCAGAATCCGTTGGTGCGGTTGCTAAACTTCACTCAGAGCTGGAGCCTGGGTTTCCTCTGCACAGCAATGGAGCAGGGCAGTTCTCCTCAGGAAAATGAGCTGTTTTGTAGCTTTTCCCACGATATTCCAAAGCTCTGGGGGTGTGGGCTGTCCCTGAGGCCTGACCTCACATGTGCCCCCCAAAACTGTTCCAATTCAGGTGCCGTTGTCAAGGCAGATGACAATGTGGAGAAGACGGAGGATGAGGAGAAGGGTAAGTGCCTTCCTGAAAAAAGCTTTGGCAAGGAAATTAATTTAATATACTTATTAATTATAATTATATTGATTAAATATATGCTTAGTCTGCCTTATGTCTCAGGACCGCTGATCTTGTATCCTGCCCCAAGGACTTAATTGTAAGACATGTCCTTCCTCCATAATACTTTTAAAGGCATTGTGTCCTGTAATAACTTGGGAGACTCCTGGATTAGAGTGGAGAGAAATAAGGGGATAGCAGTATCCTCAAGGCAGGACTGGATACAGGAGCAGTTGGATAACCTGGAGCTGGGATTGCTGTTGCAACCAACAAGTTGCATTTATGCAGTGGCTGCTCAGAGGTGGGTAACGGCTCAAAATCTTTCAGAAGGTGGTTTTAGGGAGCAGATCTGGTAGCAAAACCCCAGAGTGCAGCAGCTTAACCTTGTTTGGATCTCCCTTATCCTCAGACCTTGTGTTTCAGCTCTGGAATCTTTTAAAGTACCGTTTATCCTCAAAATTTCCTTCAAAATAAAACCCTAAGAGGTGTCTGCCCACATGTCAGAGTGAGGGTTGAGGAGGCCTTACCCTGTCCCAGGTAGATGCTAAAGCTAAAATAATCTTAAATAAGCAGAAATCTGGATCTGTGGAAGTTCCCTTTAGAACAGTGTTCGTTTGGTTTGTCTTCCTGGGTATTCAGTGGGGGAATCTCTGGGATCTCTTGATGTCTCATCCAGGAAGTTTGGTCTCTTCAAGCCATTACACTCTAATTTCAGTATTTGGAGGGATTTTGTCCCTTTTAGCTGGCTCAGGAGTTCAGTGGGAGCAGGACCTGGAGCAGGCTGTGACTGATGGATTTCTACCTCTTTTCCTAGAGGACAGAGCTGCCCAGTCCTTACTGAACAAGCTGATCCGCAGTAACCTGGTTGACACCACAAATCAGGTGGAGGTGCTGCAGAGGGACCCCACATCACCCCTCTACTCTGTCAAGTCTTTCGAGGAGCTGCGCCTGTAAGTGCCTGCTGGGATGAGCCAGAACCTTCTCTGCATAGAGCTGTTACATCCTGGGATCATATACATTAAATAGGCTCCCTTATAACTGTATTTTTCAGTTTGTTGTGGGCAGCCTTATTCTTAAACTCTGGGAGAGTAGTTCTGCTAAAACTGCCAGAGCAGGTGTGAGTTTGGAGCCCACCAGGTAGCTGGAACCTTTCCTCATGTCCTGAAAAATTCCCTGGTTGCATAGGAGACACCACTCAAAAGTACATGGGTTTGTGTTTCAGGTTACTGCCAAGGTGTCATTAATAAATGAGTATAGTTTGTATTATTTAAATGCAAGGAGAGTTGGTTTATCTGGGTGCCTGGTGGGGGTTTCCATCTGAAAAAACAGCAGTGAACAGCACAAAGGGAAAAGCTTATCTTTTCCAGCAATACTGGATTTATGTGCTGGAGAGACCAGTATTTTCTGACTTCCTTCCCATGGAAACATTCACCAGTGCAGCTTTCAAGTGATGATAAGTGTATTGAAGGCATGGCAGATGGATATATTTAAATATATTTATATATAAATGAGCTGAAGAGTATGTCCTGTTGGGACTGTTGTGCTCACATTGATCTGAGGTTTGTTGCTGTACAAGCTCTACAGGGAAATGGGAGCTAAGGAGCCTTCTCCCTCTGAAATGTCAGCATGTTTTGCTTTGTTAGTGTTAGTGGTTGAACATCTACAAAAAGAAGCTGAGGTCCTGCACTGCCTGTTAGACTAATTCCTGTGTTTCCAAAGGCAAACAATCCCAGGGAGTTAATGACAGGGACAACCAGCCTAATTGAGTCTTCATTTTGTTATGACTCGGGGTATCCTTGGCAACTGGTGCAGAGTTGGGCTTTGTCTGTCCTTGCTTGGAGCAGCACAAGGTTACATTTTCAAAGAGCTTTTGTTCCAGCCATCGTTGGAAAGTAATACAGGATTTTTGCAAAAGCCTGTTGTGCTGAATGGGAAGTTACTGCAGTGGGAAATGCAGGCAGGAGAACTGTAACCTGCTTTGAAAGGAGAGCCCTTCTGAGAGCACTCACAGCCTCCAGGGAACACTTAGGGGTCATCAGCCAAGAGTTTCCAGCACCATAACCTGGATTTAGGTTGTTCTGAGGTCTCCTTGTCTGCACAAATGTCTGCTGAGAGTAGAAAGAGGAAGCAGTAGATGAGGGTTTGCTGGCCAGCAGTGTCACTCTGCAGTGCTGGGTGTGAGGGCAGGTTTGCACCCACGGATCACAAGGTGTAGTCACAGCAAACTGAGCTGTGTCATTTACCTGAGCCAGCTTCGCTCAGTCGTATTGCAGAATACACACAACTTCCTGAAGGTCTTGCAATGATCTCATGATCCCTTCATCCTGTTCCTCTCGTACTGAGATCACTTTGTCCTGTGTTTGAGTCATCGAGGAGTGATAATTTTGGCACCAAGCTTTGGTATGGCTGAGGAAATGGGATTGGCCTGAAGGACAGGATTAATGCTTTCTACTCTGGGATTCCTGGATTGTCTGAAAAGCTGCTTTCAACAAGCAGTGCTGGCCTTATACACAGGCTTTGCCCTTGAGCTGGGACAGTCAGGCAGACATACTAAATCCAGGGGTTTTTTCAAAGCTTCCTGTCCAAACTTCCTGCTGTCACCTGCTTCCAGATGCTGACCATCGTTGTTTCACGGGTGGGATTGTAGCGGGGACAGCTCTTCTCAAGGGTTTTTCTCACTTTTTTTTTTACACAAGTTAAAACTAAATGGACTTTAATAGGTCATGATATAAAAATTTCTCTTTTCAGGAAACCACAGCTTTTGCAAGGAGTCTATGCCATGGGCTTCAACAGACCATCTAAGATCCAAGAGAATGCCCTGCCCATGATGCTTGCTGAACCGTACGTACACATTCTGCCTACTCCCTACCAGAACAGAAGGATTTGAAAGGTTCAGTGTGCTGCTTCTGAATTTTGGATGGGAGGAGAGGGATGGAGAAACTCTCAGGGTATGGAGAAAGAGTTCCCCATGCCACGGTGTTTCTGTGGTTATTAACTATGTGACTGCAGCCCTGGATTTGTCCTTTTCCTAGGGCTGGTACTGAGTATGCAGTGCTGTGGTGTTTGGGAGGGCATTCCCATTTTCCTCATTAGTTTAGGAAGAAATAATAGCTCAGAAATCCTGGGTTGGTGGGTGCTGGTTTTCCTCTCCACAACCCTGAGCTGGAATGTGTGAGATACTGAGACACTGGGGAGGATGTTTGAAATGGGAAATTACTGAGAGATAACCACAGTTCTCCTTCCAAATCTTCATAATTGAGAAACACTGAAGGGGCAGTGTTGGGCAGGAAGTAATTCCTGCCCCATGGAGTGTAGCTGGTCAAGTTGGCCATGGATCCAGAGCAGGGGTAAATGTGACAGGATTGAAGTGCCACCGTGGTGCTTCACCCTCTGAGCTGTGCCTGCTGTGCCCCCAGCCCGCAGAACCTCATCGCACAGTCGCAGTCCGGTACTGGCAAGACAGCTGCCTTCGTCCTGGCCATGCTCAGCAGGGTTGAGCCTGGGAACAAGTATCCACAGGTACAGTTGGTGGGATGTGGCTCTTTCAGAGCATTCTGTGGTGGTGCAGTGCCATCTAGTGAAGAGCCTGAGGTGCTGGGAGGCCTTCAGATGTAAATTCATGGCTTGATGGGGCCATGGTGTTATTTCTTTAAACTCCTTAAAGGGGATGGAGGTTTGGGGATTTATCAAAATGCCTTCAGTGCAAAAGATGGGGATTTTGTTTAAAGCTTGTTCCTGTCAGTCCTTGCCATGCACCACATGGGATGCCGTTGCTCTGTGAGGAGTTAAATCTTTCTGGGAGGACTTAAATCAGAGAAATGGTGCAGCCTGAAGCGGGTTGGATAAGTGGGTTTGGGGTGGAAGAGAAAATAACTGTGACAACAAAGCAGACAATGCCCAGAGAGGGACTTTCTAAATCCAGTTTCCTCACGGAATGGTTGAGAAACTCTTCAGCCACTTGCCTATTCATCTTGAAGAAAACTTCCAACAAGGATTTTAAAAAGGAAGGGTGATAGTGTTGCCCTGGATGTTGATCATCTCACTCATTGTCCTTCTGTTCCTCCAGTGTTTGTGCCTTTCCCCAACATACGAGCTGGCACTTCAAACAGGAAAAGTGATTGAACAGATGGGAAACTTCTACCCGGAGCTGAAACTTGCGTATGCTGTCCGAGGCAACAAACGTGAGTATGGGGAAACAGGAATGAGAGAATGAGAGTCCTCAGATGCACCAGAGCAGCCAGGTGGTGAAATAGCTGGGTCAGAGAGGGCTGGAGCATTTCCCTGCCTGCACAGCCACCCTACAGCAGCCCTTCCTTCTGTCTCGGCAGTGGAGAGGGGGCAGAAGATCTCGGAGCAGATCGTAATCGGCACCCCTGGCACCGTGCTGGACTGGTGTTCCAAACTGAAATTCATAGATCCCAAGAAGATCAAGGTGTTTGTGCTGGATGAGGCGGATGTGATGATCGCTACCCAGGGCCACCAGGACCAGAGCATCCGCATTCAGAGGTACAGAGCAGTGCCACAGGGACAGCGGGGCTGCACTCGGGTCCTGTGTCCTCACTGATGAAGCAACAAGATTTAAATGATAGATCAGCTCTAGTCCAGGTGGTTAATAAAGGCACAATGTGAGGGGATGACAAACAGTTTCATTTCCTTACAGAATAAAAACCCTGTCCCTGGAGCAGGGTTTATTCCTTTTTAAGAAGGCAAGTCTGGATGTCTGTGGTCCATGAGGGAATGATTGTGGGTGGGTAAGATTGGTATTAGTCTTTGCAGCCACTGAAATAACTGGTTCCAGGGTTATGGTTCTCCTTTGCCCATAGCATGAATTCCATCAGGATATCAGGAGATGACAGTGTTGTGTGGGAACCCTCCCTATTTCTCTTTCTTTCAGAATGCTTCCCAGGGACTGCCAGATGCTCCTGTTCTCAGCCACTTTTGAGG
This sequence comes from Lanius collurio, assembly GCA_020086605.1. Taxonomy (NCBI): domain Eukaryota; kingdom Metazoa; phylum Chordata; class Aves; order Passeriformes; family Laniidae; genus Lanius; species Lanius collurio. The sequence continues at coordinate 369,250 of JACBWW010000093.1, read as the reverse complement.
ATTCCGTGTGGAAGTTTGCTCAAAAAGTTGTTCCTGACCCAAACATTATCAAACTGAAGCGTGAGGAGGAGACCCTGGACACCATCAAGCAGTATTATGTTCTGTGCAACAACAGAGATGAGAAGTTCCGGGCCCTCTGTAACATCTATGGTGCCATCACCATTGCCCAGGCCATGATCTTCTGCCACGTGAGTGCTTCCAGGGAATGTCAGTCCTAGTGACGCCCTCAATGTCTGCTAGTGCCAAAACCAAGCCAGAAACTGAGAACAAAACTGCCCCTTTTGGCTTCTCTTGCTCCATCTTTGATTGAAATCCTGAAAGCTGTGTTAGCTCAGGCTGGTTTGATTCTCTGGGTTTGTCCACCCAGGAGGCAACATTGGAATGGTCATTGGATTGCTATCTCTGAAGTCCTCTGAGGCAATGATCAGAGTAATGCACGTTTTTCCAAAACTCTGAACGACTGAAAAAAAAAAGTGGGGTTGGAAAATGGGTGAAAATAGGGCAGAATGAGGGATTGGGAAGCCTTTTGCTTCTGTAGCTGATACTGAGCTGTTCCTGGGACTTCATTTCCCTCAGGTAATTGAGGATCCTCTGGGATCTCACTGTGAATCATACTGAGACTTTGTTTTCTGGAAACCACCATAATAACTTCTAGGGAAAAATCAGTGCTGACAGCACAGAACAGCCAGGCAAAGTGAGACAGACAGGATGAAAGTGTTTGGAATCTGCTACAGCAGTTTGCTTTTAGGCTGTGTCAAGACATAATTTGAGCTCAAAAAACTGTATCATTATTGGGAACTGTTTAATTCAAGGCTGTGCAGAGCCTCTGGGATTTCACAGCTACGTTCAGGTCTGACCCTGCCATTTTCTAAGCTGAGTAGTTGTGGGTTTGTGACAATTTTCATGAGTTTGCAGTGTCTGTGTGTAACACCAGTCCTCCAGCAGAGTGAAATCAAAGGAGCAGAGCATGAAGAAAACGTGTCCTTTATTAGTCAAGGGCTCCCATGGTGGCAGAGGTGCATTGTCCTCCTTCTGATACAGTTCATAACGGGGACAAAAACTGAGCAGCCACTGAGCTTCCAGTGGGCCCCCAGAGAGGTTATTGCTGCTTTGCAGCATGAAAACCCCCTCCCAAATCTGGGGCTGGCTGTGTGTTCCAGACTCGGAAGACGGCGGGGTGGCTGGCGGCGGAGCTGTCCAGGGAAGGCCATCAGGTGGCATTGCTCAGCGGGGAGATGATGGTGGAGCAGAGAGCTGCCGTCATCGAGCGCTTCCGAGAGGGCAAGGAGAAGGTGCTGGTGACCACAAACGTCTGTGCCAGAGGTAGGACACGGCAGAACAGGGCCAGGGAGGGCTGGAAGCAGCACTCCCTAAGATAACACACACCCCTGGCCAGCTCATGGGGAGAATTCGCATCCTTAGGTGTTCCAGTTGGGAGAAATTGGTGTCCTTACACTGTGTGCCTGTGGGCAAACACAGCATTCCTTGTTGGTTTCCTGCTGCTTGAGATGGAAAAGTCCATCCTGTGAGAATCTGGCACCAAGCCTGCCTTGTGTTGCTGACCTTCAGGGTTTGCAGTGAGCAGGTGCCCAAGAACGGAAAATTGAAAAATAGCAAAATCCAGTTCACTATCCCAGCAGGAATTCGTGGTGTAATTTGACATCCTAGAACAGTTAAGACAGGATCGTACTTGGAAAAAAAAAAAGTGGTCTTTAAAGCTTTGCAGAGGAAGAGAGTTTCCAAAATATGTAAGTGCCTTTTGGCTGTTTCAGTGGGATCCTCTAACAGCTCAACAGTTTCTATTTCCAAGTACCCTGTAGGAATATTGTGGACAAGCTCCATTGCAGAGTCTGAGGAGGCTGTTCCTACTCTGAAATTATTTAAGTGAAGTTGTGTGACCTAATGCCTTCTTTTTGTCAGGGATTGATGTAGAGCAGGTCTCTGTTGTTATCAATTTTGACCTTCCCGTGGATAAGGATGGAAACCCAGATAACGAGACCTACCTGCACCGCATCGGCCGCACCGGCCGCTTTGGCAAGCGAGGGCTGGCCATTAACATGGTGGACAGCAAGCACAGCATGAACATTCTCAACAGAATCCAGGAACATTTCAGTACGTACCCAAGGCTTTCTTCTGTCTCTAAACTGCTGAATTGCTGCAGAGTTTGACTTGGTGGATGCTGAGCAGGTCTGAGGGGTGTTTGTTGAGCCTTAAACGGGTGGCAGAGGAGCACAGCAGGTGTGTTCGGTGTAGTGTCACTTGGGATTGTGTCCTGCTGCCTGTGACAGGAGCAGAGTAAATCAGACTGTGTTTGCTGGCTGCCTGGATAGTCCTTGAAGTGGATGTTCCAGGAGTGGGTAACACTGGAGTACCCACAGGGGCCTTTGATAAAAGGAAAGTTTTAATTTGTGTTTCTAAAACCTGACTGAATATTCCCTGATAAAGCAGAACTCAGGTCTAGCTGGGGAGAGCAGTGTTCCCTTCTCTGCTCAGTGTTACAAAATCTGACTTACTTCTTTCCCAGACAAAAAGATAAACAAATTGGATACTGACGACTTGGATGAAATTGAGAAGATAAATAACTGAAATAGCTGCTGGAACTGGTGTGTGCCCTGCTGTGGAAGCTCTCCCACTACAATTGGATCAGCCTTTGGATTGGCACAGCCTCTCGGCTCGTCCCGAAAAGGACTTGTCAAGATATGAGTACACAAAAATTACCTCATTTTCAAAATTGCAGTTGGACTTCAAATTGTGCAACTATGGGGAGGAAGAGGAAATGTTTACAGAAGCTTTTAACATTTCTTAGTTTAGCCTTAAAATGGGATGATCTTAAAATGGGATGATCTTTGGAATTCTGAGAAATACACTTGCCAAAAGAGAGGCAATAGGGAATTATCTAAAATTTTAAAAGAAAAAAATAAACATTCTTGCCTTTAATTGGAATAATGTGCAGCATTAACCTGATCAGTTTAAATTCAACAGATGAATATATAATGGACATAAGGAAAGGAAAAAAAAAAAAAAAAAAGCCCAAAAGCCCCAAACAAGGCAGCTGGTTTTTGGCTAAATACTCATCTTGTACAAACTAGGATGGCATTCTCTTTGGCGCTCCCCTGAGCTCTTTAAGACTCATTTCTGGCTTCCTGATGGATTTGCCCTGCTTTTCCTTCCATAAATTGTCCTGAGGATGTCTCCAGTAGCTCCTACTCGCACACAGGTGCCGTGTTGCTTTTGCTGGGCAGTGTTTTCTTTTCCTTTGTCCTGGATTTGTTGGGATGGCTGCTCTCCGTGACGTGGGTGGTGGTGACACTACAGAAGTTCATCCCAAGTGTTTAATCTGGCTACGGTGTGGGTGGGTGGGGTGGGAGGGGCAGTATGAAAGGAACTGTACTAATGAACTGTCTGATTAAATTCACCTCTGTGAATTAAATTCACCATGTGGTTAAATGCACCATGCTGTGAAGCTCAGCATGGATAATGTACAGAGCTGTTGGGCTTCACCCATCAGATACAGGAATAAAAGAACAAAAAAAAAAAAAATCATGATACCCTGGACTGACCAAAAGAATTTACCCTTAGAACACCAAATTTACCTGTTACAGTATGTTTCAGTACCAGAGTTTGGAGTTAAATTGCTCAGCCAAATTGCAGGTGGGAAGTGCTCCATAGTGCAAAATAGGTCATTGGTCCCTGCCCTGGAGTGTTCCATGGAGAAGGAAGGATTCACAACTCCTGGAGAAGGAAGGATGACACCTCCTGTGTGTTGGGACCACTCTGGTGCACACAGCTGGAAGCTGTGCTGTCCCCCAGCCCAGTCTCCAGGAGAAGGAGGCTCCTGAACCAGAACTTAGGGTGCACAGCTCTTTGTTGGGGGGAAAGGGGACATGCGTGAGCAGCCATGGGCCTGCTACTCAGTGTGGGAATCACGTCTAAACAAATGTATAAATTGTAAATTTAAACTGAATTGTTTTCTTTGCAATTTTGGCCATCATATTCTGTTCAAAGACAGGAACATGGATCCTTTTACCAAGTAAAAAAAGGCTCATTTAAAATGTACCTAAAATTTTAGGAAATTGTGCACCCTTTTATCAATTTGTATAAAGGCTTTAGTGAAGAAAAAAAAAACAGCTTAAAATTAAACTTTTTGTATTCTGGGGTGTATCTATTTTTATTCTGTTGGAATCCTATTTAAAGTGGCAGGTGAGTGAGTGCTTGCGTGTGGAGTGGAAGACTTGATTTAATCACCTACTTTCCTAGTACAGCTGAATGACCTGGTGACAGCAGAGTATTGGGTTGAATTGTCATGGAAGCTGCTGCTGGTCCTGTGTGCTGTTTCTAATGTACTTTTAATTGGAATTAAAGAACACATACTGAACGATCCCTGTGCTGACTTCTTGCTTGATTATTTGTTGGTGTTTTTAAAAAGTCTTAGGTAAGGACATTCCCAGCCAAAAGTCCTGCTAAGTTTTATATTTATGACTTTCTTACCCTGTAACAGACTGAATTTTAATGCTGAAGTTCTTAAAAGATTCCCACAGAGAAGTTCATTAAATGAGATCAGATAAACATTGTTCTTCCCTCTGTGCTTCTTGTTCTGGACTTGGCAGAGTTGCTGCTAAAATCTTCCCACAACAGTTGTGAAGAGGAGAACTGAGGGAGAACAGAGGTGTTTTCCCTGTGCTGTGCTTGCCTAGATCAAGACTTGGTACTTTTTGCCCATCTTTGGAGATGCTGTAGCCTTGGTGAGATGATTAGAACCAAACATCCAGCTTTATCTTAGATATCCAGGAGGAACATCCTCCAGCAGGAGTCCACCATGAGCCAGGTTATCGAATTGTCTGACTCTTCTGTTCTTGCCCAGAGCCCCTGTGCTCTCACAGCTGCCTGGGGGTCCCCAGCTTGTCTCTGATCCCAAGTGCTTCCTCCTTGGCCCTGATCTTGTATCCAGCACAGGCTGCAGATACAAACTCCAGGAAGGTGATGTGGGGGGCAGCTGACCATCCAAAGGCTGATTTGGGCAGCCCCTGAGCATTTGCCATCAAATAAAAGGTTTCTTAAGAGCAGGTGTGATGGATAAACCTCAGCTCACATAAATGATCTGAAGTTCAAGTTTCAGCCTAAAAGGTTTTATTTAACACAGGATGGAAACACTCTGAAATGTAGGAGCAACACAGTACAGACAGCAGGCAGAGAAAGGGAATTAACTGACAGAACATGGAAAATGGTCCCTACTCCTGAAACCAAGAGCAATACTTTGGGGCTCTGCTGAAGGCATCCATGTGTTTCAATAGCAATTCCCATCACCGACAGCAGCAGGTACCACTGTTCCATCAGGTACTGGCTTTACAAAGCTGCTGGACCCTCAATACTGATTTAGCATCAGGTTCCACACGTAGCCAGTGCCACCAGCAGCTTTCTGCTCCTGTTGTGTTTGTGCTCTTGTGCTACGTTGGTTTGGCAAGTTACACTGAACTTCGAAATAAATTGAGTTTGCCTCAAAACATTTAAACTCACTCATCTGTGTGGCAAATGATCCATACTTTAAGGAGATTAAAAATTAATGCCTTTGGAATGCCATTAGAAACTAGGAGATTATTTCTCCTTTTTTAGCACAAGCACATCGTGTTTGCCTAAACCTGCCAAGTCACCCAAGCAGCCTTTTAATGATGGTTTAGTAAAAGATGGCTTACTCCTTGAGCCAATTCCCAGTCAAATCCCATTAATACCTTATTGAAAAATTCCCAAAGCAGCACTTGCTTCTCGGACTAACTCACTTCAGTGTAGAGGTGTTAAATGGAATTACCTGTAACATCCCTTAACAATCCATCTGTTCTTACCTACAGATCACATGAGCTGAATAAGAGAAGGAAAACTATGGAGAAAATCCTGCTGCTCCTCAAGACAGCCAAAATAATAATTATTTGTTCTTAAAAAGATGATTTAGTCACAGTTAAGAGCTGGACTGAGGTTACCCAGAAAGACCTGAGCCCTCACAGGTATTTTACGATCAGTCTTGCAATTTAATACTTCCCAATAACCCATTAATGTGTCATTACTGTTATTTCCAGATGGTTTTGGGGTTTGATCTCCTTTTGTCTCTTGAGAAGATGTTTAGGATAATGAGAAGCAACTGAAGGTGGTCCTGTAGCTAAATCAGTTCTGTTTCTACTTTCCCAAATGGTGCTTTGGCATTCAGAGAAAAGTGGTACATTCGGTCCCTTCCCAAAATATAGAAAAGGACAAGGGGAGAGGCCTTGGAAACTTGAGTTTTCAAAGAACATCAGCAACTTCAACAAACCAAAAAGGCTGAAGGTTGGTGGCACTGAGGCAGAAATTTGTGATGGCACAGGTGACTCAAGCTGCTCTGTATCAATCAGGTTTATGCATCTGAAATATTATTTCAAGACATATCCATAACTCTGCTTCACAGGGATTTTGTGGGAGACAGAAGATAAAGAAGTAGGCACAGGAAGCATCAGACTCTCAATTTTTGGGAAGAAGAAATGCACCCCACGGAGCAGAACAACCCACAGCATCTCTCTGTGCCTAAAGATCTGCTGCATCGTGCTGCTTGTCCTGTCGGATGCACAGCACGGACTTGTGGAGGATCCTACATTCCTGAAGGGACTTTGTAAGGTCAGAGAAGCTCCTCCGGGGCACCTCCATGGTTTCAACGCTGCAGTGTTGGTAGTTGGCCAACAGTTTCTGTCCTGCCACAGCAAGGACTGTCTGGAGACTATCAGAGGGCTTGAAGTGGTGCTCAAACCTCTGCCCAGAGGGAGATCGGATGGCGAGCAGCACGTGTGGCTCTTCCAGGCTTGCAGGGCACATCCGAGGGCTCTCCTGCCTCGCTTGCTGTCCCCCCTGCTCGGGGGCACAGTGCCAGTGTGAGCTCTCCTCAGTGGCAATGTCACTTCCTGACAACGTGCTGGCAGATCCCTGTTCTCCAGAAGGAGTCTCGATGCCTTCTGGAGCGTCCTCCCGCCCCTCCCCCACTTCCAGCCGGTTGGTCTGTTCAGCCAGCGCTTCCACGGCGTCGCTCCCCGCGCCCCTCCGCACGATGGACGGGAGCACAGGGTACTTGTTCAGGGACGAGGAGGACTTCAAAGGCACTTGCTGCAGGAGCTTTGGGACTTTCTCAGGAGACACCTGGCTGGGTGGGAACGGCAGTTTTGTGAGTGATGCTCTCCGGCTGTTCGCTGATTCCCGAGGAGAGGCTGCCGGCACATGGCACGGACAGGCTGCCATGCCCTGAGGGTGGCTCATGCTTCGCCTCTGTCCCTTGGCAGATTTGGGCCTGGTGACGTGCATGGTGACAGCGCTGGCCCGCGGCAGAGTGGCTGTGCCCAGAGGGAAGCAGAGCTGAGCTGGTGCTGAGTCCAGGAAAGCCGCTGTGGCCATCGCACCTGTGGGCCGGGAGCAGAGGGAGAAGTTACAGGAACTGGCCAGGAAGACTCTAGAAAGTTCAATCTCCCAGGGACTCCCACCTTGTGCTGCATGTCAGGTCATAATAAAATAAATCTGGGGTAATAGAATAAATCTGGGGTATCACGGCGTGGGAAGGCAGCAACCCTGTGGTGCAGTAAGGGCTGAGTCACAGAGGGTGGGAGATGTGTTATTTGTAGGGACTGGCTTTGGCAGGAATTGGGGAAAGTTGACCCAGAACTTTGGGAAGTTGTGCCCTTAGCCACTGAATTTAAGTTTTTGTTGGAAATAACAATTTTTTTCTTCTGAAGCTGGAAACTCAGAGCAAATGGGAGATGAGTGAAGCCCAGAGCACAGCTCTGACCTTTCCACTGCTCCTGCAGTGGCAGATTCAGTTCCCATTGTGGATTTTGGGATAAGACTGCTACACTTAATATTTTAGACATATCTCAAGACCACTGAGATTGAAAAACCCTGACTCAATACATAGAAACCTGTTCTGACTCTCCTGTGACCAAAAGCTGCTTAACAGTGAACGATTTAGCTGAGGGAATGGCAGGAGCCCTGTCAGGGAGTTTAGGCTGGATATCAGGAAAGGTTCTTCCTCCAGAGGGTGCTGGCACTGCCCAGGCTCCCCAGGGAATGGGCACTGAGGCTGCCAGAGCTCCAGGAGCGTTTGGACAGCGCTGCCAGGGGTGCCCAGGGTGGGGCTGTTGGGGGGTCTGGGCAGGGCCAGGGCTGCACTGGATGACCCTTGTGGGACCCTTCCAGCTCAGGATATTCCATGGTTCTGTGACAGAACCCCCACTGAGGAGGAAGCCACGTTCTGCTGGGTGTTCCCCAAAGGAAGCTGAGCTCAGAGCACTCGGCTATGACCAGGACAGGCCACGAGGTCCCAACCTCACAACAACACTTTGGGGAAGTGCCACAGGGAACGCCATCTTCTGTTCCTGTGGGTTTCATGGCAGCATTTACCAAGGGGTGGGGGGGAAAAGGGCACCGTGGATTGCTTGGCATTCTCCAGAAATGACAGAGTCACACTCAGCTGCTGTTTGTCACCCCAGCAGTGAGCAGGTCACTGCAAACCCACAGAGTTCAGCAAAGCCAAGGGCAAAACCTTACAGCTGGGTTGGGTCAATCCCAGGCACACCTGGGGGAAGAAGGGAAGAAGAGCAGCTCTGGGAGAAGAACGACCTGCAGAGCTGCCTCCAGCTCAAGGGAAGGACCTGGAGCTGCTGGAGAGAGTCCAGAGGAGGCACCAGGATGATCAGAGGGATGGAGCAGCTCTGCTGGGAGGAAAGGCTGGGAGAGCTGGGATTGTTCAGCCCAGAGAGAGAAGGCTCCAGGATGACCTAAGTGTGGCCTTCCAGTACCTGAAGGGAGCTGACAGGAAAGATGGAGAGAGACTATTTACAAGGGCCTGGAGTGCCAGGACAAGGGGGAATGGCTTCCCACTGCCATAGGGCAGGGATGGCTGGGATATTGGGAAGGAATTGTTCCCTGGGAGGGTGGGGAAGCCCTGGCACAGGGTGCCCAGAGAAGCTGTGGCTGCCCCTGGATCCCTGGCAGTGTCCAAGGTCAGATTAGATGGGGCTTGGAGCAGCCTGGGACAGTGGGAGGTGTCCCTGCCCATGGCAGCGATGGAACAAGATGGTCTTCAGGTTCCCTTCGAACCCAACCTCTTCTGGGGTTTTATTCTAAACCAAACTAACAGAGGGAATGGCTCCTGTGGTGCTTTGCCAGCGATGTGTTTCTTATTTAACACTTAATTTCTCCTCCAGCTCAGCATGGCCAAGGCAGAGTCCCGGCACACCCTGCCCAGCCCCAGCTGACAGACCTGTCCATCCTGAGCCTCCAGCAGAGCTGGACTGGGACACTTGCCCAGGTGACCCATCCCAGTTCCCCTGGAGCCTGTGGGAGGGACAGGGGCTGTGCTTTCCCTTTACTGCTGCTAACAACAGAACTCCAGGGCAACAACGCACTGAGGCAGAACTCCCACGCACACGGGAACACTTACAAATATCCCCAGTGACGCTGCCACTTCCAAGAATAGACCCCCAACCTGGCAAAGCCCTGGTGACACCCTCTGCGAGTGTCTGTACTGCCCCAGCACGGTGTATGTGAGAGAGGAGAGGCTGAAAACACGGGGTCTGGTGAGGGGTGGGATGGGGAACTGCAGCCACGGAGGGCTGCGCCCACAGGTGCCCCCAAAACGGTGACCCCAGGGCCCGGGAGGTGGGCACTTCCCCACCCCCGACCGACAGCACGGGATCACGGGCTGGGTCAGGCTGGAAGGGACAATGGCAGCTCATGTGGTGCCACCTCCTTGCTCCAGCAGGGCACACAGAGCACAGCACACAGGATTCTGCAGATGGGTCTGGAACATCTCCAGTGAGGGACACTCTACACCCTCTCTGGGCAACGTACTCCAGGTGTTTAAAGAAGTTATTCCTTACGTTCGGGTGGAACTTCCCGGACATCAGGCCCTGCCCGCTGCCCCTTGTCCTGGTGAGGGCTGGCACAGCCCCAGGCAGAGCCCTCAGTGCCACAACACGGCCGGGCCCACAGCTGGGCTGAGCCCACGGCCGGGCCCCACGGCAGCAGCGCAGCCCCGCGGGCAGAGCCCGGCCCTGAAGGGCGGCTCCACAGGCCCGGAGCCAGACCCCGGCCCCGGTCCTGGTACCGCACCCGCCCCAGTCCCGCCCCGGCCCCGGTCCCGCACTGGCCCCGGTCCCGCTCCGGTCCTGGTCCCGCACCCGCCCCGGTCCCGCTCCGGCCCCGGTCCCGCTCCAGACCCGGTCCCGCACCCGCCCCGGTCCCGCTCCAGCCCCGGTCCCGCACCCGCCCCGGTCCCGCTCCAGCCCCGGTCCCGCACC